>CM040400.1:1659967-1719967 GCA_022702515.1 Ilyophis sp. 1 JC-2022 | reverse complement strand
TAACATGGAACTTAAATTTTGTTGGAAAATACACATAAAATGCAATTCTAGATCTTGCAGCATGCTTTGGTTAAAACAACCCAATTTAATGCATATTCAGTTGAATTTCAACCCTGTACTGTGCATTCTTCCATTACATGTGCAGTGCATTCTTTTATCACATGCACAGATCATTCCTAGCATCCTGCACACTACAGCTAGGCTATAAGAGTACTCAAGTGAGTACATCAGATGTGGGCAGAGTTTGGTTTCAGAAGTATATTCCCTATGACAGATAGAACGGGCTTCGGAGACTATCGATAATTTCTTGAAATCTGATTTATAGAATGAGCCGAAACGTTCCTGGATTAGCCTGTGTGGTATAAGGACCTGGATTAGCCTGTGTGGTATAAGGACCTGGATTAGCCTGTGTGGTATAAGGACCTGGATTAGCCTGTGTGGTATAAGGACCTGGATTAGCCTGTGTGGTATAAGGACCTGGATTAGCCTGTGTGGTATAACGATATAGAGCATACATTGCATGTTCGCAAATTTTTATTATTTTTTTTATCAGTATCAGCAGCAGTAGTTGCACAGACAGCAGTAACAAGTGTTTGGGTAACGTTGTTTTGGACTTGGCTTCCTACTAACAAATTGCGGGAATAACATGTTTGTTAGAAAACAGTGATTTATTTTTTAAAAAGTTTAATTTATTGTGTCCCTTTCTAGATAGAGCTAACGTAAACAGTAGCTCTAACAGCTTACGTCCGTTATGGATAGCCAAAGCTAAGGATGTGATTAACGTTGCATTGTTAGACCATTGAAAACAATTTAAATTGTGATATATTTTAAGTCAATTGGCTACCATTGTGTAGCTATTTTTTTTTTTTAGTTATGGTAGCTATTAACAACAAAATAAGGATAACGTAGTTGTTAACTGACGTTAGCTTGTTCCTTGGAGCAAACATAATATTAGATGTGCTTCATCATTTCTGAGGGGTTCAATTGTGAATGAGGTCGGCCACATAATTTTATCCACAGCCTACATTTTCTTGTTTGATTTGGGTTTTGGAAACGGAAAATAAATGACATCCTGCTCCAAACTCTTTGCATAAGGAGTGTCAGTTCTGCAGGTTCTCCAATCTCACCGTTTGACCATGATGACAAGCTAACCTACAACTAGGAGAGCTTGACGGAGGTCCACTGCCAAGTAACAGTTGCTAGGCTATGATTGGACTATCGCCGCTTGGAGGAGGGGTTTAGCGAAGGGTCAAATGGCAATTGAATTTCCCGGGGTATGGGAGGGTTAAGCCGGTTAGGGATCCACACTTTTTCCCCGGTACCTAGCGACTCCTGCTGGTCGATCGGGCTTGACTGCGATTGACTGCAAGCTAAAATCGCACATGAAAGGCCTTCCTCCAATGCTGCTCTGTGAGAGCTTAGCTGTTGTCTGTGTTGTGAAAAGCAGCTGGTTAAATTGCGTGTTTCAGAGGAGAACTGCGTCTACATCTCCAAATTGGTAATATAGTTTACCCAGGAACATGGCTGGGGTTGCAGATATTTCAAATTAGGGTGGGAATTTGACATGTACAGCCCCATGCTCCACATTTATGAAAACATGAAAGAAATGTATTTATTCAGGAAGGTTACAATGAGTTTTCTGGCTACACTGCTCATGTTGACATGCTAATGGCACTAATTGTACGTTTTTGCTTATTACGTTGCATCACACTTTCTTTCAGCTTCAAAACATCAGACGTCCGTTATCGTCTTAGTGCGATGACAGTAACATTCAATGCCCATGCTAATGCAATCTTGCAGATAGTCCTGATGTTTCCTTGAGTGCTCTGGCTATTTATTTAATCAAAATAGCGCCCAAAAGTAAATCACAATAGGCCTCAAAAGTAAGAAATCTGAAAGGCTCCAGACAGAATAGTCTGAATGTGAGATTGTTCCGATTTCTTGACTTTCAATGTCTAGCACATGCTCCTTTTGCAGCTCTCCCTCCTATTCAAGTCCAATTACTGGCAGTTTAGTTGAAGGGCGCTCATGCTGTGAGCCCATATTAAGAAATGAGGTTAAATGCATGTAAAGACCTTCCACTTTAGCCTCACAAATTATTCTGATTGTAGACCTATTTGAGAATTCATTTGCAATGTATTCTTTAATTCAATTAGTTCACCCCTTGGACAGTAATTGTACTACTAAATTTCACAAGTTGTCGGTCAAACGTTACACCTGCCCTTCTGCTGTGTCAGACTCCCCAGTCAGGGCTGTACTGCACCAGGAACCACTCAGAAATACTCTTTATACACACAAACAGTGCATTTTAGGACAGGCCATTTGAAAACTCAAGGCATCACCTGAGTGAGTTCATAAAAAAATTATAATAATACAAAATAAACAATCAGGCTTTTGGGAAGAAAGGAGAACGCTGGAGAGATGCAGGTTTCAATAACGTTAAGATTAACAGGGGTTTCTATGCAAGCTTCTTCTGCTCAGCAGTAACAGGTAAAAACATCTGATGAGTTGCACAGTATATATAAAGTATACTGTGTATATATAGATATATAAATACACTGGGCTTCTTATGTGTTTGAAGCGTGTGATATGAGTGAATTCTCAGTCAGCACTTGAAAAGGTTGGGCTCTTTCTGGCAAATCAATGTGACAGTGTTCTGATGAATTATGAGTACAATTGAGAAAAAAAACATATTAATTATGTATATTATTGTGCGTAGCGAGTGTACAAATACCAAACAGTATATTCATCAGACATTTGCTTGGCTCAAAAGCATAAGCCTCCTTGGGCTCAATCAGCCAGACTGAATATCAATCAATTTAATTGTCTGAAATTCAGCAATATTCCTAGCAGGGTCTTCAAGTAATATTTCACTTTCTCACTAATCAAGGACTATAGAACATCTGTGTGAGAGTACACAAGCACTAGAAGGTATTGTACAGGGACTATAGAACATCTGTGTGAGAGTACACAAGCACTAGGAGGTATTGTACAGGGACTATAGAACATCTGTGTGAGAGTACACAAGCACTAGGAGGTATTGTACAGGGACTATAGCACATCTGTGTGAGAGTACACAAGCACTAGGAGGTATTGTACAGGGACTATAGAACATCTGTGTGAGAGTACACAAGCACTAGGAGGTATTGTACAGGGACTATAGAACATCTGTGTGAGAGTACACAAGCACTAGGAGGTATTGTACAGGGACTATAGAACATCTGTGTGAGAGTACACAAGCACTAGGAGGTATTGTACAGGGACTATAGAACATCTGTGTGAGAGTACACAAGCACTAGGAGGTATTGTACAGGGACTATAGAACATCTGTGTGAGAGTACACAAGCACTAGGAGGTATTGTACAGGGACTATAGAACATCTGTGTGAGAGTACACAAGCACTAGGAGGTATTGTACACAGACTATAGAACATCTGTGTGAGAGTACACAAGCACTAGGAGGTATTGTACAGAGACTATAGAACATCTGTGTGAGAGTACACAAGCACTAGGAGGTATTGTACAGGGACTATAGAACATCTGTGTGAGAGTACACAAGCACTAGGAGGTATTGTACAGGGACTATAGAACATCTGTGTGAGAGTACACAAGCACTAGGAGGTATTGTACAGGGACTATAGAACATCTGTGTGAGAGTACACAAGCACTAGGAGGTATTGTACAGGGACTATAGAACATCTGTGTGAGAGTACACAAGCACTAGGAGGTATTGTACAGGGACTATAGAACATCTGTGTGAGAGTACACAAGCACTAGGAGGTATTGTACACAGACTATAGAACATCTGTGTGAGAGTACACAAGCACTAGGAGGTATTGTACAGAGACTATAGAACATCTGTGTGAGAGTACACAAGCACTAGGAGGTATTGTACAGGGACTATAGAACATCTGTGTGAGAGTACACAAGCACTAGGAGGTATTGTACAGGGACTATAGAACATCTGTGTGAGAGTACACAAGCACTAGGAGGTATTGTACAGGGACTATAGAACATCTGTGTGAGAGTACACAAGCACTAGGAGGTATTGTACAGGGACTATAGAACATCTGTGTGAGAGTACACAAGCACTATGAGGTATTGTACAGGGACTATAGAACATCTGTGTGAGAGTACACAAGCACTAGGAGGTATTGTACAGGGACTATTGAACATCTGTGTGAGAGTACACAAGCACTAGGAGGTATTGTACAGGGACTATAGAACATCTGTGTGAGAGTACACAAGCACTAGGAGGTATTGTACAGGGACTATAGAACATCTGTGTGAGAGTACACAAGCACTATGATGTATTGTACAGGGACTATAGAACATCTGTGTGAGAGTACACAAGCACTAGGAGGTATTGTACAGGGACTATAGAACATCTGTGTGAGAGTACACAAGCACTAGGAGGTATTGTACAGGGACTATAGAACATCTGTGTGAGAGTACACAAGCACTAGGAGGTATTGTACAGGGACTATAGAACATCTGTGTGAGAGTACACAAGCACTAGGAGGTATTGTACAGGGACTATAGCACATCTGTGTGAGAGTACACAAGCACTAGGAGGTATTGTACAGGGACTATAGAACATCTGTGTGAGAGTACACAAGCACTAGGAGGTATTGTACAGGGACTATAGAACATCTGTGTGAGAGTACACAAGCACTAGGAGGTATTGTACAGGGACTATAGAACATCTGTGTGAGAGTACACAAGCACTAGGAGGTATTGTACAGGGACTATAGAACATCTGTGTGAGAGTACACAAGCACTAGGAGGTATTGTACAGGGACTATAGAACATCTGTGTGAGAGTACACAAGCACTAGGAGGTATTGTACAGGGACTATAGAACATCTGTGTGAGAGTACACAAGCACAAGGAGGTATTGTACAGGGACTATATAACATCTGTGTGAGAGTACACAAGCACTAGGAGGTATTGTACAGGGACTATAGAACATCTGTGTGAGAGTACACAAGCACTAGGAGGTATTGTACAGGGACTATAGAACATATGTGTGAGAGTACACAAGCACTAGGAGGTATTGTACAGGGACTATAGAACATCTGTGTGAGAGTACACAAGCACTAGGAGGTATTGTACAGGGACTATAGAACATCTGTGTGAGAGTACACAAGCACTAGGAGGTATTGTACAGGGACTATAGAACATCTGTGTGAGAGTACACAAGCACTAGGAGGTATTGTACAGGGACTATAGAACATCTGTGTGAGAGTACACAAGCACTAGGAGGTATTGTACAGGGACTATAGAACATCTGTGTGAGAGTACACAAGCACTAGGAGGTATTGTACAGGGACTATAGAACATCTGTGTGAGAGTACACAAGCACTAGGAGGTATTGTACACAGACTATAGAACATCTGTGTGAGAGTACACAAGCACTAGGAGGTATTGTACAGTGACTATAGAACATCTGTGTGAGAGTACACAAGCACTAGGAGGTATTGTACAGGGACTATAGAACATCTGTGTGAGAGTACACAAGCACTAGGAGGTATTGTACAGGGACTATAGAACATCTGTGTGAGAGTACACAAGCACTAGGAGGTATTGTACACAGACTATAGAACATCTGTGTGAGAGTACACAAGCACTAGGAGGTATTGTACAGTGACTATAGAACATCTGTGTGAGAGTACACAAGCACTAGGAGGTATTGTACAGGGACTATAGAACATCTGTGTGAGAGTACACAAGCACTAGGAGGTATTGTACAGGGACTATAGAACATCTGTGTGAGAGTACACAAGCACTAGGAGGTATTGTACAGGGACTATAGAACATCTGTGTGAGAGTACACAAGCACGAGGAGGTATTGTACAGGGACTATAGAACATCTGTGTGAGAGTACACAAGGACTAGGAGGTATTGTACAAAAGAGCACCAGCAGAGGCACAGATCCATTCAGAAATAAAGAAAATAAACATCTTGCAAAGCTACACTGACAAAAAACAACAAGAGAAACAGAAAAAAACATTTTTATGAAATCTAAATTAATTTGGTCAAATTAAATTTTAAATCTATTCCAACCACCAAGAAAAGAAGAGCAAACGGATTTCTTTAAAAAAAAAGAAGAAAAGTGCTGACAGCACAAAACGGGTCCATTTTGTTTCACTTTCATGTGAATTACTCCTGTGGAGAAAAACCGCCTTTTTACTAAAGGGACAGATAAGTGTTCAGTGTGCCACTCTCGCAAATCTAATGCCTGCAAGGTGATAATCAAGTGCTGCAGTGTACTGAGCCATTATTATTCATTAGCCAAATACATTAAATAATAATAATAATAATAATAATAATAATAATAATAATAATAATAATGTTAAAAAAATGTATGCCTGGTTGTAAATATCTATTGGCTTTGTGTTACATATGTAAAGAGTGATAATCATACCCTTCTGATATGTACTGGGTTCATATGTAAAGAGTGATAATCATACCCTTCTGATATGTACTGGGTTCATATGTAAAGAGTGATAATCATACCCTTCTGATATGTACTGGGTTCCCTTTTATAGTCCAAGACTGGAGGTGATTTGCTCAGAAATATTAAGCACATCAATGCTACTGGTCTTGCAGGTAAAATCTCATGAAGCCTTTGATAAAATCTGCATTTATCCCAAACTTCAGCATTAAACTAAGCTCTTGTGTTCAATGTTTTTTCTCCTCAGTTATAGTATGGGATCACTGAACTCAAACTCTATCAAGATTAAAGCCAGTCATTCCTATCTTCATGAGCTCGGAGAAGAGATGCATCAACTAAATATTGATTTTACCAGCCAATGCAGGGAGGCGTGCATGTTTCACAATATGTTTTATGAAATTATTTTATGCTCCACTATTCTGTTTTTGCATATGGTGCATATTATTGTTTAGTTTTTTTAAGCAGTTTGAGTTATAGGCCAAGAAACCACTCACACACTCACACACTCTCACACACTCACACTCACACACTCTCACACCCTCACACTCACACACACACTCACACACACACACACACTCACACACTCTCACACCCTCACACTCACACACTCTCACACACTCACACACCCTCACACTCACACACTCTCACACCCTCACACACACTCTCACACACTCACACTCACACACACTCACACACTCACACACACTCACACACTCACACTCACACACTCTCACACACTCACACACTCACACACCCTCACACTCACACACTCTCACACCCTCACACTCACACACTCTCACACACTCACACACTCACAGCCTCACACACTCACACACTCACACACCCTCACACACTCTCACATACTCACACCCTCACACTCACACACTCTCACACACTCACACACTCACACACACTCACACACTCACACACCCTCACATACTCACACCCTCACACTCACACACTCACACACTCACACACTCTCACACTCTCACACACTCACACTCACACCCTCACACACCCTCACACTCACACCCTTTAAGTTTAGCAGCACCTGTGTAGGATGCTACGTTATGGTTGGTTGTTGTGGAACTTAAGTTCAGGTCAGTAAAGGCTATCAACGAAGCTCCCGGTGTGGTTATTGTCTCCATAGCTAAACACAATACACACTCTCACTCTCACACCCTCACAGCCTCACACACTCTCACAGGGGGGGTGTGGGGGGGTATGGGCTGGGGGTGTCGGTTGAGATAGCCCAACCTAGGAGAACTGGCACCAGCCGCCACTGTTTGACGCTCAATGACATGTAAACATGGCCTTTCTTCAAAGCAGATATTTTAAATTTATTTTGTTCATCGACAAACTGTACTTGTGAAGGGAAAACTAAAGAACATTTGTGTTCAACTCTGAGTCAAAGTTTAGAATGAATCCAGGCCAATATTAAGGACAAATATTGATTGAATCCAGACCTTTATCTCTATACTTGAAAAAAAAATACATGACCACTCAAAGAGGTAGTGGCTGGAATTGCCGATGTTCATCTAAAAGCAGTACAATGCATCTTCCCTGACATTCAGTTAAAAAATGGCGCTCCTTGCAATATAACAAAACAAACCTAATTCAATATGAAGACTGGCTGGAGGAGTCTATGGCGGATGCGCTAAATACACTCAGCAGTGTTAATCGATGCAGAGACGCCGCACCCTCTGTCTCCTGTGTGGAAGGGAACCATTCACAGGAAATGATTGTCAGCTAAGCAATATTTTCAGACCCATCCTTTCACGAGAAATTATCGATCTCCCTGGATGAACTAATGACAAAAAAGGGCAAAGCATTAAGCCAACTTTATTGTTTTTCCAGAAAAATGAGCACTGGCTAATGCTGGGAGATTTTTTATTCTCTCTCAGCGTGGAGGTAGATAAGCGAGCTATTCTTTAGCATGCCAGCTGTGCAAGACGGGTAGCGTCTGTGTTTCTCTCTTTAAAATCCTTTCATTTAAGTTCAATAATTTGCCCTTTGGACTGAATTCTTATTACAGTAATTTAATTTTTAAGTGTTCCACATTTCTTTCTGTAGGGTTTTGTTCCATTTGTGCAAGACATTAAGCAAGAATAGTTTTGAGCACTTACAGGAAGAAATGCTAATTAGGAAAAAGGAAGAAATCACGCCTGATAGATGGTTTGATTTAAGACTCCTTTACCACTCCTTTCTCACTCAAGTAAATGAAGGCACCGGCCGGCCTTTTAAATAAATCACTGTCCATTTTTAAACCTTTTTAAAATATATAGCATGTATCTGTGAGACAAGAGGGTGCTCTGCCCATCATTAGGAGACCATGTGGTGACCCCTGAGGGTCCAAGCCTCCAGCCTGCACACTGTTTGCACAGAACCATGCGTCTATCCACACACACAGCCCAGGGTCAAGTGGGGACCATGCATCTATCCGCACACACAGCCCAGGGTCAAGTGGGGACCGTGCATCTATCCGCACACACAGCCCAGGGTCAAGTGGGGACCGTGCATCTATCCGCACACACAGCCCAGGGTCAAGTGGGGACCGTGCATCTATCCGCACACACAGCCCAGGGTCAAGTGGGGACCGTGCATCTATCCGCACACACAGCCCAGGGTCAAGTGGGGACCGTGCATCTATCCACACACACTGCCCAGGGTCAAGTGGGGACCGTGCATCTATCCGCACATACTGCCCAGGGTCAAGTGGGGACCGTGCATCTATCCGCACACACAGCCCAGGGTCAATTGGGGACCGTGCATCTATCCGCACACACAGCCCAGGGTCAAGTGGGGACCGTGCATCTATCCGCACACACAGCGCAGGGTCAAGTGGGGACCGTGCATCTATCCGCACACACAGCCCAGGGCCGAACAGGGCCACTGAATCACTATCTGTCCTGAGAATTAACATATTACATGAAAGGTACACTCAAGTTCAGATCTGCTCATCATATAATTTTGGTTAAAATACTGTTTCTGCATTGGCACAAGGGTAGCGTTAGCAGTGCTTCTAAAATTACAAACATGAACAGGATTTGACACAATCCATCACGATATCAAAACAAGTCTTCTGTTCTAAAGGAGATAAACGTGCACAATTTGGGGTGTGAATACGATTCCATTCTTTTTTTTTTCCCCTCTTGGGATCAATTATAAACGGCACTTTGAAGAGAGAAAGTGAAGCTGATGTTTCTTGTTGTTTGTGATAGAGCGGTAGCACTGTGGTTTGTGATAGAGCGGTAGCACTGTGGTTTGTGATAGAGCGGTAGCACTGTGGTTTGTGATAGAGCGGTAGCACTGTGGATTGTGATAGAGCGGTAGCACTGGGGTTTGTGATAGAGCGGTAGCACTGTGGTTTGTGATAGAGCGGTATCACTGTGGTTTGTGATAGAGCGGTAGCACTGGGGTTTGTGATAGAGCGGTAGCACTGTGGTTTGTGATAGAGCGGTAGCACTGTGGTTTGTGATAGAGCGGTAGCACTGGGGTTTGTGATAGAGCGGTAGCACTGTGGTTTGTGATAGAGCGGTATCACTGTGGTTTGTGATAGAGCGGTAGCACTGTGGTTTGTGATAGAGCGATAGCATTGTGGTTTGTGATAGAGCGGTAGCACTGGGGTTTGTGATAGAGCGGTAGCACTGTGGTTAGTGATAGAGCAGTAGCACTGTGATTTGTGATAGAGCGGTAGCACTGTGGTTTGTGATAGAGCGGTAGCACTGTGGTTTGTGATAGAGCGGTAGCACTGTGGTTTGTGATAGAGCGGTATCACTGTGGTTTGTGATAGAGCGGTAGCACTGGGGTTTGTGATAGAGCGGTAGCACTGGGGTTTGTGATAGAGCGGTAGCACTGTGGTTTGGGATAGAGCGGTAGCACTGTGGTTTGTGATAGAGCGGTATCACTGTGGTTTGTGATAGAGCGGTAGCACTGGGGTTTGTGATAGAGCGGTAGCACTGGGGTTTGTGATAGAGCGGTATCACTGTGGTTTGTGATAGAGCGGTAGCACTGTGGTTTGTGATAGAGCGGTATCACTGTGGTTTGTGATAGAGCGGTATCACTGTGGTTTGTGATAGAGCGGTAGCACTGTGGTTTGTGATAGAGCGGTAGCACTGTGGTTTGTGATAGAGCGGTAGCACTGTGGTTTGTGATAGAGCGGTAGCACTGTGGTTTGTGATAGAGCGGTAGCACTGTGGTTTGTGATAGAGCGGTAGCACTGTGGTTTGTGATAGAGCGGTAGCACTGTGGTTTGTGATAGAGCGGTATCACTGTGGTTTGTGATAGAGCGGTAGCACTGTGGTTTGTGATAGAGCGGTAGCACTGTGGTTTGAGATAGAGCGGTAGCACTGTGGTTTGTGATAGAGCGGTAGCACTGTGGTTTGTGATAGAGCGGTAGCACTGTGGTTTGAGATAGAGCGGTAGCACTGTGGTTTGTGATAGAGCGGTAGCACTGTGGTTTCTGATAGAGCGGTAGCACTGTGGTTTGAGATAGAGCGGTAGCACTGTGGTTTGTGATAGAGCGGTAGCACTGTGGTTTGTGATAGAGCGGTAGCACTGTGGTTTGTGATAGAGCGGTAGCACTGTGGTTTGTGATAGAGCGGTAGCACTCTGGCACTGTGAGCATTCCTGGGCTCAAGACAAGCAGCCGTGACAAAACAACATTTTGAGAAAGGAAGACACACCAGAATATTTCCGCTAAATTGCTTTGCATGCTGGGTACATGGGCACCGTGCTAACTCGTCTCGGAATCACATCCAATCTGCGTATGCAAAAATCCTTTTTTTAGCATGGCTGTTCCAGTGTGCCACAAATTTTCCCCCTCGAGAGTTCTCTATCACAGAACTGTATGTAGGTGTGCAATTGTACTGGAAAATGCTGTTTCACACCTGTTCACTTCTACTTGTGTCGAGTGGAGCGAGTGTACTTTCCCCCATTCCTGCATTCTGTGTCAGTGTCGTTTACTGATTCAGGTCATGTTTTATTTAAAAAGAACTCAAAATCAGAGCCTCCTACGAGAGGCCTTACCAGTTCAGCCTTCAGTGTAATGGAACACTGAGAGCGGTGTGTCGAAATGGAAAACGCTCAACAATGTGTGTTCACAAGGAGGCCAAGGAAACATGTGCTTGCTGTTCGTAGGCGCTCTGTGTTTTAGAATAAATGTCTGCACTGAAGGACGACTATGTATTTATACCTGAATATGAGAATACCACACACCTGCTGTTCTGCTAAACAGCATCCCAGGAACCGTGTGACGACACGACGGTTGATACTGATTTAGCGTTTGATACTGGGGCTAAGAGACGCCGGCTTTGGGTCAGGATTTGGGAGTAGATTTATTCAGAAGATACTATTCAGTCGTACGCCAACAACTGAGATAGCTGAAAAAAATATCAAACAATCCTGTAAAAGTGATATAAGCTGTTTATAATACCAATGCGTGAATACCAAAACGAAAATGTACATCTATGGTCTTTTCAAGAAAACAAAGGCAATCTTATAAGTGCAGCGATTTTGTTGGGATGCAACCATGTTTGTACACAAAAAATAAATACTCACACACACACACACACACACACACACACACACACACACACACGGATAAACCCATGCAGAAATGTTCAATGTGAAAATGACCATCATATCTCATACTTCATTAATCAGATGTTGGTTTACTCTATAAATCTGCTTTTAATGGCAAACATAGTTGCATAAACAGATAATGCCAATGCATCCAGACTGAAGTTTCCTCTGATAATTTATCTTCTTTTTGTTTTAAATAAAATTACACGGCTTCATGATTGATTACAGAAAAATAGAACAGATAATTATGAAGGAAAGTGGTCACATGACCAGATGAGCCTGAGCGATTTCAATAGTCTGTCATATTTCACATCCAGACTAATAAATAAAGTGCTGCCAAATCCAGTTTTGAAAAGCTGAGCAAGTGCGTGAGGTGGTGTCTTCAGTAATGTTTCTGACCCCTGAAACAAGCTGACAGGAAGATCAATGGTTTCTGAACCCAAATGATAGGGCATGAATCACAGAGAAGAGTGCATTGCACCGCCTAACAAGACAATCCTGAAAGTGTGTCCTTAAAATTCCCCTGGGTTCTTTAGAAGAAGCTTTTTGGTTTCAAAATGTTACCTTTTCAGCAAGTTCCCAATATAGTACATTTGAAATATTGAAATATTTTTTCAAGGCTACATTATTTTTGTCTTTAAAAACATATTTCAGTAGAGACATTTGGCCACTCATTTGAAGTACAGCCTTTATATTTCATTCCACAAATCTGTCAGCGGCTCACAAAAAGACCATTAAATACAAGGCAACAATTATTAAGTCAATTTTAATTAAAAGGATTTTTTGAAAAAAATGCTTGACTGTTTTTTCCCCGTCTCCCTTCATTTGAAAAGAGATACTGAAAATGTGTTGCCCTAGCATAGCTTCATAAAACAAAAAAGGTCGTTTTGTATTTTGAATAATAATTCATGAAAGCAGTGTGTGTGTGTGTGTGTGTGTGTGAGTGTGTGAGCAGACTTGAGTGGTTGTAATTGTCACTCATCGCTGAAAACCTTTAGTAATTGCTTGGGTTCCATGCCCTTCCTTTTACATGCAAAATCTCCTCATTGAAATCCACTTCATACAGATTTACAGCCCTAGATTGAATCAAATGCACTTAGCCAGATTAAAGGTCAGAACTAACATCAGTCAGTCTAAAAATGGGTACAGATATAGCTATAGCTCGCTAGAACTCACATCAGTCAGTCTAAGAATGGGTACAGATATAGCTATAGCTCGCTAGAACTCACATCAGTCAGTTTAAGAATGGGTACAGATATAGCTATAGCTCGCTAGAACTCACATCAGTCAGTCTAAGAATGGGTACAGATATAGCTATAGCTCGCTAGAACTCACATCAGTCATATTAAAAATGGGTACAGATATAGCTATATCTCACTAGAACTCACATCAGTCATACTAAAAATGGGTACAGATATAGCTATAGCTCGCTAGAACTCACATCAGTCATACTAAAAATGGGTACAGATATAGCTAGAGCTCGGTAGAACTCACATCAGTCAGTCTTAGAATGGATACAGATATAGCTATAGCTCGCTAGAACTCACATCAGTCAGACTAAAAATGCACACAGATATAGGTATAGCTCGCTAGAACTCACATTAGTCAGTCTAGGAATGGGTACAAATATAGCTATAGCTCGCTAGAACTCACATCAGACAGACTAAAAATGGGTACAGATATAGCTATAGCTCGCAAGAACTCACATTAGTCAGTCTAGGAATGGGTACAGATATAGCTATAGCTCGCTACAACTCACATCAGTCAGTCCAAGAATGGGTACAGATATAGCTATAGCTCGCTAAAACTCACATCAGCTAGTCTAAGAATGACTACAGATATAGCTATAGCTCGCTAAAACTCACATCAGTCAGTCTAAGAATGACTACAGATATAGCTATAGCTCGCTAGAACTCACATCAGCTAGTCTAAGAATGGGTACAGATATAGCTATAGCTCTGTAGAACTCACATCAGCTAGTCTAAGAATGGGTACAGATATAGCTATAGCTCGCTAGAACTCACATCAGTCAGTCTAAGAATGACTACAGATATAGCTATAGCTCGCTAAAACTCACATCAGCTAGTCTAAGAATGACTACAGATATATTCTTTCAGTGCAGTAACTATGTGGATGTCTTACATTTGCATGCTAAGACATGTGTCTTTCCGTAGGCGTGTCAATCAGATTAGAGTTGCATGGATAATTATCCATTTTACTTTACAAAGTGCTTCTTAAGTGCTCATTCTGGGACATTTATCATACCAGTTTAACAACAAAGAGGCATTTTATTGCTACAGTACAGTAATAACACAAGGCGATTGGTCCATTAGAAAACTGACTGGTGCATGATTGGTTCATTAGGAAACAGACTGATGCATGATTGGTCCATTAGGAAACAGACTGATGCATGATTGGTCCTTTTGGAAACAGACTGATGCATGATTGGTCCATTAGGAAACAGACTGATGCATAATTGGTCCATTGGGAAACAGACTGATGCATGATTGGTCCATTAGAAAACAGACTGATGCATGATTGGTCCTTTTGGAAACAGACTGATGCATGATTGGTCCTTTTGGAAACAGACTGATGCATGATTGGTCCATTAGGAAACAGACTGATGCATGATTGGTCCATTAGGAAACAGACTGATGCATAATTGGTCCATTGGGAAACAGACTGATGCATGATTGGTCCATTATAAAACAGACTGATGCATGATTGGTCCATTAGAAAACTGACTGATGCATGATTGGTCCTTTTGGAAACAGACTGATGCATGATTGGTCCATTAGGAAACAGACTGATGCATGATTGGTCCATTAGAAAACAGACTGATGCATGATTGGTCCATTAGAAAACAGACTGATGCATGATTGGTCTATTAAGAAACAAACTGATGTATGATTGGTCCATTAGGAGGCAGACTAATGCATGAATGGTCCATTAGGAAACAGACTGGTGCATGAATGGTCCATTAGGAGGCAGACTGATGCATGATTGGTCTATTAAGAAACAAACTGATGCATGATTGGTCCATTAGGAGGCAGACTGATGCATGAATGGTCCATTAGGAAACAGACTGGTGCATGAATGGTCCATTAGGAAACAGACTGGTGCATGACTGATCCATTATAAAAAGGACTGATGCATGATCGGTCCTTTTGAAAACAGACTGATTTTCATGGGTTTTTTCTGTAAACATGGTGCAAACATTAACGTGCAGCTCAGCGATCTGCGAAGATTTTGAGTCAATGTTTTATTCAGGTGCAGCATGTGAAACATTAATATTTCAAACCTGACTTTCCAATACAACGAAATCACAGTTATGAGCAGTGCACTGCATGCAGACGTTTTCCCAAAATGTATTGTTTTTTAACGATCTATCAAACTAATTTTCTCTGTCAGTGCGATGGAAAAGACTGTAGCTTCCCTGCGTACACAGACCTCTTACGTGTAACACTACAAGCGGAGGTTGTGCTTGTAAAACATGAACGCTGAGTGTCTCTCTCTCTCTCTCCCGCCCTCTCCCACAGTGCTGCTCCTAGCTGCAGCTTTCTCCTGCTTCAGGCCTTCACAGCCTGTCAGCCAGCGTGTGTCCTTATCGTTACCTTTTTGAGCTCAGCTTGATAAATGCAAAGATAAGGACACATGTTGGTTTAATGTTGGCCCGTGTCCCAGGGAACAATCACGCTCTGGTGTTTGATTGGTTGGTTTAATGTCGGCCCGTGTCGCAGGGAACAATCACGCTCTGGTGTTTGATTGGTTGGTTTAATGTCGGCCCGTGTCCCAGGGAACAATCACGCTCTGGTGTTTGAGTGGTTGTGTAGGCTGCTGCTACTTCTCTGCTCAGGATGGAAGTAAATATTGAAAAGATTTTCTGAGCACCTGCTATACGTTATTATTATGTAATATCTGGGACTGAACCACATCTGGCTGGAGTTATGGCTCACATAATATCTTTAAGTGCTTGAGCAAATGAGCAAATTTGTGCTGTCAACTTTCTTTGTGAAGCATTCTAAATGAGGAGGGTTTTGTGAGCATGATAGTAATATACCTAATGTGTCTTAGCCTGTTTCTCTGGCAGACATTTTGCATTTGCCCATCTTATATTTATCTTATAGGCTATGTGCATTGAAGTTCACGGCAATGTCCGTTCATATTACGCAAGCTGCAGCATATGAAACATTAATTCTAGTGCAATTTGCCTTGTAATTCTGAACCTTGCGACTTTGATTGACTCCTTAACTCCATAAACTATGTATGACTGGAATTAATTGTGGAAGTTCTGCTGGGAGAAATCAATTACTCCAGACTGGAAGGAATGTGCTTTCACCGCATAACAGAACCGAGTGTGTGGGTTAAGCCCGGCGTGAGCGGTGAACTGAGCGGCAGCGGGTGTTACCTCATCTCCTGCCTAGAGTCTGGTGTCCCGCGGAGGGGCCGGCCAGTGTGACGAGGGTGGTGGTCAGCAGCAGAGAGACAGCGACCCAGGATTCATGCGAGTGGGTGACCACCTCAAGGGGTGGAGAACATGTCCTGCTTTAGTGTGTGTGGGAGTGTGGGTGTAAGTGTAGGTGCAGGTCCCACCTCATGCTACCAGTAGTAACAAGGGCACTAGCAAAATCCAAAACTAGAGAAAAATCTGTTATCTTTAGAAGCACTTCAAACATAACCTTTATACAGATAATAATTACGCTTTATGAGGGAACTCCCTGTGAGGCAAAATGAGTTTATAACAGGGAAAGTAACAGAGAATGAGTCCCAACATTCGCTCAACACAACATGGTGAAGCACGAAGGGTGAAGCGAAGGCCCGGCCTTCATTTTAATTTCACTTATTTTCTATATAAATTTTATTTGGCAAGTTAATTCTGGTGATCTCTGAAGAAAAACTGTTTGTGAAGATAAAAATCAGGGGTGTTAATCAGATTCAATTTAAATGTTCGTACGCTAAAAATTTAGCAATCATTTAATGACCCTTAATTACACTGATGTGCTGCTTTTTTTGGAACTTCTATTTTAGGCACAGTTGTTTGTGTGTGTCTGTGCCCGTGTGTGTGTGTGTGTGTGTGTGTGTGTGTGTGTGTGCTCTCTGGACAAGCTTCAAGCTTATTTATTCATATTTATCTGTCAAAAATTGAAAATATTGCTTATTTCCAATAAGATAAATTATGAATGATAATAGAGAAGAGAGACATTTCCCAAAAATGTTTAACATTCCACAAACAGAAATCTTGTGAGAAAGAGAATTTTTATATATTTTTTGCCAATAATATTGTCTGTTTTGAAACCTGCTTGTTTTGGCATCTGCGGCACCTGTCAATTAAGTACCTTCTTTTTAAAAATATTATGAATTCATTAAAAAATAAATAAAAGTTAAGTATTTGTGTGTGTCTGTGCCCGTGTGTCACATGACATCAAATTATGTCACGTGATGTCACAACATGACAACCGCTGTTATTGATTTCAGAGAAAACATTACATTACCTTACATGAGTGGCATTTAGCAGACGTTCTTAACCAGAGTGACTTGCACAACTTTTGACTTTTTTACATAATATCCATTCATACAGCTGGATATATACTGAAGCAATGCAGGTTAAGTACCTTGCTCAAAGGTACAACACAAACATAACCCCAATACTGTGTTTTAGTATTTTGAGGTTCACATTTGAAATAAAAATAAAAAATTAAGCACTTTTAATAATATAATATAAAATCATGGTGCCATTCGCTTGATTCTACAAGCCCCTCCCCTTGAGCGAATACCATGCAATATGGCTTCCTACAAACCGCTCCCCTCACAAAAATGCCACATAGCTGTTTATAGCGCCCCCGCCTGGAGACCCTAGAACCCTAGACCCAGGGAGATGGTGCCCTGTCTATGCGATCTCACCACTAGCTGGTTACCCCAGAGCAGGTTCATCATATTACAGGGCGATAAAAAGTGTCCTGGTGCAGCAGGGTGGGGCTCTGGCTTTGAGTGACAGCAGTGTGGCGTATCCTGGTTCTCCTGGCGCAGCAGGGTGGGGCTCTGGCTTTGAGTGACAGTAGGGTGGCGTATCCTGGTTCTCCTGGCGCAGCAGGGTGGGGCTCTGGCTTTGAGTGACAGCAGGGTGGCGTATCCTGGTTCTCCTGGCGCAGCAGGGTGGGGCTCTGGCTTTGAGTGACAGTAGGGTGGCGTATCCTGGTTCTCCTGGTGTAGCAGGGTGGGGCTCTGGCGTCTGCTTTGGGTCACCTACCAGGTGCACATTTGCATGAGTGCTGTCCTGCTGCGGATTCTGTGAAACTGACAAAAAATGTTTTTGCGACGTCCTGGTATTTCTCACTTTAAGTGAAACAGACTCTTCAGTTTTCTGTTCCTGATTCTGCCACATATTTTCCTAAAATACTTAATTCAATAATTCAACTACTTTTTTGTGAACGTCAATCTGGTTGCATAACGAATCTGATAAATTCAAAGGATACACACATGAGGTAAAATCTCTGCAGAATCAAATCCTGAGCCCTGAAAAAAGGAAGATTAGAGCATGATGTCTTCCAGGTGTTTAGGTTATTACACACCCATTTTTAAAGCCATTGTTCAAATAATCTCAGTGTAGATGACACTGATATGACTGTTTGAGATACAGGCCACAACTCCACAGCTCCACAGCAATCAACAACCGCCATTATCCGTCAGACTCCCCGCTGTTTCCCTGGTGATGGGAAGACCTGGGGGTGATCTATGAGTGATTTACAGAACACAACAGCATGCAGTGTGACTTCAACTTAAATCATATTTTTAAAACAATTGTTTATATATATGACATGTATTCATTTTTACCCAGATGGGATCATTGATTAATTAAAAAAGAAAAGACACATGAGCTAGCTAGCATTAACCAAGTAAGTAAGTTAGGAAAATAACATGTCACAGTGAGCACATTCGTTAAATAGCTACCTGACATTAGATAATTCTAGCTACCAACTTTATGTGTTATACGAATAACGCTTCCAATTAGCTAGTGAACATAACTAGGTATTATACAACTTAGACTTAGCCTGCTAGCTGTAAGCAAAATATGAACTAACTTAGCTAGCTAGTGCCAGAATTCCATGGCTTTAATTTGTCAGTGATATTGCACTATTCAAACTGGGAGGAGTCTGTTGAAGCTGGAGTCTGTTGGCGAGCTAGATAGATATGTGCTGTAAGAGACGCCATCTTTCAGATGAGATGTTAAACCAAGGTTCTGACTCACTGTGGTCATTAAATATCCCATGACACTTATCGCAAAGAGAAAGGGGTTTCCCGGTCTCCTGACTGAATTCCCAACATGTCTCTTTCAATCTGCCACCTAATTATCCCCCAGATGAATTTCATGAAAATAGTTATCTCCTTCTCCACCACAGCTGATGTGTGGTGAGCATCCTGGTGCAAAATGGCTGCCGCTGCATCATCCAGGTGGGTGCTACACTTTAGTGGTGGTTGAGGTGAGTTTCCCCCTCATCATTGTAAAGCGCTTTGTGTGTGAGAAAAGGCGCTATATAAATGCCAGAGTTAAAGACTAATGTTTATTGGCTCCAGAATACTGTCTCTGATAGTAGGTCAAGGTGAAAAGACAAATCTTTGCATTCATGTAACTTTTTCCTTTCAAGTTTTATGAAATAAACCACACAATAAGATAAGATAGCATTGGGCCCCAATATAGTTTTTATTTTTTATTTTTTATTTTTTTTTACAATTTGTTCCAAGCATTTCTCAATACTGAGTTAACTTTTTCAAAACCCTTTTTCAAAACAAACCGTCCTCTGCACCAACATGCAGCTTTGATACAACAGTTAATTTCACACCCAAAAATGCCCCAAAACCATCAAAATACTGCCTTCATGTTTCAAAATCGAATCATTACACCAAAACAACAGCACATATAGTTTTCTCCAGACAGGCTCTATCTTGAGGATCTTGACACATCGTCTAAAACACGAGGAGCAAGTGCATTCAGGGCGTGTCCAAGTCCGCTTTTGGTAGTTAGACGGCACGTTATTTGAGCGCTAAGTACGGCGCAAGGTGCTAATGGGCTGAACCTAGACTCTTCATTAATTATAGGTGTGTCTTCGGCGTAGGATGCAATAAACCAATCAAAATGTCATATCCCATTCTCTTTAAAAGCCTGCTTTTCCACCTTGGCGGATTGCTTATATGATGGTGAAACAGACATGCTCGTGATTGTGTAGTTAAAGCATGCGAGCAAGGAATAGGCTATATGGATCAACAGTATGATCAATATTATTCGGACAAACCATTATAACGCGTTTTGATATACATAATAATAATCTTTAACATTAGGGTTTAAACTGGTACGGGATCACGGTAATTCCCGACAGTGTTGTTATTTTAGAAAATATATGCGGATACATTTTGTTAAAAGCACCTGTAGGGAATCTCTATGCCAGAGACACAGACACAGAGGAAATATCGGAGGTCCAGGTGCGACAGATGAGAAATCTAAAAGTGTTCTAATGAACACCACTAAGACGGACAGTAATCCGTAGTGGACGGAGAAAATAAAGAGAACACAAATAACCTTGCGATAAAAAGCGAGGAACAAAACAAAAAGCAAAACAAAAGAAATAAGCAGTTACACTTATCTAAGTCCTGTTGTGGAGTGAACAAAAAGAAAGGAAGGAGAAAAATAAAATAACCCTAAACCTTAGGGCGAGAGCACTCGTTGGTTAGAGCGAGAAACTGTGATGTTCTGTAATTATGTATGTCTGTTTATATTATTATCATTCATCATTGCATTCCCCTCTGTTCGTGGGTTGTCTGAGTCGCATTCGTGTGTTTGTTTACCCTGTCTCGTGTATGCACTGTTTAGGTGACTTCAGGATTTTCCGAGGGTTTCGTTTCTGCTACTTCCTGATTCCTTTACGTGTAATTGTATAGATTACTAACTCGCGCTAACAATCACTTGGGTTCTTTATTAATTAAGCGCACTTACTAAACCAATTAACATAAATGTATACTAACAACTAACTGTTTGTCATTAAAAAATTAACCAGTGTTTCCGCGATCTCTGTAATTCGCGCCAGCTGTTTGTATGTAGACTTCACCTCTCGTGATTACTGCGCACACTCCGCTCCTCTTCGAGCCCGTTGTTTGTTATGCATGTTTCCGAGTCCCTTCCGTGTTTTTGTTATGTTTTCGTGATTGTATCATTGCTACCTCATGTGTTAACCTCACGTAGTTTGTTCCCCTCCCTTTCCCTTACGTATATAAGACCCACAAATCTGTTTGTTCCCTGTCAGAACGTACACTTTATTTCCTGAGCCTGTGATTTGAAAGCCAGCGACTTATTGATTACCTGAGACACCCTTTCCGTACGACCCGAGTTAGCCTAGCGATTTTGTTTGTTTGCCTTTGCCATTTGGTTTTTGACTATTGATTGTTTTTCGACTTTGCCTCTGCCTGCCGTTTTTGTACTTCTGCCTGTGATTTCCCGGTTCTTCGACTTTTTGACCCCTTACTACTCTATTTGCATACTGTTTTTGTACTGTCGCTATATCTGATATCCTGGCTTTTTGACCTCGGACTCTGAAATAAACCTCGTTCTTGCTACTTCCTTGTCTGCTATTGGGTCTCTGTGTCTGAAACGTAACAGAAACAAAGAAACCAAAACCTCTGCTCTGAAATAATAGAGTGAAAGAGCGCACTTTACTTTTTCTAAATTGTACGGCTAACAAGTCCCGCATTGAGAAGCAAAGCGGTCGATAGCACGCACAACTTCTATACCTTTGCCGGCTAGAATGTTACATGAAATAACATGGAAGCGACGAGAAAAGGAGGAAGCAGGGTATAAATAGTGAGTGGAAATGCAGGACAGGTGAACTCACTAATCACCGAGGCGAAAGCAAACCCCGTAGCGGAACACAGAAAAATCCGATAGATTACCAGTAAACAAAGAAAAAAAAAGAATACTAAGCGCGGAGATAAGGGAAGGAAGTCGTGATCCATGACAGCACCTGCAACTAGAAAACGTTAAATTAGCCTGCTTGTTTAACAAATTAGTTTGATTATGCAATGAGGCATTGTCAAACTTCAATTCCATGAGGCTGGAAGCTTCAATGAAGCTTCAATAAAGCTGTCAGGTTGGCAACCCATAGGTTCATGCATATTTTCCTCATAACACAAAGACCTACTAATAATAATACTAATAATAGGTAGAATTATGGTAGGTTTTTATATCAATCTTTGAAATAGTCAACCATTTTGTTCTCTATGCTGAATTGTTCGGTTTTTAACTTAAATTTAACAGTTTTGAAAAGAACGTGTAAACATTTGCAAAATGGGATGTAGATACATACCGTTTTGCTGGTTGGGTTTGAATGAAAAAAGAATTCAAGAATTTTGAAAGCTGTGGTGATTGAATGCACTTTCCGCCAAAGCTATGAAAAGGCATTCACAGTTTAGTCCATGTACACAGCTGTTGTGCTAACTGTGTGAAGAGTTTGTTTAGTCCATGTACACAGCTGTTGTGCTAACTGTGTGAAGAGTTTGTTTAGTCCATGTACACAGCTGTTGTGCTAACTGTGTGAAGAGTTTGTTTAGTCCATGTAGACAGCTGTTGTGCTAACTGTGTGAAGAGTTTGTTTAGTCCATGTAGATAGCTGTTGTGCTAACTGTGTGAAGAGTTTGTTTAGTCCATGTACACAGCTGTTGTGCTAACTGTGTGAATAGTTTGTTTAGTCCATGTACACAGCTGTTGTGCTAACTGTGTGAAGAGTTTAAAAAAAAGTTAACTCAAAAAAAGAAATGCTTGTAACCAATTGTAAAATAAATTGTATTTCGATGAAGCTTATAGCAACTCAACCCTGAATCAAAAACCATTGATCGGTGGTAAATGTGAGAGAAAATGTGATGCTTGCCAAGGTGAACAGTAAAAATATGTTTTTTTTTGTGAGACAACAGATAACGCTTCAGTTGGAGGCTAAGCTTTCAAATATGCCTTTTGTCCATAGATTAAACAAATGGCAATCAAAGGTGTTTTAAGACGGAGCTCTTGTGTGAAGCTCCTGTCCCATTGTCACAGAGTGGAAACTAATCTGATGAAAGAGAGAAAGACATGGAGTGCAATCATGACCAAATGAGTCAGGTGACAATCGCCTTCGCTCTAGTGTGCTTGTTTATTGGTGATGGCGTGCGCGAGAAGTCACTTACATCGTGTTCACTCGACCCTTTTAAGGTCAACAGCTTTTCAAAGGGCCCGTTCTTCGCTGTCAGCGACAACATGCCAACCTTTCCTAATAGGCCTGGATTGCGTGGCGTTGGCATTTTTACAAAAAGATCAATTTGGCCTGTGCCATTCTGAAAACATGGTGCAGATACACAGCTCTGGATTCCATCTCTGTTTGTCGTTACCTTTGATTCACAATAAAATGTAATATAATTTAATTGTTATTTGTTTTCACGTCACAAGCAGTGATTTGAGAATGGAGAGATAAACAAACAAAAAAACAAGTGAGTGGCTGTTATGTGGATGAAAATGCCTGGTTACTGAGAGAGGTCAGAGGAGAATGGGCAGTCCGCTAACATTCAAGCTAACAGAAATGCCACAAATGCTCAAACAACAGCTGTTTACAGCAGCGGTGTGCAGAAGGGTCAGTGGTGTGCAGAAGGGCCAGTAGTGTGCAGAAGGGCCAGTAGTGTGCAGAAGGGTCAGTGGTGTGCAGAAGGGCCAGTGGTGTGCAGAAGGGTCAGTGGTGTCTCTGAACACACCACATGTTGGTCGTTGAAGCGGATGGGCTACAGCAGCAGAAGACCGCTCTGGGTTACGCTCCTGTCAGCTAAGAACAGGAAGATGAGCCTATAGTGGGCATGTGATCACCAAAACTGAACGATTGAAGATTGGAAAAATGTCGTCTGGTTTGACGAATCTCGATGCTGCGACATGCAGATGTACAAAAATGCCCTTGAATATAAGCTGAGAATGTGCACTTTAACCACATATATAAATATATATATATATGCTCTGGGCTTAACAGTAACATGATGCTTCTTTTCTATTGTAATAGTATTTATCTCAGTAGGAATAAGACTTCCCCACGTCTCCTCATGCCATGCAAGGAAAAATTACATTTACCACACTAGGGATTCCAAAAAAAATTACATCTACTGTGTAACTTTTTTTTCTTTTTTTTTTACACAGCAACTGTATTCCATAATTATCGCTGCTGAAAATTAATTTAAGAAGCTTTGCACCATCGGCACTGAGATTATTCACACACATTACACCTACAGTTAGGACTCTCCCCCCACCCCCCCACCCCCCCCCCCACTAAACAGGGAACCTTGAAAAGCCACCTTTGGGGTTAACGGCTGATTTGTTCCGTTTCCATGGTATTGTTCATTTAAATTAACACTCCATATGCTCTTTTTGTAGGAGAAACACATATGCCTCCTCCCTAAAATACTCATTATCCAGCGTCATTCCCAATCTTCATTTTATTTCCACAGCCTTGTTAAACAACACATACAGGTTAGAGTTTTGTTCTGGGGAACGGTATTTGAAATCATGTCGTGTGCACAATGATGATTAGGGATTTGTACATTAAACACAAAGGTCTTTAAGAGAAAGAGGAGGAGGGCTCCACCATGGAAGATCTCCTGCTATATTTATACCCCTGTTTTATCTTCCTCATGGTCTTCCTCATAGTCTTCCTCATGGTCTTCATGGCACTTAAGTTATATTTTTCAGAGTTATTCTTCTCTAGACTGTGTCCATATGATGTGGGGAAAATAAAAACCTTTGGTCATATCTGCATCGTCAAGAGCAGGGGAGGAAGATACAAACATACAGACAGTAGATATGTGCTCATGGAGTCGAGAAAACGTTACGTTTGATAGGTTGTTGTGTTGCGCTGCTTTGCTTGTTGGTCTCTTGTGTTGTGTTTGTGTATGAATACCAGTGTAGCAATGCCAATGCAGTAATTACAGGAAGCATTATCTATTTTATATAATCTGTTCCCATCAGCAACCTTTCAAATTTAATGCCCCGGATTTCATTTTCAATTGAATAACCTTGTATGCATAGCCATTCATACTGTCGCTGTGAGAGTTTGTTTGTTTTGGTTGTAATTTGTTTATAGCAAGTAGAATAAAAATGTTATTATAGGGGTTTTTTTTTTTTTACATCCATACTGAATAATGAGCCGTAGATCTTTGCATTAAAAATGTCGTCCCTAAAACACCTGTTCTCACAGGTGCGCAGTAAAACACAGCTATAGAAAACTCAATAAAAATAAATAAATAAGAGTTTTAAAAAGCAGTAGATGGTTGTGGATGGAAGCAAAGCCATCACTGTAAATGTAATCTTTAGTTTATGTCCTGTGTCAGGTCCTCTTCCTGTAAATGTGATCTTTAGTTCATGTCCTGTTTCAGGTCCTCTTCCTGTAAATGTGATCTTTAGTTCATGTCCTGTGTCAGGTCCTCTTCCTGTAAATGTGATCTTTAGTTCATGTCCTGTTTCAGGTCCTCTTCCTGTAAATGTGATCTTTAGTTCATGTCCTGTTTCAGGTCCTTTTCCTGTAAATGTGATCTTTAGTTCATGTCCTGTGTCAGGTCCTTTTCCTGTAAATGTGATCTTTAGTCTGTGTCAGGTCCTTTTCCTGTAAATGTGATCTTTAGTCTGTGTCAGGTCCTTTTCCTGTAAATGTGATCTTTAGTCTGTTTCAGGTCCTCTTCCTGTAAATGTGATCTTTAGTTCATGTCCTGTGTCAGGTCCTCTTCCTGTAAATGTGATCTTTAGTTCATGTTCTTTTTGCTGGTGGGTGGAGAGTGGATTTCTGGGGGCAGACACACAGGAGAGCAGTTTGATCTTTCATATTTACTCTGGGTAATGATTGAACATTTGCTCATTTGGGTGCAGATAATCTCTTTGCTTCTTTTTTGTTTGATTTGAATGGGAAAGGAGGCTTTGATAAAGCTACCAGCCCCATGTTGGAGGCAGAGGGTGCGTTTCCCAATAAAGCCCAGAGACTCATGGCAATAATTAGAGTTGTTTGTAACTGGATCCTGCAGCAGGAGCACTAAAACCAATCATAAAAAACAAGTTCACTGGACACTGGAGACTGTGCTTGCATTCACTTGTTCTGGAGTGGAGTCGTAAAGTACAATATGGCGACTCAAAAGTCCATCAGCGCCGCTTTAACCCAGCCCCAGTGCGTGGTGGGCGCGGGTGAACTTAGATGTTTCCAGAAGAGTGTGGTGGTGCGCAAGAATGTGTGTGTGCATGCATGCATGTGTGTGTGTGTGTGTGTGCATGTGTGTGTGTATATATGGGTGAGTGAGTGTGTGTGTGTGTGTGTGTGTGTGTGTGTGTGTGTGAATATATTTGTGAGGCTGATGTTAAATTATATCAAACTGCAAAGTCAACATTTTTCTCAATAGCCTGAACATATTTAATATTTCACATAATATCAGTTCAAAGGGCTGGACACTTACTGCAGCCAATCAGATTAGATTTGTTGCTCAAGGGTAAAACAGCGGTGATCAAGTTTAACTACTAACTACCAGTGCTCGGGCACAATTTCCAGGCCTGATACACGCTTGGTACAGCACATGATGGACTGCATTGTCAGTATATTTTTTGGCCGTGCTTTGTTAAATTGTGTTGGCATAAGGCACGGTTGTGTAGTTTTGTGGTCCTTCCATATTTCATTATAATATACCGGAGCACACTTATGTTTGTGCTCCACTCTGAGATGAATATGAGCCTTCGTCAGTACTGATTATAATCAGCTAAAGTAAAGTGGTATTCTTCTCTTTCGTGGGAAAATGGACATTGAGTAGGTCAGGGTTTTTGTGGGAAAATAGACATTGTGTCATGGTTCGTGGGTTATTTTTCCGATGCGTTTCTCATCCTGTTTCTCCTCTGCCCCTCCATCTCTCTGCTCCCTCCATCTCTCTGCCCCTCCATCTCTTCTGCCCCCTCCATCTCTCTGCTCCCTCCATCTCTCTGCCCCTCCATCTCTCTGCTCCCTCCATCTCTCTGCCCCTCCATCTCTTCTGCCCCCTCCCCTCTTCTGCCCATCCCCCGCCTTCTGGGGAGGGGCAGAAGAGGGGAGGGGCAGAAAAGGGGAGGAGCAGAAGTGATGGAGGGGCAGAAAGATGGAGGGACTAGAAGAGGTATAAAGTGAAAATAATTTGTTCAGTTAAACTAGTGAAAATTGGATGGCCAGATTGGACATTAAAACACATCGCTGGCGTCCTACAAGATGAACGATAAAGGTGTGCTGGTGTAATACTCATAATAAACAAATAAACGCCTCCACCTATTCTGCCCTGTTACACCTTTTTATACATTTAATAGTAAATAAATGCCATGGAAACGGCTCATACCTCCCACCAATGGCAACATAACAAATAAAAGTTTTGCGTATAAAGAACAGAAATGACTTAGACACACAAGGGAATGTCAGAGATACAGAGCGACCAGTCAACTAAACAGGCCATGAACCCACAGTATAATATGCAATTACACTTTACCAAACTTGTTATTATGAAAAGACATATATTCTCTCTGTTATTATCACTTCTACAAAAAGGTGAACGTTAAAAGGAAATGTGTCACCCGTCTATCTCTCTGAGTCCTTAGAAAATTCAAGGGGAGTGATTTTACATGAGAGAAAAACAACGGTGCCTATTCATGTACAATACAACACACTTTGTACACAACACCTATTCATGTACAATACAACACACTTTGTACACAACGCCTATTCATGTACAATACAACACACTTTGTACACAACGCCTATTCATGTACAATACAACACACTTTGTACACAACACCTATTCATGTACAATACAACACACTTTGTACACAACGCCTATTCATGTACAATACAACACACTTTGTATACAGCAGCTATTCATGTACAATACAACACACTTTGTACACAACACCTATTCATGTACAATACAACACACTTTGTACACAACACCTATTCATGTACAATACAACACACTTTGTACACAACGCCTATTCATGTACAATACAACACACTTTGTACACAACGCCTATTCATGTACAATACAACACACTTTGTACACAACACCTATTCATGTACAATACAACAC
The DNA here is from genome assembly GCA_022702515.1 of Ilyophis sp. 1 JC-2022. NCBI lineage: Eukaryota > Metazoa > Chordata > Actinopteri > Anguilliformes > Synaphobranchidae > Ilyophis > Ilyophis sp. 1 JC-2022. The sequence goes on along the minus strand of CM040400.1, from coordinate 1,691,807 downwards.
ACTTTGTACACAACGCCTATTCATGTACAATACAACACACTTTGTACACAACGCCTATTCATGTACAATACAACACACTTTGTATACAACACCTATTAATGTACAATACAACACACTTTGTACACAACACCTATTCATGTACAATACAACACACTTTGTACACAACACCTATTCATGTACAATACAACACACTTTGTATACAACACCTATTCATGTACAATACAACACACTTTGTACACAACGCCTATTCATGTACAATACAACACACTTTGTACACAACACCTATTCATGTACAATACAACACACTTTGTACACAACACCTATTCATGTACAATACAACACACTTTGTACACAACACCTATTCATGTACAATACAACACACTTTGTACACAACGCCTATTCATGTACAATACAACACACTTTGTACACAACGCCTATTCATGTACAATACAACACACTTTGTATACAACACCTATTCATGTACAATACAACACACTTTGTACACAACACCTATTCATGTACAATACAACACACTTTGTACACAACACCTATTCATGTACAATACAACACACTTTGTACACAACGCCTATTCATGTACAATACAACACACTTTGTACACAACACCTATTCATGTACAATACAACACACTTTGTACACAACACCTATTCATGTACAATACAACACACTTTGTACACAACACCTATTCATGTACAATACAACACACTTTGTACACAACGCCTATTCATGTACAATACAACACACTTTGTACACAACACCGATTCAGGTACAATACAACACACTTTGTACACAACACCTATTCATGTACAATACAACACACTTTGTACACAACACCTATTCATGTACAATACAACACACTTTGTACACAACACCTATTCATGTATAATACAACACACTTTGTACACAACGCCTATTCATGTACAATACAACACACTTTGTACACAACACCTATTCATGTACAATACAACACACTTTGTACACAACACCTATTCATGTACAATACAACACACTTTGTACACAACACCTATTCATGTACAATACAACACACTTTGTATACAACACCTATTCATGTACAATACAACACACTTTGTACACAACGCCTATTCATGTACAATACAACACACTTTGTATACAACACCTATTCATGTACAATACAACACACTTTGTACACAACACCTATTCATGTACAATACAACACACTTTGTACACAACACCTATTCATGTACAATACAACACACTTTGTACACAACGCCTATTCATGTACAATACAACACACTTTGTACACAACACCTATTCATGTACAATACAACACACTTTGTACACAACACCTATTCATGTACAATACAACACACTTTGTACACAACACCTATTCATGTACAATACAACACACTTTGTACACAACACCTATTCATGTACAATACAACACACTTTGTACACAACACCTATTCATGTACAATACAACACACTTTGTACACAACACCTATTCATGTACAATACAACACACTTTGTACACAACACCTATTCATGTACAATACAACACACTTTGTACACAACACCTATTCATGTACAATACAACACACTTTGTACACAACACCTATTCATGTACAATACAACACACTTTGTACACAACGCCTATTCATGTACAATACAACACACTTTGTACACAACACCTATTCATGTACAATACAACACACTTTGTATACAACACCTATTCATGTACAATACAACACACTTTGTACACAACACCTATTCATGTACAATACAACACACTTTGTACACAACACCTATTCATGTACAATACAACACACTTTGTATACAACACCTATTCATGTACAATACAACACACTTTGTACACAACACCTATTCATGTACAATACAACACACTTTGTACACAACACCTATTCATGTACAATACAACACACTTTGTACACAACACCTATTCATGTACAATACAACACACTTTGTATACAACACCTATTCATGTACAATACAACACACTTTGTATACAACACCTATTCATGTACAATACAACACACTTTGTATACAACACCTATTCATGTACAATACAACACACTTTGTACACAACACCTATTCATGTACAATACAACACACTTTGTACACAACACCTATTCATGTACAATACAACACACTTTGTACACAACACCTATTCATGTACAATACAACACACTTTGTACACAACACCTATTCATGTACAATACAACACACTTTGTACACAACACCTATTCATGTACAATACAACACACTTTGTACACAACACCTATTCATGTACAATACAACACACTTTGTACACAACACCTATTCATGTACAATACAACACACTTTGTACACAACACCTATTCATGTACAATACAACACACTTTGTATACAACACCTATTCATGTACAATACCATTTTATAATTGTCAGTTTTAACAATTTCAAATTGTATATTGTATGACCAAATGATTTAAAAATTTTGCCATAAAAAAACACAATGTATGCAAATAAAACTGAACCACTTCTGTCTCAAATACAAGTAAATGCATTGTGTTTTTATGGGGAAATTTTACTATTTTACGATCCCAATGTTATAGTAACAATGGTTCCTTATTTTGTAACATGACACTAAACCGGCTCAAACTATGAGTTGAAGACAACGTTGGACTAGTCGTGAAATCTCAAGTGTGTCTTGAGATGCGATAGGCTACTATGTGCAATAAACATGATAGATACAACAACAAGAACCTAGGTCTAGAGTTTAGTCTAGAGCTTAGTCTAGAGCAGGTGTAATCAATTATCCCATCATAGGGTTTATAAGGACTTATTGTGACCTGCGCTGACATGTACATTCACAATAGGCCAAATTATTTCAATAAATGTAGACAGTAATAAATGGATCCTATCAGTTTGTCAAAAGCATTATATAGTTAAGATAATATTAGATTATTTCTTTTTTTTTTCGTTGCTTGTGTAATAAACGAGGTTCTGGCGGGGCTCGAACCGCAGAACTTCAGGAGGAAGGGCCACGGCGCTAACCACCACACCAAAGACAAATTCACTGTCAGTGAAGGCATTAGGCTGCCTGACGAGCCTATTATTTACTTATTGTATTTATTTTTCTTGCTCGCTCTTCTCTTTGTCTCTGTCTTTTTTTGTCAGTTAGGTTTGATCAGATTTAAAACGAAAAGCAAAGGAAAAAAAATATTCAAAGATGATCATAACTCGAGAATGCTTTTGGGAAAGTGACTGATAACTCACGATGTGTGATGCTTTCTGTGGTGTGAATCGGCTTTTCTACATCGACCTGTCGGGTCTGTGTTACTCAAAATTTGTCATGAAAGTGTGTCTTCAAATATTCAGTCCACGATATACTTTGGAAAAGAGTCGTGAAGATTTCAAGACATGTTTTCAAAAAGTGCGAAGTGTGTCGTCAATTCTGAAGACATCGGAATCAGGAAAGCCACCCATGTATAGTAGAGCTACAAAATGAAAGCAGTCTTTTAAAAATAAGGCCAGAATAAGCAAACATTCCACTAGATGATTCACGTTAAAACTGGCACAATATATGTTTACTTACAAACATTTACTTTTCAGAGATTCTCACAAGACACATTCCTGAAGTGTTTTCTCCTTTCTCAGTGGTTCTACTGCATTCCTTATGTAGTTTTGTGAATAGCACATGGAAAATGTTTGGACCATATGCATCATTTAATAATAATTGTAATAATTTGCTCCCCTTGAAAAAAGTATTTGGCAAATCCTGACATTAATGGAGTTTGAGAGTTTAAGGAACAATTTGAGACCATGGAACTGGGCCATATAGATGAGAGACATTGTCATTACTTAAAATTAGTTCCTTTTAAGATTTTTTTTTTTTTAATGAATTTCTCATCCCTTTCATTGACTGGTTCTGTAATCCCCCAAGCAAGACTAATTTAACCTCCATTCTCCAGCCTCATTCAGAAGAAGCCCAACCCGCATTCCATCTCCTTTTCAAGGCAGTGTGCAAACCATTTGGTATGAAGTTGGAGCAGTTTTTGGGTGCAGTGTGCGATAAAACCCTTTAGCCCACACTCTTAAAAAAATATAAAATCAGCTCGCTTTGAACTGTAGACAAGCCGGGAAGTTGTGAGAACCTCTGATTACCTGGATTACCTGGCCACCTCTGATTACCTGGATTACCTGGCCACCTCTGATTACCTGGATTAACTGGCCACCTCTGATTACTTGGATTAACTGGCCACCTCTGATTACCTGGATTACCTGGCCACCTCTGATTACCTGGATTACCTGGCCACCTCTGATTACCTGGATTACCTGGCCACCTCTGATTACACACTGATGTGGAACATCTGTACAGATTCCGTCGTGCACACCTGTATGTTTTAGGTACCACCATATAACACTGCTTTCCTGTCACACAGTGCTCATCACTGCTGAAATCACCCAAATCTTGTGAAATGCCTTGCAGGGTTTTTTTTTTCAACTTTTTCAACACGTTAGCCGCCTGGATTCACAACCACAAGCACTAATATCAAGTAGCCTAGCTAGCTTTTATCTATTCTGTGCTCATTTATTGTAAATGCTTGTTCAATGCGAACGCCATGCGATGTTTAATATGCTGATCACATAGCTTTAAATATCAAAAAGAAAAATTGTTTTGTTTCATTTTGTTTTGTACAAATACTGCACATAAATGCAATGTGGTCAGTGCTAGTGGAGGAAGCGAGTGAGAAATGAATGCAGCCTGCAGTAACTACAGTAATACTGCACATAAATGCAATGTGGTCAGTGCTAGTGGAGGAAGCGAGTGAGAAATGAATGCAGCCTGCAGTAACTACAGTAATGCTGTCCAATCAGGAGCAGACCCTGTGGGCCTTATTGAGTGTTGCTCATATCCAGTGGGGTGCTGGGATTACCATCAGTCGTCAAACTGAAATGCTAACTGAACCCAAAGGGAAATGAGGTAAGAGATTTATGCTTGTAGGTAGGCTATGCATATGGACATAAAATATATCTGTATTTTTTTAATGTGTTTTTTGTGATTAATGTAATTATTCCTTTATTTTAAATCTATTTTGTCTTAAACAGATTGGCCTTTTCGCAATAATGTCTGCTACACTGTGTGAGAGAGGCTTCCCGAACCCTCCCCTCTTCTCACACTACGCTGTGTGAGAGAGGCTTCCCGAACCCTCCCCTCTTCTCACACTACGCTGTGTGAGAGAGGCTTCCCGAACCCTCCCCTCTTCTCAGTGTAGCTCCAGTTTCTCACAAGCATAAAAATCAATAAATCCCACATATAGCATAAAGCATTAGCGCTGCTAGCATTAGCTCCTGCCGTGAGAAGCATCATCCCTGGAAAGCTCCAGAAATAATTTTGTGTGGTTGTGACGCCTGTCGCTAAAAGGCAGAGCGCAAATTGCAGGAAAAATGGTCTCATTGATGTGTGCTTTCTGAGCTGGTCTGGATCATAAAGACCATCATTTTATTCCGTTGCTTTTATTTTGTGGTATTATTTAATTTGCTACCAACTATTATATATGGAAGTGACATTACACAACATCCAGAATTATCCAAATTGCTTAAAAACATCCTCTTTCATTAGTCCTTTCATTGTGCTGCTGGAGCCGTACTCTATTACACTGTTCTATGGTTGTGATGTCACTCGCTACCCACAATGCTCACATCTTTTCAAGTTTGATTAAAATAAATTGCCTATTTGTTTCTGCTTTTTTTTATTCTCCACATTGTATTGTATTTTCCAGTGTTTGAACTATTCTACATTTGGGTGAACTGCTTGTAAGAACTTAAAATGGCAGGTAAATCCCCCCAGGTAGAGAACATGACCATCCTCACCTGTGTGGACTGCTGAGGGAAGCAGCTGTTGGCAGTGTCCATCATAACCTGCACATTTAAAGGTTCAGCTCAAGCGTATCCAGCGCAGCCTGTGGGAACAGCAGGGACCATATCTGCCAACATCACATAATCACAGTCATTGATCTTAAGACTTTGTGAAAATATTTCACTGGAGGTGAAATATGTCCTATATATAGTTATTGTATGTTGCAATAATAATGTTGTTTCTCTGAATTTTAGAGTTTCTGAAAAATCAGTAAAGCAAAATAATAACCCCTGAGTGTAAGGCTCTGTGGAGCGGGCTTAAATTTCAAAATATAAGAGATCATTTCAACATAATAGCTGGCTGAGGCTCAGTCAAAGGACTGACCAGCTTGAGACCCCACTCTTCACAGTCGGCTAAGAGAGAACCAGCGGACCAGGGTATGTCTGGCCAGCGTTTGTGTGGAGATGGAGCTTCCCTGGGGCTCACCGCGTGTGACACTGCTTAACATCCAGCGAGCAGTTTTATCCCAGCGTGTGATTTTTGGACAAGGACTGGAGCCTCAAAGCCTGACTGTGCCTGAAGGATTCATTCAATTCTAGGCGGGGTTGCTACCTTATCTTGTTACATAGATGTTATTTTGTTTTGCAGAATTGTACAGGAGGTGGAAGTTTCTGCATAATGTTTTTGATCAGCAAGGTTTTCCACTTATTTAACATATTGTCTTTAATCTCATCTAGATAGCAAAGTTCACCAATAATCTGTTGTGGCCATGCAACTGCTACACTATTTTACCCACCTGCTTTTGTATAAATATTCACAAAAAAATTATTATTATTATTATTATTATTATTATTGTTGTTATTATTATTATTATTATTATAACTAAATTAGGATGTTTTTGCAGCATTTACAGCTGATTTAATTCAACATTTGTCTTTAAATTATGACTAAATATGTGTCAAAATGTTTCTATTATAATAATCTTGTCAGTTTAAACTGTTGTTGTCAATAAATGTTCATTTTATTTTCTGGTGATGGCTGACAACCGACTGGATCAAACTGTGTTTGTACAGAAACAAAGGCTTCCCGGCCAGAACCAGAGGCCTCTATGCCAAACAAAGTGTCCCTGACTCTGTTTCCGGTTCAAAAGTGGGTTTGATGTAGGCGGACAGTGGAGCTTCCTGTTAGGGCACTGAGTGGAGCTTCCTGTTAGGGCACTAAGTGGAGCTTCCTGTTGGGGCACTGAGTAGAACTTCCTGTTAGGGCACTGAGTGGAGCTTCCTGTTAGGGCACTGAGTGGAGCTTATTGTTATGGCACTGAGTGGAGCTTATTGTTATGGCACTGAGTGGAGCTTCCTGTTAGGGCACTAAGTGGAGTTTTCTGTTAGGTCACTGAGTGGAGTTTTCTGTTAGGGCACTGAGTGGAGTTTTCTGTTAGGGCACTGAGTGGAGCTTCCTGTTAGGGCACTGAGTGGAGCTTCTCACCACTCACCATAGACCGCAAGAAAAAAAAAATCAATAGGTTATTTTGCACTCATACATTTTTTAAAAGCTGCTGTGAAAGTGGTGCATTGTGGGAATGGGGTATGCTGGAATCTTGCCTGATGATTCAGAAATGGCATTTTCTGAAAAGGATGATTGATTTCATGAGATTTCACACCCAGCTTGGGTTATTGACACAATGATGTTATGTTGCATTACATTAGGATAAGAGTGAGGATTCTGTATGGTGTGTATAGGGTACACTCGGGTAAGAGGTGTGTATCGGGTAGACTCGGTTAAGAGGTGTGTATAGGGTACACTAGGGTAATAGGTGTGTATAGTACACTAGGGTATGTGGTGTGTATAGTACACTAGGGCAAGAGGTGTGTATAGTACACTAGGGTAAGAGGTGTGTATAGTACACTAGGGCAATAGGTGTGTATAGTAAACTAGGGTAATAGGTGTGTATAGTACACTAGGGTAATAGGTGTGTATAGTACACTAGGGTAAGAGGTGTGTATAGTACACTAGGGTAAGAGGTGTGTATAGTACACTAGGGTAAGAGGTGTGTATAGTACACTAGGGTCATAGGTGTGTATAGTACACTAGGGCAAGAGGTGTGTATAGTACACTAGGGTAAGAGGTGTGTATAGTACACTAGGGTAAGAGGTGTGTATAGTACACTAGGGTAAGAGGTGTGTATAGTACACTAGGGTAATAGGTGTGTATAGTACACTAGGGTAAGAGGTGTGTATAGTACACTAGGGTAAGAGGTGTGTATAGTACACTAGGGCAAGTAGACTAGGGTAAGCACGCTAGGGAAGGAGACAACATGACTTGTTCGGATCACCTCACAATGGAATTGAAAAGCATGCCACTGTCTGTTGCTATGGCGATATTGTGGCTTGTGGTTTCCTAGTGAATTCCATTTTTTTCACCAAACAAATCTTCTTTCATTTCATTAAATTGCAGTAAAATTGACTGATAAATAATACAGCCAACATGTCCTGGTACGATTACCAGACTCACAAAACACAAAATCTAAAAAGCACTAGTAGGTCGCTGCCTCTCACAGCACTAGTAGGTGTCTGCCTCTCACAGCTCTAGTAGGTGTCTGCCTCTCACAGCTCTAGTAGGTGTCTGCCTCTCACAGCACTAGTAGGTCGCTGCCTCTCACAGCTCTAGTAGGTGTCTGCCTCTCACTGCACTAGTAGGTGTCTGCCTCTCACAGCACTAGTAGGTGTCTGCCTCTCACAGCTCTAGTAGGTCGCTGCCTCTCACAGCACTAGTAGGTGTCTGCCTCTCACTGCACTAGTAGGTGTCTGCCTCTCACAGCTCTAGTAGGTCGCTGCCTCTCACAGCACTAGTAGGTGTCTGCCTCTCACTGCACTAGTAGGTGTCTGCCTCTCACAGCTCTAGTAGGTGTCTGCCTCTCACAGCTCTAGTAGGTCGCTGCCTCTCACAGCACTAGTAGGTCGCTGCCTCTCACAGCTCTAGTAGGTGTCTGCCTCTCACAGCTCTAGTAGGTGTCTGCCTCTCACTGCACTAGTAGGTGGCTGCCTCTCACAGCACTAGTAGGTCGCTGCCTCTCACAGCTCTAGTAGGTGTCTGCCTCTCACAGCTCTAGTAGGTGGCTGCCTCTCACAGCTCTAGTAGGTGTCTGCCTCTCACAGCTCTAGTAGGTGTCTGCCTCTCACTGCACTAGTAGGTGTCTGCCTCTCACAGCTCTAGTAGGTGTCTGCCTCTCACAGCTCTAGTAGGTGTCTGCCTCTCACTGCACTAGTAGGTGTCTGCCTCTCACAGCTCTAGTAGGTGTCTGCCTCTCACAGCTCTAGTAGGTGTCTGCCTCTCACAGCTCTAGTAGGTGTCTGCCTCTCACTGCACTAGTAGGTGTCTGCCTCTCACAGCTCTAGTAGGTGTCTGCCTCTCACAGCTCTAGTAGGTGTCTGCCTCTCACAGCTCTAGTAGGTGTCTGCCTCTCACAGCTCTAGTAGGTGTCTGCCTCTCACAGCTCTAGTAGGTGTCTGCCTCTCACAGCTCTAGTAGGTGGCTGCCTCTCACAGCTCTAGTAGGTGTCTGCCTCTCACAGCTCTAGTAGGTGTCTGCCTCTCACTGCACTAGTAGGTGTCTGCCTCTCACAGCTCTAGTAGGTGTCTGCCTCTCACAGCTCTAGTAGGTGTCTGCCTCTCACAGCTCTAGTAGGTGTCTGCCTCTCACTGCACTAGTAGGTGGCTGCCTCTCACAGCTCTAGTAGGTGGCTGCCTCTCACAGCTCTAGTAGGTGTCTGCCTCTCACAGCTCTAGTAGGTGGCTGCCTCTCACAGCTCTAGTAGGTGTCTGCCTCTCACTGCACTAGTAGGTGGCTGCCTCGCCCTAAATATTAAATATCTGTGATCCGTCACATTTTGCCTTTTATCCCTAAATATTAAATATCTGTGATCTGTCACATTTAGCCTTTTATCCCTAAATATTAAATATCTTTGATTTGTCACATTTTGCCTTTTATTCCTAAATATTAAATATCTGTGATCCCTCACATTTTAGGGCCTGAGGTTAGTGAAAGTTTGTGAGGTTTAAAACCTGTTTGGGAAGGTGCCAGAATCACCCATACAGAATAAAATGTTTTATACAGCAACCCCACAAAATGAGCCCATGCCATTGTATACAAAGTTGGTACAGGACTTTTTAAAACATAGCATTAACGTTATGTTTATTGCATGTCATATAGTGTCACGATTAATAAAATAAGGTTTTTATGAGACATCAAACACTGATTTGGGTCAAATTGACCCAAAACATAATATGAGGGTTAACAGAAGTGCAAAAAAGGACAGTTTAAACTGTGTTATGGCAGATTAAACAGAAAATACCTTCTCAAACTCAGAAATCTACACACGACCATTGGCCATACATCCATCCATGGATCCACCCGTGCATAATATCTAGGAATAATGCTATTAGATGCATTATGTATAAATATTTGCTTCTGTAAAAGGCAATAGGAGACAGATTATTTAATGGATGTGATGAATGCAGATGGTTAATGGCTCTCCTGTGTCCCTTTGAGCATAAGCAATCTCACAGCAATTACTATCAGCTGGTTTGTAATGTTTGAGACATTAAATAGAATTTTAATATCTGCACAGAAAGGCAAGTTACCGTTTTTATAATCTCCAACAGTAAAAAAGCTCACGATGTTTTAATATAAATAGATATTAAATCTGCTTTGCGATATTTATAAATAAAAACACGTGGGGCCAAAACGCAGCAGAGTGTCTGGCCGTAACGTTCAACAGTGTTGAACCTGTTCAGTAAATAAAGAACACAGAAAAACCACAGAGCAAACACAAAGCTTTCATGTTTCTGCAGAATGCATGCTGGGAAATTATTACACATTCAGCAAATGGAACAACATTGGGCACCGTGGAATACACATGATCACCTAGGCGGCCTGTGAATTAAAAAAAAAAAATGTATTTATCAAAATATCTATTCTACAGATCATAATTATCTGATTATTGCTCTAATTATTACTCTGCCTACGTTATTTTCAGTTGCTGGCAAAATGTGTGCATTTTCCCCCTTCCTGCTGGAGAATACACAGCCCCTAACAGCCAGAGATTGGATTTCCCTTTGAAGCGCTCCGTTCGGAAAGCAATTGGAACTGGCTGAGCGCTGGAAGGCACAGCCCACGTAACGAGGCGTGACACGCCATTTGAATTGTGGGGAGAAGCTTTATGTGTTTGCAGGTTGGTCCTAAAGGGAAGAGGAACAAAGACAACTGCTCATTACTACACCCCCGGTAACCCCCCCACCCCCCCCCCACCCACCCCCGGCCCCGGTGCCCACCCCCACCCCCCCATTTGAGTCAAACCATGATGTTCTCCGCTGAATGAGCCAATCAAGGGGAAATGTTTTAGAGCTTCGGCTAATCGGCCGATTGAACGGAACAGTCTAGAACTTCATGTTCTCACACTCAGAGGCTTTATTTCCCTCTGTACTTATTAAGGCAGAGCAGTTCTGATAGCTTTTGTTCGTTTTTTTCCATTTCCTTTGCCACAGACACTATGACACACTTTTTACTTGATGCTGTTGTCCAACCGGCAGATCGGGCCTTCATGACTGTTCTGTTCTTGGGCTGGTTATGTAGTGTAATGCAGTGTTATGTAAAGTAATGTAGTGTTATGTAGTGTATTTAAGGTGTGCAGCCTATTGTGTCCTCTGTCTCCATGTCGGGACATCCTGAGAGAAGGGGGGAGGGTTGTTTTTATAACAAAACATTCTCTGCTGGCGATTGCTATTGACTGATTTCTGCTGTTGACCGATTGATGGGTCCCATAAGGCACATGTGAGAGAGGGTTTTCGGTATAATAAGGGGACTCTATTCCTCTCAGGAATACTGGCCTATGCTAGTCTTATAATCCTCTGGAAGAGAGTGTATTAAGCCAGTCATTGTCCCTTCCCTTACAATGAACTATTAGCTCTTACAAAGAAAACATCGAAGGCGACTGTAACGCAGTTCTACAGCTGAATAGCGAGGGGCGTACTCGCATATTCATCCCTTTCTGCTGCTGGAGCACAGTGCAATGTTTATTACCCATAACTTAACAAATATTTCTGACACAAGATTTGAACCTAGATTCAATCAACACCTATTATTAGCCTTAAACCTTGAACTGTAATTCCTTTTAAAGCAGGAAGTACAGGTGGCGATTGGGGGGAGGGGTGACCTTGTCAGTCCAGGCCCAGTACAGGTGTGATATGAGTTTATTAAGTTAAAATGAAGCTGATTGAGTCCAGGCATCGGGCAGGCATTGCTCAGTCCTTGGTCAGGCATTGCTCAGTCCTTGGTCAGTCCTTGGTCAGGCATTGCTCAGGCATTGGTCAGTCCTTGGTCAGGCCCTCTTGCCTGTTCCTCAGGTAAAACACAGCTTTCTCAACCATGCACTTGGCTTTGCTTTAACACTGATTGCTTTAATATTGAACTGCATTTCACTGGCTTTTCATTGACTTAGTCCTGCTGTTGTTGGCAAGTGGGTAAAAAACACTAAATCATTAAAGATAAACCAGAGCCTTTTTTTCCCACAACTCCTGTTTCATCCATGAAAGCCATACAGGAAGATGAGAGAATGCAGAGAGATGGCAGGTGACGTTAGAGGAAAATAAACCTAAAATAAAAAATAATAACAATAAAAAAGCTATGCAAATGAAGAGAAAGCAGATCAAATAGAAACACGACTGTCCTCTTATGTTAAAATACAACATCAGCTCTGACTTTAGCTGGTTATTTAATCATTATGCGACTTCAATTTAAACAACACAACAACAAAACACACACACATTGAGTCTTGCAGAGTGTAAAGAAGCGACACGTCAGTAAATAAACTGGATTGATTAGCTTAGTTTGGGCCTGAGGGGGTTGAAGCTTCATTGCCATATTGACAGAAGGAAACAACCCAGGTAATGCTAACAGTATTAAATACCTCAGTTCAAATTCAATTCATTAATCAATGTTTTAGCAGAATTCTTGGGATATATTTTGATATATTTACAATCAGGCTGTCTAAGGCAATAACACATATGGTCATGTTAAAATACTGGAAAATATCAGGGAACAAAGATGATATAAGACACATTGCCCACAGCTACAGGTGTAGTATTGTCCTCAGCTACAGGGGTAGTATTGCCCACAGCTACAGGGGTAGTATTGCCCACAGCTACAGGGGTAGTATTGCCCACAGCTACAGGGGTAGTATTGCCCACAGCTACAGGGGTAGTATTGCCCACAGCTACAGGTGTAGTATTGTCCTCAGCTACAGGGGTAGTATTGCCCACAGCTACAGGGGTAGTATTGCCCACAGCTACAGGGGTAGTATTGCCCACAGCTACAGGGGTAGTATTGCCCACAGCTACAGGGGTAGTATTGTCCTCAGCTACAGGGGTAGTATTGCCCACAGCTACAGGGGTAGTATTGCCCACAGCTACAGGGGTAGTATTGCCCACAGCTACAGGGGTAGTATTGCCCACAGCTACAGGGGTAGTATTGTCCTCAGCTACAGGGGTAGTATTGTCCTCAGCTACAGGGGTAGTATTGCCCACAGCTACAGGGGTAGTATTGCCCACAGCTACAGGGGTAGTATTGCCCACAGCTACAGGGGTAGTATTGCCCACAGCTACAGGGGTAGTATTGCCCACAGCTACAGGGGTAGTATTGCCCACAGCTACAGGTGTAGTATTGTCCTCAGCTACAGGGGTAGTATTGCCCACAGCTACAGGGGTAGTATTGCCCACAGCTACAGGGGTAGTATTGTCCTCAGCTACAGGGGTAGTATTGCCCACAGCTACAGGGGTAGTATTGCCCACAGCTACAGGTGTAGTATTGCCCACAGCTACAGGTGTAGTATTGCCCACAGCTACAGGGGTAGTATTGCCCACAGCTACAGGGGTAGTATTGCCCACAGCTACAGGGGTAGTATTGCCCACAGCTACAGGGGTAGTATTGTCCTCAGCTACAGGGGTAGTATTGTCCTCAGCTACAGGGGTAGTATTGCCCACAGCTACAGGGGTAGTATTGCCCACAGCTACAGGGGTAGTATTGCCCACAGCTACAGGGGTAGTATTGCCCACAGCTACAGGGGTAGTATTGCCCACAGCTACAGGGGTAGTATTGTCCTCAGCTACAGGGGTAGTATTGTCCTCAGCTACAGGGGTAGTATTGCCCACAGCTACAGGGGTAGTATTGCCCACAGCTACAGGGGTAGTATTGCCCACAGCTACAGGGGTAGTATTGTCCTCATTGCTGGGATGTTGAAAATAAATAATAAAAATACATTTTTATTTTATCCCAGTGTTTTGGGAAAAGTGTGTGTGTTGTGCTGAAATAACCTCAGTTTTTTGACTTCTTGAATTCAGTGGGCAATAATGAATATTTAAGATGGTTATTATTTTTTCACAAGAGATTTTGTATTTGTATTGTTTTTATGTAACCAGTTAATTTTAAATTCAAAGCAAAGGAAGAATTGGGAAAGCAACAGGTGCAGTGATAGTACACACAATTTGATCATAAAATCTATAGTTCAATATAATGTGTAACAGAATGGATGTGTACAGTGTGTAACCAAATTGATCTGTTCAGTGTGTAACATAACGTATCTGTTCAATGTGTAACATAATGTATCTCTTCAGTGTGTAACATAATGTATCTCTTCAGTGTGTAACATAACGGATCTGTTCAGTGTGTACATTACATTACATTATATTATAGGCATTTAGCAGACGCTCTTATCCAGAGCGACTTACACAGCATTTCTTTAGCATTTATAAATAGTATCCATTTACAGCTGGATATATACTGAAGCAATGCAGGTGAAGTACCTTTAGCTCAAGGGTACAACGGCAGTGTCCGACTCGGGAATCGAACCTGCAACCTTTCGGTTACAAACCCAGTTCCTTAACCATTATACTACACTGCCACCATTGTGTAACATAATGTATCTCTTCAGTGTGTAACATAATGTATCTCTTCAGTGTGTAACATAACGGATCTGTTCAGTGTGTAACATAACGGATCTGTTCAGTGTGTAACATAACGGATCTGTTCAGTGTGTAACATAATGGATCTGTTCAGTGTGTAACATAATGTATCTCTTCAGTGTGTAACATAATGGATCTGTTCAGTGTGTAACATAACGGATCTGTTCAGTGTGTAACATAACGGATCTGTTCAGTGTGTAACATAATGGATCTGTTCAGTGTGTAACATAATGTATCTCTTCATTGTGTAACATAACGGATCTGTTCAGTGTGTAACATAATGTATCTCTTCAGTGTGTAACATAACGGATCTGTTCAGTGTGTAACATACGGATCTGTTCAGTGTGTAACATAACGGATCTGTTCAGTGTGTAACATAATGTATCTCTTCAGTGTGTAACATAATGGATCTGTTCAGTGTGTAACATAACGGATCTGTTCAGTGTGTAACATAACGGATCTGTTCAGTGTGTAACATAACGGATCTGTTCAGTGTGTAACATAATGTATCTCTTCAGTGTGTAACATAACGGATCTGTTCAGTGTGTAACATAACGGATCTCTTCAGTGTGTAACATAATGTATCTCTTCAGTGTGTAACATAACGGATCTGTTCAGTGTGTAACATAATGTATCTCTTCAGTGTGTAACATAACGGATCTGTTCAGTGTGTAACATAACGGATCTGTTCAGTGTGTAACATAATGGATCTCTTCAGTGTGTAACATAACGGATCTGTTCAGTGTGTAACATAACGGATCTGTTCAGTGTGTAACATAACGGATCTGTTCAGTGTGTAACATAATGGATCTGTTCAGTGTGTAACATAATGGATCTGTTCAGTGTGTAACATAACGGATCTGTTCAGTGTGTAACATAACGGATCTGTATAATGTATCTCTTCAGTGTGTAACATAACGGATCTGTTCAGTGTGTAACATAACGGATCTGTTCAGTGTGTAACATAACGGATCTGTTCAGTGTGTAACATAATGGATCTGTTCAGTGTGTAACATAATGTATCTCTTCAGTGTGTAACATAATGGATCTGTTCAGTGTGTAACATAACGGATCTGTTCAGTGTGTAACATAACGGATCTGTTCAGTGTGTAACATAATGGATCTGTTCAGTGTGTAACATAATGTATCTCTTCATTGTGTAACATAACGGATCTGTTCAGTGTGTAACATAATGTATCTCTTCAGTGTGTAACATAACGGATCTGTTCAGTGTGTAACATACGGATCTGTTCAGTGTGTAACATAACGGATCTGTTCAGTGTGTAACATAACGGATCTGTTCAGTGTGTAACATAACGGATCTGTTCAGTGTGTAACATAACGGATCTGTTCAGTGTGTAACATAACGGATCTGTTCAGTGTGTAACATAACGGATCTCTTCAGTGTGTAACATAACGGATCTGTTCAGTGTGTAACATAACGGATCTCTTCAGTGTGTAACATAATGTATCTCTTCAGTGTGTAACATAACGGATCTGTTCAGTGTGTAACATAATGTATCTCTTCAGTGTGTAACATAACGGATCTGTTCAGTGTGTAACATAACGGATCTGTTCAGTGTGTAACATAATGGATCTCTTCAGTGTGTAACATAACGGATCTGTTCAGTGTGTAACATAACGGATCTGTTCAGTGTGTAACATAACGGATCTGTTCAGTGTGTAACATAATGGATCTGTTCAGTGTGTAACATAATGGATCTGTTCAGTGTGTAACATAATGAATCTCATTAAGGCTACACGGCAAGATTGTATCGCCCTCCCGTTTTGCCTGGGCTGGTCATGGGTGTAGCCAAGGTGTAAGCGGTATCTGGGGAAGGGGGGTGGGGTGGGTTGAAAAATTCACCTTGCGGTCAGATTAAATTGGAATTACTCGTTGTATGCTAATACAAAAATGTAATTTGAAATATTTATTTAATTTTAACTATTGGGTCTCCGCAGTAGGCCTAATATAGCCTACACTTTATAGTAACGTTATGCGTATTGCTATTTGTTATATTCAAATTAAACCGACCCATTGTCTCCTAGAAGCCTTCCATCAGTAGGCCTATATGTCAGGAAGCGGTGTTACAAATTGCTCACGTTGTTGCTCCAAATGTAGCTGTCGTGTGTGCTCCCATTTAGTCTCAGGGCGTGACATACAACGTGTAGGCGGTGTTTAACGAGTGTTAGGCTACTTTTCTACATACAAAAATGTGTTTGTTCTCAGTTGATGCTCTAGTGTGAATTTGCGACCCATCAATTGCAAAAGGAGTTTTGGGAGACCACGCAGTGCGTAAATGACTCATTCACTTGACGTCTGTGTTGTGGGCTGAATGACATCAGTAGGCTATTTACAATGCGTAGGCCTATTTTGTTTTATTAAGTTGTCTACGTAAACTATTGTCTACTTTAAAATAAACTTGATTTACTTAAACTTTTATGTAGGCTACTACTTTTTTGTAGGGGATATTAATAGCGACCAAAATCTCCTAGTCTAATCTCCTAGTCTAATATCCTAATATCTAAATAGTGGAAGCATCACAAAAAATATTTTTTCTGTAGCGTGCCTCCGTGTCCGCACTTTTATTTGCGATTTGCGAGCGATGCATTTTCATGAAACGCGTTTTGATCTGCGAGTGGAAATCCTTGTTAAAGGCTTTCGTGGAACGAGCCCCTGGCTGACTGTTCTCTGTGGTCTTCTCTGCCCATTCTTCACAGGTTCTGGTTTTATACTAAACACCATAAACACCTCGGACTGAGCGCTGTGAATACGCTGGGTTCATACATAACACAACGGCCTGAGCTCTGTCCATACACTTGTTTTATACTCAACACCACAGCCTGAGCTTTGTCCATATGTTGGTTTTATACTCAACACCACGGCTTGAGCTCTGTGCATACACTGGTTTTATACTCAACACCACGGCTTGAGCTCGGTGCATACACTGGGTGTATACTCAACACCACGGCTTGAGCTCTGTGCATACACTGGGTGTATACTCAACACCACGGCTTGAGCTCTGTGCATACACTGGGTGTATACTAAACACCATGATCTAGCCCTGCGCTTATAAAAATAAAAAAAACTGCTAAATCAAATGAAACACAAAAAATATCAGAATGGATCCCCAGGAGGAATTTACATATGCTTTTCTTTACATTAGTCTTTGCTGATCAGAAACAATGCTTTTGCTTTTGAAGGTGCTGAGATATTACTGCCTTAAAAAGAATAAATAATAAAACTAGAAGACCACGCCACGGTTGAGACCATCATGTATGCTGAATATTCAGGTTATTATTTTAGAAATGAGAGGGACAAAATGTTTAGTTTAATTGTGTTGACTCATTTGGCGCCCTCCCAGGTTTAACTAGCCTGTTACGTTCCTTTGCACTCCCAGGTTTAACTAGCCTGTTACGTTCCTTTGCACTCCCAGGTTTAACTAGCCTGTTACGTTCCTGTGCACTCACAGGTTTAACTAGCCTGTTACGTTCCTGTGCACTCCCAGGTTTAACTAGCCTGTTACGTTCCTTTGCACTCCCAGGTTTAACTAGCCTGTTACGTTCCTGTGCACTCCCAGGTTTAACTAGCCTGTTACGTTCCTTTGCACTCCCAGGTTTAACTAGCCTGTTACGTTCCTGTGCACTCACAGGTTTAACTAGCCTGTTACATTCCTGTGCACTCCCAGGTTTAACTAGCCTGTTACGTTCCTGTGCACTCCCAGGTTTAACTAGCCTGTTACATTCCTGTGCACTCCCAGGTTTAACTAGCCTGTTACATTCCTGTGCACTCCCAGGTTTAACTAGCCTGTTACGTTCCTGTGCACTCCCAGGTTTAATTAGCCTGTTACGTTCCTGTGCACTTCCAGGTTTAACTAGCATGTTACGTTCCTGTGCACTCCCAGGTTTAACTAGCCTGTTACGTTCCTGTGCACTCCCAGGTTTAACTAGCCTGTTACGTTCCTGTGCACTCCCAGGTTTAACTAGCCTGTTACGTTCCTGTGCACTCCCAGGTTTAACTAGCCTGTTACGTTCCTGTGCACTCCCAGGTTTAACTAGCCTGTTACGTTCCTGTGCACTCCCAGGTTTAACTAGCCTGTTACGTTCCTGTGCACGCCCAGGTTTAACTAGCCTGTTACGTTCCTGTGCACTCCCAGGTTTAACTAGCCTGTTACGTTCCTGTGCACTCCCAGGTTTAACTAGCCTGTTACGTTCCTGTGCACTCCCAGGTTTAACTAGCCTGTTACGTTCCTGTGCACTCCCAGGTTTAACTAGCCTGTTACTTTCCTGTGCACTCCCAGGTTTAACTAGCCTGTTACGTTCCTGTGCACACCCAGGTTTAACTAGCCTGTTATGTTCCTGTGCAATAATAATAGAAAGCAGTGTTAATATTATCATAAATATAATTTGTCAAGATTTGAAGGTCAGCTATTCTGCGTAATGTAGTCTTTTATGTTGAGATAGCGTTGGGCAGAAATCCAGAAGTCTACTTTTTTACTACTTTGCTTTGAGGTTGTTTAAGGTTTTGGTGAATAGCAGTAATGTGACAACAATTCATTAGAAGTGCATGAATGACTATACTGTGTTTAATGTGTTACTTCAGTGGCTATACAGCCATCTATTACCAGCTATGCTTTGTGCACAAAATACACTTAGTACAAAACTTTACTGCGATGAATGTTGTAATATTGTAGTAAGATGGTAGATAATAACTATAGAGTTAAAAAAAAATATTTGTCTTTTATTACCTCTCTCAAACTGCATATGCCTATTAGCATATATACATATATTAACAGATACAATAATGTGCTTTTGTTGTGAGGGTGGCTACGTTCCACACTACATTCCCAAGATTTTTATTTTATGACATGTAAACCAGGGCAAGTGAGCCTGATGATCTTATAGCCTAACAGCACAGATTGAAATGGAGAGATTATTTTTGAGTGTGAGTGAGTGTGAAATTAGGCTTGTATTAAATGGTTTGTCCCGCATGAAAAAGCAAGGGAGAGTGTGATGCATTTTAAACCAATCAGCACTGAGAGAGTATAATGAGGACTGACCAGATGAGCAAACCTGTTTTTATTAATATAAATATACAAGAAGCGTAAAGTTTAATGATGAGAACAAGCCATTCTAGCCCCAGAGGGTTGTCATTTAGCCCACAGTCTGGTGCATGTAGTACTCTGCCAAGCCTGAACCCTGGCCTGCCTACATTTACACGGTCCAAATATGTTGGAAAAACAACAAAAAACCAAACAAAGCACTTAATTGTGCCAGTTGCAAATTTTATTTTGCTTCGTTTCCACCTATGCCATCTTGTTTTGCTGATGTTGTCATGGTTTCTCAGCCTGCTCTTCTCTGGTTGGCCACTTCCCTGGGGAGCGCTCGTGTAGTGTCTCTTCCCTTTGTTTTTTTTGTCCATTTCGTGTGTTTGGGTTTTCTTCTACTCAGTGTGTTCACCTGTTCCGTATTTCCTTTCATTATTAAAACCTTGTGTCATCTTTGTTTGACGCTTCCATATTGCCAATCATTTGACAAGGAAAGCCGGTAATCCACGGTATAGGACTGACAGGTTGTGACGACCGTATCACCTCAACGTGTTACCGTTCCATGGGACTTCTTGCAGGTGTTTAAGAGTTTATTAGAAACTTAGCATAGGTTGTCCTTTCTATCCTGTCTCTTTTCTTAACCTCGGTCTCTCTGTCCTAGGCAGATTGTCTTCGCCGTCATCTTTTACCTCTTGTTTGTGTTTTTCGGCTCCCTCGTTATGAGCTATAGAACTTTCTTTGTTGTATTGTCTTAATCTCTAGTTTGAGAGTTTTCGCCCGATACGGGTCGCTTTGAGTTTGGTATCTCTCGTTGTAAGAAGAGTTTATTATTTTTTGTACATAACTTGATTCCCTGTTTGTGGGTTTTTCCCCCCCCACTTTTGTGGTGTTCATATTGAGCACTTTAAGAACCCCTACTGTTGCGTCTGGTCCTTCATTCCTAACGCTACAAGTCTCCAGCATGCGTCTCCCACCGTTACCCTTAATATCATACTATAAGCATCCAACGTTTTACCCTTAATATCCTACTATAAGCATCCAATGTTTTACCCTAAATATCTTACTATAAGCACCCAACGTTTTACCCTTAATATCCTACTATAAGCACCCAACGTTTTACTCTAAATATCCTACTATAAGCACCCAACGTTTTACTCTAAATATCCTACTATAAGCACCCAACATTTTACACTTAATATTGTACTATAAGCACCCAACGTTTTACCCTTAATATCCTACTCTAAGCACCCAACGTTTTTCTCTTAATATCGTACTATAAGCACCCAACGTTTTACCCTAAATATCCCACTATAAGCACTCAACATTTTAGCCACACTTAACATCCTACTATAAGCACCCAACATCGTACCCACACTTAACATCCTACTATAAGCACCCAGCATTTTACCCACACTTAACATCCTACTATAAGCACCCAACAGCTTACCCACATTTAATATCCTACTATAAGCACCCAACATCTTACCCACACTTAACGTTATAAGAATGTGCTCATTAAGAGTGTTGAACTAGGATCTTAATGCAAGAGACGATGCTAATATGTACCCACTCATGACTGTTTAATGCTCATTTTCTGTACGTTAAGTTCAGTTCATTCCGTTGTAATGGGATAGTTTGCTGACGCTGTTCTTCATACGCAGTACAACAAGCAGAGCATATGAATGTTATTTTTTTTTCCAGGCCGCAGAAACTCAGAGCTGATTGGAGTGATGTTTGGGATATAAAAGAATACGGTTGTTACGTCTGGACTCAGAAAACCCAATTGCAGACAGGGATAAAACAGAAACGTAGTTTATTTCAAAGGGTGAGGTCAAAAAGCCAGGATATCAGAATATATACAGTACAAAAACGGAATGCAAAAGAGTAGTCAGGAATCAAAAGTCGAAAAACCGGAAATCAAAGGCAGAGGTACAAAAACGGCAGGCAAAGGCAAAGTCAAAAACAATCAGAAGTCGAAACCAAATGGCAAACAAACAAAATCGCTAGGCTATCTCGGGTCGTAAGGAAAGGGTGTCTCAGGTAATCAATAAGTCTCTGGCTTTAACAATCTCAGGCTCAGGAAATAAAGGTACGTTCTGACAGGGAACAAACAGATTTGTGGGTCTATATATACGTATAGGAAAGGGAGGGGTAACAAACTACGTGAGGTTAACACATGAGGTAGCAATGATACAATCACGGAAACATAACAAAGACATGGAAGGGACTCGGAAACATGCATAACAAACAACGGGCTCGAAGAGGAGCGGAGTGTGCTCAGTAATCACGAGAGGTGAAACTACATACAAACAGCTGGGGCGAATAACAGAGATCGCGGACAAACTGGTTAATCTTGTTAATACCTAACTATAAGACAGACCGTTAGTTCGTTAGTAGACATTTATGTTAATTGGTTTAGTAAGTGCATTTAACGAATAAACCACCCGAGTGATTGTTAGCATGAGTTAGTGATCTATACAATTAGCGTAAGGGAAACCAGAAAGTAGCAGAACACGAAACCCTCGGAAATCCCGAAGCCACCTAAACAGTGCATACACGAGACAGGGTAAACAAACACACGAATGCGACTCGGACAACCCACGAACAGAGGGGAATGCAATAGTAATGATAATTAATAATACGAACAGACAGACATAATACAGAATATCACAGTACCCCCCCCCCCCCCCCTAAGAAGCACCTCTTGGTGCTTTCACAGGTGGCACAGGATGAGTCTTGTGGAAGTCCTTAATAAGAGTTTTGTCCAGTATAAAACTGGTGGGGGATCCAACTTCTCTCCTCGGGGCCGTAGCCCTCCCAGTCAACCAAGTACTGGAGGCCCCGACCCCGACGACGGCAATCCAAAAGTTTACGTACGGTGTACGTATCACCTCCATCGATGAGACGGGGGGGAGGGGGGGCATCAGGGGCGGGACAAAGGGGGTGGGTGACCACAGGTTTCAGCCGTGAGACGTGGAACGTCGGGTGGATCCGACGCATGGTGGCAGGCAACTTGAGTCTCACGGCTGTGGGACTCAAAACCTTGGTGATGGAGTAGGGACCAATGTAACGCGGTGCCAACTTGCGAGAGTCCACCTTGAGGGGAATGTCCCGTGTCGTGAGCCACACTCGTTGCCCCACCCGATACTGGGGTGCCTTGGACCGACCCCGGTCGGCCGTTACCTTCATCCTGGCGCTGGCACGAAGCAGATTCTGACGGGTAGTCTTCCAGGTGCGGATGCAGCGCCGGATGAAGGCCTCGGCCGACGGAACTCCAACCTCCTCCTCCTGGCTCAGGAACAGGGGTGGCTGGTAGCCTAAACAACACTCAAAAGGGGATAGTTTAGAGGCAGAGGAGGTGTGAGAATTGATAGCATACTCGGCCCAAGGCAACTGATGACTCCAGGACGTGGGGTTCCTTGAACACAAACACCGTAGAACTGTCTCTATGACTTGATTAGCCCGCTCAGTCTGGCCATTACTCTGGGGGTGAAAACCTGATGACAGACTAACAGTGGTGCCTAAGAGAGTGCAAAAAGCTTTCCAGAACCTAGCTGTGAACTGTGGACCTCTATCTGAAACTATATCTGTGGGGATGCCGTGTAACCTAATAATGTGTTGGACTAAGATGGATGCCGTTTCCTTGGCGGAGGGGAGTTTAGTGAGGGGAATAAAGTGAACGGCTTTAGAAAATCTGTCGACAGTGGTGAGGATTGTGGTGTAATTATTAGAAGGGGGTAAACCAGTGATGAAATCTAGTGCGATATGTGACCAGGGGCGGTGAGGAATAGGGAGGGGTTGAAGTAATCCTGCAGGGTGTGTGTGTGGTACCTTATTCTGGGCACAGACTGAGCAGGCAGCGACAAAGTGCTTAGTTTCTTCCTTCATGCGGGGCCACCAGAACCGTCGCTGGATGAACGTGAGTGTCCTGGTGACCCCTGGGTGGCAGGACAGATTAGAAGAGAGACCCCACTGCAGGACGTTGGACCGGACTGAATCGGGGACATAGAGACGGTTAGTGGGGCAACCACTGGGACCTGCTTCACCATTGAGAGCATTGAGAACGGTGGTCTCTATGTCGAGCTCAACGGCGTTGACAAAACAGCTGGCCGGAAGGATATTGTCAGGGTCCTCTTCCTTAGTAGGTGTGGAGAATCTGCGGGACAGTGCGTCAGGTTTGACATTCTTGGACCCTGGTCGGGAGGCGAGCACAAAGTGGAATCTGGTGAAGAACATAGCCCATCGAGCTTGACGAGAGTTAAGTCTTTTGGCTGTCTGCAGATACTCTAAGTTCTTATGATCTGTCCAAACTAAAAACGGTTCTTGAGCTCCCTCTAGCCAGTGCCTCCATTCCTCAAGGGCCAGTTTGACTGCCAGAAGCTCGCGATTGCCGATGTCATAGTTGGCCTCCGTAGGTGTAAGGCGATGCGAGAAATATGCACAAGGGTGCACCTTGTTGTCCTTAGGTGACCGCTGGGACAGAACCGCCCCCGCTCCTATGTTGGAGGCATCAACCTCCACAATAAACTGGGCAGTGGGGTCTGGGTGGATAAGGATGGGAGCGGTGGTGAAACGGTTCTTCAACTCTTTGAATGCTGTTACGGCTCGAGAGTTCCAGAAAAATTATGCTTTAGTAGAAGTAAGAGCAGTGAGTGGGGCGGCAATGGAGCTGTAACCTCGAATGAAGCGTCGATAAAAGTTAGCGAATCCCAGAAAACGTTGAAGATCTTTTCGGGTGTCAGGACGGGGCCACTCCACAACGGCTTTGACCTTCTCGGGGTCCATGCTCAGACTCCCTGCGGAGATAATGTACCCCAAGAATGTCGTAGTGGTGCAGTGAAATTCACACTTCTCCGCTTTAACGAATAGTCTGTTCTCCAGAAGGCGTCTCAGCACCTTACGAACATGTGTGACGTGCTCGGCCTTGGTTTTTGAGAAAATAAGGATATCGTCCAGATATACGAAGACAAATCTGTTGAGCATGTCACCGAGCACGTCATTCACCAACTTCTGGAAGACAGCAGGGGCGTTAGTGAGACCGATTGGCATCACCCGGTACTCCCAATAGCCCGTGGGGGTGTTGAAGGCTGTCTTCCATTCATCCCCGTCTCGGATACGCACCAGATGGTATGCGTTGCGTAGATCTAGTTTGGTGAAGATGGATGCCCCCTGGAGGAGTTCAAAGGCGGAAGCCATGAGAGGAAGAGGGTAGCGGTTCTTGATCGTAAGGTCATTAAGACCCCGGTAATCGATGCAGGGCCTCAGGGAACCATCCTTCTTCCCCACGAAGAAGAACCCCGCACCAGCGGGTGAGGAGGAAGGTCTAATGATACCTGCCGCCAGGGACTCCTGCAGGTATCTTTCCATAGCCACGTACTCTGGACGGGAAAGGGAGAAGACCCGCCCCCTAGGTGGAACTGCACCTGGTTGCAGCTCAATGGCACAGTCATAGGGGCGATGCGGGGGCAGTGACACGGCTCGGGACTTGTTGAAAGCCTCTTTGAGATCCAGGTACTCGGAGGGGATACTGGACAGGTCATCACACTTCTCGGAAGAGGAAGGGCTCGGAAGGGGACTCGGAAGAGGAGAGTGGGCTTCTCGGAGGCAATGAGACGAACAGAATGGGCTCCAGCCCAAAATCTCATGCGTCGACCACTCAAACATGGGATTGTGCTTGACTAGCCAGGGGTGTCCAAGGATAACAGGTGAGTGAGGAGAATCGATAATGTAGAGCTGAAGCTCCTCCCGATGGTTGCCTGAGATCCGCATCTTGAGTGGGGCGGTGATGTGGTGTATGCTGGCGAATCTCTGGCCGCTGAGGGACTTAGCCGCTAGTGGGTGTGTCAGCTCGAGAATGGGAACTCCCCATTTGGACGCCATCCCAGCATCCAGAAAGCTCTCCTCCGCTCCGGAGTCAACGAGGGCGGAGGTCTTCCTCGTCTGATCTGCCCACTCGAGCGTCGCTGGAAGGCAGGTGCGGTTCTTGGAGGAGTGTTCGATGGGATTAACGCCCACTAGTGCTCCTCTGGTCACTAGTTGGCGTTGGCTTCTACCGGGGCACCTAGCGATGAAGTGACCCGGTTGGCCGCAGTAGAGACAGGCTCTGGAATTCATTCTCCGGTCCCGCTCCTCCCTTGACAAGCGAGCACGGTAGACCTGCCTGGCCTCTGATTCCAACTCCTGGGCAGGAGGAGTCTTGATTTTGGAGGTTGACGGGCTGTAGTGAGCACTCACGGAGGGTCTCAGGCTGGAGAAGGTCTGGCCAGAAGGAGTTGGATAGCGAAACTTGCTCCGTTCCTCCAGGCAAGCATCGACGCAGATAGCGAGCGCGATGAGGCGTCAAGATTCTCTGGAAGTTCTCGAACCAGCAGCTCGTCCTTAACTCGCTCGGCCAGGCACAGGAGAAAGGTGTCATATAGCGCCCTCTTCTCCCAGCCGCTGGAGGTCGCCAGTGTCTGGAACTCTATGGCAAAATCTGACACTGAGAGGTCTCCCTGGCGCATCCGCAGCATCTCCCTTGCAGCCTCGTGACCGTGCTTGGATCTATCAAAGACCCTTCTCATCTCCTCTGTGAACAGGATGGAAGTCTGAACACAAGGCACTCCTGCCTCCCAGGCAGCCGTTCCCAACTTCTTAGCTCGACCGGATAGCTGGGTGATAATGTATGCTACCCGGGATTGCTCAGTGGGGAAGGTGGTAGGCTGCAGCTGGAAGATCAATTGGCACTGGGTCAGGAAAGGACGACAGCCACCAGGCTCACCAGAATACTTCTCAGGAGGAGGCAGACGAGGCTCGCGTCCTGGAACAGGAGGGGGCGCTGGAGGTGCAGGAGCAGGTGGTTGCTGGAGGGCGTAGCCAGACGGAGGTGTCCGGAGTGATGTCGTAAACTCCGTCACGCAGCGAGTCAAGATCTGCAGGTGTTGCGAGACCGACTCCAACTGGTTCCGATGGCGGCCCAGCATGGCTCCCTGCTGCTCGAGTGCGAAGTCCACTCGAGCAGCGTCTGCTGGGTTCATTTCTGGTCAGAACGTACTGTTACGTCTGGACTCAGAAAACCCAATTGCAGACAGGGATAAAACAGAAACGTAGTTTATTTCAAAGGGTGAGGTCAAAAAGCCAGGATATCAGAATATATACAGTACAAAAACGGAATGCAAAAGAGTAGTCAGGAATCAAAAGTCGAAAAACCGGAAATCAAAGGCAGAGGTAGAAAAACGGCAGGCAAAGGCAAAGTCAAAAACAATCAGAAGTCGAAACCAAATGGCAAACAAACAACATCGCTAGGCTATCTCGGGTCGTACGGAAAGGGTGTCTCAGGTAATCAATAAGTCTCTGGCTTTAACAATCTCAGGCTCAGGAAATAAAGGGTACGTTCTGACAGGGAACAAACAGATTTGTGGGTCTATATATACGTATAGGAAAGGGAGGGGTAACAAACTACGTGAGGTTAACACATGAGGTAGCAATGAAACAATCACGGAAACATAACAAAGACATGGAAGGGACTCGGAAACATGCATAACAAACAACGGGCTCGAAGAGGAGCGGAGTGTGCTCAGTAATCACGAGAGGTGAAACTACATACAAACAGCTGGGGCGAATAACAGAGATCGCGGACAAACTGGTTAATCTTGTTAATACCTAACTATAAGACAGACCGTTAGTTCGTTAGTAGACATTTATGTTAATTGGTTTAGTAAGTGCATTTAACTAATAAACCACCCGAGTGATTGTTAGCATGAGTTAGTAATCTATACAATTAGCGTAAGGGAAACCAGGAAGTAGCAGAACACGAAACCCTCAGAAATCCCGAAGTCACCTAAACAGTGCATACACGAGACAGGGTAAACAAACACACGAATGCGACTCGGACAACCCACGAACAGAGGGGAATGCAATACTAATGATAATTAATAATACGAACAGACAGACATAATACAGAATATCACAACGGTGGTGAGAATGTGTGTTCATGACATCACTGAAAGGCTCAAGCTGTGTCCAGCGTGTGGGCCTTGTCCTACATATAAATGCAACGCCCTGCACAGGAAGTAAAATGTCAAGGTATTAACATTTTATGATATAATTTAATCACACTGGCGTTTGAAATGACATTACGGGATTTAATGAAATTACACAATTTAATCATTTAAAAAGTTAATAAGTGATAATACTTTGAATTGAGTTCAGGCGTTGCTGTTTAGCGTCTCAGATTAGCTGAGTTTTGTTACCCACAGAAATAGATGAAGAAGACGGTGCTTGTAATGTTTGCACAGAGGGACATCCTCTGCTTTTCTGTTTGAAGGTTTTTTTTTTATTCTCAATTTTTTTTTTAACCTAACGCACTGATGGTCCATGAGTACATTATTCTGCTTGACACCTGAGCTTGAATTGTTTAAACAACATGATCTATAGAGTGCTCTGTTGGGAGCCTGTTATTTGATTGACTGGCTTATGCAACGAAGAGTGAACTTAGACAGCTAGCTATCAATATGGTTGAGACACTTATACATCCTTATAACCACAGTAAATTCTAAGAAAGGATATGTCATTGTATATTTATACGCACACATAGTACAGTGCAGGGTTTGGTTATATTGTACAGCATATAATCTGTTACTCTGTAAAAGGTGGGAAGGTGCCATGTTGGTAAAAGGTGGGAAGACGCCACAGCGCCATGGAGGTAAAAGGTGGGAAGACGCCACAGCGCCATGGCGGTAAAAGGTGGGAAGACGCCACAGCGCCGTGGCGGTAAAAGGTGGGAAGACGCCACAGCGCCGTGGAGGTAAAAGGTGGGAAGACGCCACAGCGCCGTGGAGGTAAAAGGTGGGAAGACGCCACAGCGCCGTGGAGGTAAAAGGTGGGAAGACGCCACAGCGCCATGGCGGTAAAAGGTGGGAAGACGCCACAGCGCCGTGGAGGTAAAAGGTTGGAAGGTGGGTACTTTCCTGGGTAAAAAGCACAACAGGGGCAGTTAAGCAGGAGGCTGTGGGTTCACCAGTCTGCTGGCTGAAGCCAGTATAAAAATTTGAAAACTGAAGACAGAATATGCAACATATTATGTCGTAAGTATGAAACAATGAATAAATCTGAGGCAGTGTAAGAGCAAAACCCATTCATGCAAATGACAATGCTGCCATCCATGCCAAAATCAATGAACAGAAGCTCTGAAATATGAATAATTGTATGAAATATTTATAATAGCCATGCTTAGCTTTTGATAGAATCAGTTGGCAACCGGCACAGTATTTAAGCAGAGTCCACGACTCAATGTGGGTTTGAACAGTGTTTTAAACAGTTCCGGCACAGTATTTAAGCAGAGTCCACGACTCAATGTGGGTTTGAACAGTGTTTTAAACAGTTCCGGCACAGTATTTAAGCAGAGTCCACGACTCAATGTGGGTTTGAACAGTGTTTTAAACAGTTCCGGCACAGTATTTAAGCAGAGTCCACGACTCAATGTGGGTTTGAACAGTGTTTTAAACAGTTCCGGCACAGTATTTAAGCAGAGTCCACGACTCAATGTGGGTTTGAACAGTGTTTTAAACAGTTCCAGCACAGTATTTAAGCAGAGTCCACGACTCAATGTGGGTTTGAACAGTGTTTTAAACAGTTCCGGCACAGTATTTAAGCAGAGTCCACGACTCAATGTGGGTTTGAACAGTGTTTTAAACAGTTATGCTGTTACCTGTCTTTATTTTATGCCCTGTGTTTGTACCACACTAGCCTGGAGTTTGGTTTATAATACTAACCTGGAGTTCTGTTTATAATACTAGCCTGGGGTTCTGTGTATCACACTAGCCTGGAGTTCTCTTTATAATACTAGCCTGTAGCTCTGTGTATCATACTAGACTGTACTGTTTAATACTAGCCTGGAGTTCTGTTTATATCACTGTAGCCTGTACTGTTTATATCACACTAGCCTGTACTGTTTATATCACACTAGCCTGTACTGTTTATATCACACTAGCCTGTAGTTGTGTTTATCACACTAGCCTGTACTGTTTATATCACACTAGCCTGTACTGTTTATATCACACTAGTCTGTACTGTTTATATCACACTAGCCTGTACTGTTTATATCACACTAGCCTGTACTGTTTATATCACACTAGCCTGTACTGTTTATATCACACTAGCCTGTACTGTTTATATCACACTAGCCTGTACTGTTTATATCACACTAGTCTGTACTGTTTATATCACACTAGCCTGTAGTTGTGTTTATCACACTAGCCTGTAGTTCTGTTTATCACACTAGCCTGTACTGTTTATATCACACTAGCCTGTAGTTGTGTTTATCACACTAGCCTGTAGTTCTGTTTATCACACTAGCATGTACTGTTTATATCACACTAGCCTGTACTGTTTATATCACACTAGCCTGTAGTTGTGTTTATCACACTAGCCTGTAGTTCTGTTTATCACACTAGCCTGTACTGTTTATATCACACTAGCCTGTAGTTCTGTTTATCATACTAGCCTGTCATTCTGTTTATTACACTAGCCTGCAGTTATGTTATCATACTAACCTGTACTATTTATATCACATTAGCATGCAGTTCTGTTTGTCATATAGCCTGGAGTTCTGTTTATAATACTAGCCTGTAGTTATATTTATCATATTAGCCTGTACTGTTTATATCACACTAGCCTGTACTGTTTATATCACACTAGCCTGTTTTCTTGTGTTTGTACAATACAAGCTGGTTGCCCTGTGTTCTATACCATACGAGCATGCTGTTCTGTGTGTGTACCATACTTGCCAGTTGTCCTGTATTTGTATAACATCTGTTATTTGAACCCTATTTTAACAGCCATTATATTTTCAAATGTTTTATTTGACTATGTTTACAATCTATCTTTTCTCTGCTTTGATATTCACATTGTGTCATATATTTGGAAATAAGATGAGATTTGTAAGTGAAGCTTGGGCAGTTCCAAAAAATAAGTTGTATTAGATTGAAAACATAAAAAATGAATAGAATAAACATGTTTTTGCAAATTACAATTTAATTAATAACATTTCTACAATAAAAAGCAAATGTGTGATACTGGGTTGGTGTAATTAAAGTAATAAAGATCCGAGACAATGGTGTTATCAGTGACAATAAGAGTACACACGATGATAATAACAGTAATAAGCACACACGCTGACCAGAATGATACAAAATAACAACTTATCATGTTTATGTTTATTTTGACTTGCTATGTGAAATGGTATCAATGCTCACGTATGGGTTAGGGTTAGGGTTAGGGTTAGGGTTCTGTTTACATACTTGTGGTACTTTGAGCCTGACCACTGATGCTCTAATGTCAGATAAATCCAATCTAGAAAATGCCTTGGTTCAGCCAAGAGTGATCCACATGTTTTCAGACACATATAAAGGACTGAATTATGTTTAGGTTACACATGTACACATTATTAAGCACTGAGGAATTTCATATGCAGGCAACTCAAACTCATAATTCTGTGATGTCCATCTTCAATAACTAAGAAAATTCTCAAACAGAAAGAGGATTTATCATGATTTGACATATTTTCACGTGGACGTGAAACATTTTGTTTTATGTTTATGATAAAAATTATTCTGGATTGAATTAAATAAGAAACATTAATTTTGATCTGCATCATTCCAGATGTGTAGGCAATCAGGCCTGGAGGGCAGAGCTGTTAAACCCAGACTCCATGATGGATTAGTAATGTCTTACTTATAGATGATGAAGGCACTAATTTGTCTTACTATGATTGATGAGAACTGCAGCACCTTCTGATCAAAAGTGAATATTATATAAGTATGTACACACGGTTTAACAGTTATGGCCATGCAGAACCAACATCGCTTAAGAATCATACCTTAGAGCTGCGATGGTGGGCAACATGGATTATTACCAGCCCAGCTGGTAATACACACACAA
>CM040400.1:1617467-1654967 GCA_022702515.1 Ilyophis sp. 1 JC-2022 | reverse complement strand
CAGTGCAGTACCATCAGGAAGAGCTGTCATTACACACAGTGCAGTACCATCAGGAGGAGCTGTCATTACACACAGTGCAGTACCATCAGGAGGAGCTGTCATTACACACAGTGCAGTACCATCAGGAGGAGCTGTCATTACACACAGTGCAGTACCATCAGGAGGAGCTGTCATTACACACAGTGCAGTACCATCAGGAAGAGCTGTCATTACACACAGTGCAGTACCATCAGGAAGAGCTGTCATTACACACAGTGCAGTACCATCAGGAAGAGCTGTCATTACACACAGTGCAGTACCATCAGGAGGAGCTGTCATTACACACAGTGCAGTACCATCAGGAAGAGCTGTCATTACACACAGTGCAGTACCATCAGGAAGAGCTGTCATTACACACAGTGCAGTACCATCAGGAAGAGCTGTCATTACACACAGTGCAGTACCATCAGGAAGAGCTGTCATTACACACAGTGCAGTACCATCAGGAAGAGCTGTCATTACACACAGTGCAGTACCATCAGGAAGAGCTGTCATTACACACAGTGCAGTACCATCAGGAGGAGCTGTCATTACACACAGTGCAGTACCATCAGGAAGAGCTGTCATTACACACAGTGCAGTACCATCAGGAGGAGCTGTCATTACACACAGTGCAGTACCATCAGGAGGAGCTGTCATTACACACAGTGCAGTACCATCAGGAGGAGCTGTCATTACACACAGTGCAGTACCATCAGGAGGAGCTGTCATTACACACAGTGCAGTACCATCAGGAGGAGCTGTCATTACACACAGTGCAGTACCATCAGGAAGAGCTGTCATTACACACAGTGCAGTACCATCAGGAGGAGCTGTCATTACACACAGTGCAGTACCATCAGGAAGAGCTGTCATTACACACAGTGCAGTACCATCAGGAGGAGCTGTCATTACACACAGTGCAGTACCATCAGGAAGAGCTGTCATTACACACAGTGCAGTACCATCAGGAAGAGCTGTCATTACACACAGTGCAGTACCATCAGGAAGAGCTGTCATTACACACAGTGCAGTACCATCAGGAAGAGCTGTCATTACACACAGTGCAGTACCATCAGGAAGAGCTGTCATTACACACAGTGCAGTACCATCAGGAAGAGCTGTCATTACACACAGTGCAGTACCATCAGGAAGAGCTGTCATTACACACAGTGCAGTGCCATCAGGAAGAGCTGTCATTACACACAGTGCAGAACCATCAGGAGGAGCTGTCATTACACACAGTGCAGTACCATCAGGAGGAGCTGTCATTACACACAGTGCAGTACCATCAGGAAGAGCTGTCATTACACACAGTGCAGAACCATCAGGAGGAGCTGTCATTACACACAGTGCAGTACCATCAGGAGGAGCTGTCATTACACACAGTGCAGTACCATCAGGAGGAGCTGTCATTACACACAGGCCAAAACAAGAGCGCCGTGCTGCACGTATATTCTTCCTTTTTTTTTTTTACATTGACAATTTTGCTGTTTGTCCTTATGAAGTATCAGTTGCATTGCTATAACGCATCATATCCGTATGTAGTGTCAGTTGCATTGCCATAACCCATCATATTCTTATCAAGTGTCAGTTGCACTGGAATAACCCATTCTTGGAAATGCTTTCACCATAAAGACGTTAATTTTATAGTGTAGTTATGAGGTGCATGTATTGTCATTTATTTTTCATTAAAAACTTGATAGTGAAACTAAAGTTGAGGCTTTTGTTGGCTTCCTGGAATGTTGCTAGTATGAACATAAGAGCCTGAAAGTCATGCCATTATTTAGAGAATGCCACTGGTATGTCATCCTGCCAAACAATATAATGAGCCAGCTATTATCACAATTTTGCTACACACACACACACACACACACACACACACACGTACACATATACCACACAAACCGGCATGCACACACTCACATATCACATACAAATACTCACCACACACACACACACACACACAGAGATACCACACACCACACACACACACAAACAAGCACGAACAAACAAGCACACACACACACATGCACATACACCACAAAGACATGGGCACACACATACACACACACCAACAAGCACACACACAGACGCACACACACACACGCACACACACACACACCTACACACACATACACGACATCTCTTACTCACCTTGTGTCCCATGTTGTTACTAAGAGGGAAATTAGTTATTCTATGGCATTCTTGGCTGCATAAAAAGTTAAACAAAAAAGTTAAGAAATAAGGTTGCATAAAAGGTTAAATAACAATGTAAAAAAAAAAAGGTTTCAAAGGGTTCTTAAATAAAAAAGTAAAGAAAAGATAAGGTTGCATAAAGGGTTAAATAAAAAAGTTTACAAAAAAATAGTTGCATAAAGGGTTAAATAAAAAAGTAAAGAAAATATTTGGTTGCACAGGGGAAATGCAGGCTTTCCAGACTCAAGGTTGAGGGCATTGTACAGGCAATCAGTTTGTGTCTTAATATTTCATATTCAAATAAATTTGGTCAGCTAAGAACAGCCCATAGGACACTGACCCCTATTTAATTATAATGAATGAAAACAGCACAGGAGATGTTGTTGTACGGACTGCGGAAATGGCAGTTTTATCCACTATGCAAATACGCTTTGCCTGGTCTCATTTGCATGCTGTAATTAGCTGAATGCACAGTAATCGAGGACTGGGGCAATTAAAGCATCACTCGGCCTTAATTGCCTTTTATGGAAGGGGGAGGGTATTTTGCAGTGTTTTTAAATATTAATAATTCCATACCATAATTAGTGATGTTGCACAAACATGTAAACAGTACCCCCTTGGCTTCCTTCGTAATTAAGCAGGTTGGGGTAATCTTCGAAGGTCCACATACAACTAGATACATTTCTACATAAAGTGGGACATTACAGAAGAGCCAATGTGACTCCTGAGGTCTGTGCAAAGCAAGTTTTCAATGAGAATCTTTTTATGGGTCTCAGCTGGTTACTGGTCTGTTCATTCAATTTGCACAACAGAAACAGAAAGAGAAACAGAAACAGAAAGAGAAACAGAAACAGAAATAGCAAAGCCGCTGTAACGAGGAGCCGAGTAAAGCACACACTTTCATGGAGAAATTCCACATATAAAATGTATATGACAAAAATATAGATAACTGACAATAGCTGCTGTTTTCATAGTTTATTATTGAAATCTGTGTAGACTGTGCTGTCTCTGTTCCTTCAATTCAATTAATTTCAGTGTAATTTATGAATGAATGCAGCTCGTACTATAGTTTCAAAAATAAACAGCCCAGAATACAGCTAAACTATAAAATCCAAAAATATATATATATATAGTTCAACTGTAAGAGGGTGCAAAGACATGTTTTCCAATAATTTTAAACGTGTCATCAGCATACGACGGAGGGATTTTAAACGTGTGATCAGCATACAACAGAGGGATTTTAAACGTGTGATCAGCATACGACAGAAAGGAATTTTAAACGTGTCATCAGCATACTGTTACATTCGCGGTAAGGACCCAGACGCAGACCACAGGATAAGGCAAAAGGCGTAGTTTATTTACTGTACAGGAGTCAAGCCAGGAGGTCAGAAGGAGGGAGGTACAAAATCGGCAGGCAAAGGGGCAATCAAGGGCAATCCAACAGTCAGGCAGAACCAGGGGACAAGGCAGGAGAATCATCAAAACCAGGCGTGATAAAAACCGTGAAACAAACGGAGCAGATAAGGGCTAAGCAAAAGAATAGTCAGGCAAAGGGTATCTTCCGAAGTATTTAACAGATCACAGGCTTTAGTAATACGCAGGCACAGGAAAAGAAAATCAACGTTCTGACACAGACTGGAGGTAATACAGGGTTTAAATGCACATGGTACAAATGACACAAAGGGAATCAGGTGTGTGAAGGGGTGGGGATCCAGACGAGAGACAATTGAAAAACATTTGGGAACAATGAAACAATCACGGAGACAACTAGGGAAAACGCGGACTGGATTCCAAACATATACACGATAACAGATGACCTGGAGTTTCAGGAAATCGTGCATAGATTAAGAGGACAGGGAGAGAAGATCAGATGCAGCTGAGAATGATTAACAAGGACAGAACAGCGTGAAAATGTGCACTCTAATATGTTAGTGAGATTAGTAACTATACACACCCCTGCCGTTAGTACAATTAGTAAGTATATACAAATTAGTTTGTTAGTGGAGTTAGTAGATCTAATCTATCGTTAGTATGTTAGTGGTAATTAGTAAATCTAAGTGCACAGAGATAGATGTGAAGCAAGAGGGAACCCGAACACCAATGAGATCACCCGAATGGTACAGAGACGTAAACAGGGAGTGACAGATCAGATGTAAACAAGCAGACACGAGACAACTAGGCAAAACCGGACAATAAACAAGTCAGATAAAAACTAAGAATAAACAATACATTCAAAATAAAGATACAAATAACACGCAAAACTCAGATCCTTACACATACGACAGGGAGGGATTTTAAACGTGTCATCAGCATACCATTTCTTATTAAAAAGGGTTGGTTGCATGGTGTGAGGATGGTGGTGGAGTGCTCTAGTTTTTAATAATACTGCACTTCTGTTTACAATACTGCACTTCTGTTAATGCAAATCTGCTGCTTATTCACATGCAATAGTGGGCGCTTAATTTGCACATGAGAAATGCACAAGTATACAGCACCTCAGATTAGAAATACCTCAAGCATAAACAAGAATGTGACAAGTATTGATGCCATGTTCATTTTAATATATAAAACATTAATATGAATTGAAAAAGGCAAAATTCATTTCTTATGGGGTGAATGTTAGAAACGGCAGTGTTCTGGGCAAACCGTACGTTTATTCCCAGTAATAACCTACACACTCTCTACCTCCCTCTCCCAAAACCTACACACTCTCTACCTCCCTCTCCCAAAACCTACACACTTTCTACCTCCCTCTCCCAAAACCTACACGCTCTCTACTTCCCTCTCCCAAAATCTACATGCTCTCTACCTCCTTCTCCCAAAACCTACACGCTCTCTACCTCCCTCTCCCAAAACCTACACACTCTCTACCTCCTTCTCCCAAAACCTACACGCTCTCTACCTCCCTCTCCCAAAACCTACACACTCTCTACCTCCTTCTCCCAAAACCTACACACTCTCTACCTCCTTCTCCCAAAACCTAAACACTCTCTACCTCCCTCTCCCAAAACCTACACACTCTCTACTCCTTCTCCCAAAACCTACACACTCTCTACCTCCTTCTCCCAAAACCTACACACTCTCTACCTCCTTCTCCCAAAACCTACACGCTCTCTACCTCCATCTCCCAAAACCTTCAAGCCCATTGGAAGACTAAAATAAAATAATGAATTCACTGTTCTGGAAACTGTGGGAGAATTGCAGTGGTCTTTTTTAGATGACATTTAGATGCATTTAATAATCTCCACGGCAGGTGATTGCTGTAAAACGTGTTAACTTTCTGTGGTATGTTGAGGGCTTGTAAGCTGCAGAGCATTGGTTGTTTTCAGTGTATGTTTTAGCCTGTTTAAATGAAGGCTTTTTAACTTTTGCACCCTTTTCAGTGCCTTTGATCTTGGAGCATCTGCCAAGTGGATTTTTACAATTGAATTGATTGTGTTGTCTTCTACCCCCTTCTGCCCCCTTCTACCCCCTTCTGCCCCCTTCTACCCCCTTCTGCCCCCTTCTACCCCCTTCTGCCCCCTTCTACCCCCTTCTACCGGCTTGTCTAAGTATCAGACACAGTATAATACAGTATAGACTAGCTTTTCTGCATGAGCAGCAGGGTTACGTTGATGTGATTGATCTGTGAAGGATTTAAATTCTGATTCTATAGCGTACACTTTAATGGATCACATGACTAAATATTTTTGAACTCGCCATTCATTTGCAAAAATCGTGATCCAGCTTATTATCGTAACTGCAACATAATTATGTCAGATAAAGAATTCAAGGTCCCTCATCAAGCTAACATTACAGCACTTTGCTATTCATTATTACACAACCAACAGCAAATTTAGACATAAAAAGACAAATAATTCGATTTTTTGAAAACAAAATATCAGGGATACAAATTTTAAAAGGTGATCTTTGTGTTCTGCAGTCAGGAATCCCATCAATGACCTTTTGCATTGATGATCCTTTTGAGCCGATGCATCAGAAAGTATTCTGCGTGAAAGTGACTTCCATGAAGGTCACCCCATTGTTATATTAATCCTTTTTTGGAGTCATAAAAGATAATAACTGAGGCATTGATGACTGGATGCAGTTTAGCATACATCTGAAGTGCACTCTTCTGTGATTGGCCCCGGAAAGTCAGCTGACCCATTTAGGGATCGTGCTGTTGGAAAATCACATTTTGACTTTGTATAATAGTTTTCCCATTTCACTTTGTTTGGAATAGAAGCCGGAACATGGTGTATTGTGCTCTCATACAGGTAGATGTACAGTCCCGCCCCCTGGGTGTGTGACACAGCAGGTCAGGCCCTGATTGGTCAGCTGTGACACTGTTTTTAAGAGATGTTTCTGGAAATGATCAAACTGAGGCTCCACGGGCACTGGAACATACAGGTTGAAA
Source organism: Ilyophis sp. 1 JC-2022 (assembly GCA_022702515.1). NCBI lineage: Eukaryota > Metazoa > Chordata > Actinopteri > Anguilliformes > Synaphobranchidae > Ilyophis > Ilyophis sp. 1 JC-2022. Next base: position 1,648,354 of record CM040400.1, on the reverse strand, counting down.
TAAAAAAACGCTTTTAATGTGTGTGCCTCAGTACTCTGAATGTCTTTTAGCTTCACACCACTTATGTTTCTTTCCCTGCTGTTTGTATCAATATCTTTTTTATTTTTTTGTTCTTTTTGCAATATTACTGCCAACAAGTATCAGAGACCTGAAATCTATCAAATTTTTTGTCCCTAACTTACACTCACAAGCAGTTGGGTGGGGTTACTCGCCAAAATAGCGTTTGTGAAGACATGCATTAAACTGTGATTCAAAGTTGTTGACAAGTTCACTGACCCCCCCGGGAAAATTCAGCGGCTCTCCTCAAAGACTGATCTGGAGCTCCTGTGCATTTTAACTGTACATTTTAACTGTATGTCACACATGGAAAGAACTGGGGGTAACCCAACACGCATTCATTCACCTGGTCAGGGTCTGTCTTTCTATCTGTGTTGCTACAGTGACATATGGCATGTGCTTACAGCGCTAACCAAAAGCATTTATATCAAAAGGCAGTGACAATTTATATATGGCATAGACATTACGTGCCAATTAACTTTTAATTTCCAAAAGTGCACATAATATGATGAAGGACCTTAAATTTCCTGCTGGTATGGTTATCTGAGCGTAAAATATGCAAGAAATGACTGTTCATAGCAGTGCAGTCTGGAGGGGATTGTGTTGTAGCAGCTGTTTCATTATACTGCAGACTGTTAAAATGTGCAAAAAACATGACAATAGCAGGCAGTGGAAAAAAAACTAATCCAACAGGATACAAAACAACACTATTTGTGTTGTTCAGCTTTAAAAAAAAAAAAGAAGAAGAAGAAAAACAAACTACAGCGTTGCGATTTACAAACACGTAATGTGGTGTGGTCAGACATGCGGACGTGTGTTAGGGTCAGGCACGCGGACGCTGTGTGTTTTATCCGCTCGGCCTAAACAGAGCGTGCGCGCTAATTCGTACGCCCAGATTTGTACGAGCACACGCTCACCGCACACGCTCACCGCACATGCTCGGAGCACACGCTTAGAGAACACGCTCACCGCACACTCTCGGCGCACACGCTCGGTGCACACGCTCGGACGTTGTGTGATAAAACCCACAACGTCCGCATGCCTGATCTTTTGCACCTGCCACTTTAGCTGGTGCGTGGAACGTCACTCTCGTCTCACACCAAGGCCAAGATTATTCTCAGCCTGATCTCAATCTCATCTACATTTTCTCCTATAAACACCTTTGTCCTAGAACTTCAAGGTGCCAAGTTATGTGTAGCAATGCAAGGCAAGGTCTCTGACTGACAGGAGTATTGTGCTTTTTGATAGGAAATAATAATTGATCCTGCTCGCGAAGTGTCTCTCAGCTGTTAGTCTTCCGCAATCAGCTGTGTGCACTTCAAAAAGACTTGTGTCTGAGCGACACAAGTGTCGCTCCGTCCCAGTTAGTGTGTGTGTTCCAGTAACTATCTTCACAGAGCTCAACATTTGTCCTTAACTTTGACTCACAATTAAAATCAAGTGTTTGAATTGAACTGCCAAACTGCCTTAAGAAAAAGCTAATAGTTTGTTCATGAGCTAAATTAAGGTCAAATGTGGCCTGGTTTATTAATATCCTGGCTTATCATCTACAGATATGTACTGAACATACCAAAGGTACATTTGTCTAAGTCTATGTACTGTAGAGGCAATATTCACAATCAACAACAAAACACCCTTAAAATGAAATATGCATTAGCAGGCAAAGCACATTGAAGACAGAATGTCAAACGGTGATGTGTCACAATCTTTAGTTACATTTCCATTTACAGTCCCTGGAGTACTAGGTATTAACCAGTGCATGATAAAAATAGAAAATTATTGGATAATTACCACTTTAAAGCTAAATACAAAGACTACTACTTGGCAAGTGATTTTCTTGCACTTATGAAAGGTTTAGGTTATAGCCTGAGCTTAATTTTGTACATCCTAGGAAATTAGACGTTACTTTCGTGGAAACAGCCCCTCTATTACCAATCAATTCAGCTGCCATTTTATAAGACTTAGAGCCTAATTATGTACATTATGTGATGGATTTCATAGGTGTGTGTGTGTGGGGGGGGTCAGTTCAAGTTCAGATGAGTTCTATTGATAACTGGGATATACCCATCACACAATAATAATTAAAAAATCGCTGGACAGTGGATGCGCACAATATTACTAAGTAAACAAATAAATAGTTGAATTTACTTTTTAAAATATTTATAAATATGTTTTGTACGATTTAGCCAACCTAATAAAGTAATGTACGGTAACATAATAGCCTAGATTTGATGTCGTCCACTTTGCATATACTTAATAACTGCCCATTACTTGTAACCACTGTCCAAAAATACATTTTTTGAGTGCATTTGTCATATGCTGGAAGGATGTGGTCAGGAAGGAGAGAGGTTTTAACCTGGAGCACTGGTAGATCTACACTGCAGGGACTTACTTTGGACTTTCTAATAATTAAAATTTTGGAGCAGCTGTACCCACACAAGTAGGTTACAAAATTATCTCTCTGTCAAAATGATTATTATCCAAACACTGTCTATCAAATAATCCATCTAATATTGGTCTGGTATTATATACCAGACTGTCCATTTTTACCTACTTTTACATATTTTTCTTTTTATGACAGCTGATAATTGTAAGTAGGCTAGGCAAAGGAACATGCACTCATTCAGATTTTTGCAAAAGATGCTGTATTTTTCATAATCATCTATTGGCGGCACTAGACATAAACCACCATTTTTTCTGAACAAAGTTGTGTGGAAGAAAATGATTAAGTGAAAACTCTGAATATATCTTACAGACACGCCTCGTTTTCATCAAATCTCCACCCTGCGCGTGTAATGCCGCGTATGTACTGGAGAGACGCTTAAAACAGCGGATAAGTCAAATGTCTGAATCACAAATGATTTAAGCAATGTGGAATTTCAGGAGTAAGTCCCCTTTGCGCGTGCTTATCTCAACTCTGAATCTGGCCCATAGTCTACTCTCTATGCATATCTGATAAACCCTTAATGGGTGCAACAATGAACAATTACTATGACAAACTAATTTATCTGAAAGCACTGCCATAATTCCTAGAAAATACACAATTAAACACATAATTACCAACCTAAATCTTTTACAATGACAGTTTGTTGAATTAATTGGTAATAGAAGAGGTGTTTCCAATAATGTCATGTCTAATTCCCTTGGACACAATTAAAACAACTCCAGCTATAACCAGCCTAAACATTTCATAATTACGAGGTAGTCACTTGAATTGATGGGTAATAGAGGGGGTGTTTTTAAGTATTTCAGTTTTAATTACCCAATATGTCCTCTTCTTACTATGAATTTACCTGGTAAATACCTAGTACATAGGGGGCTGTAAAAGAACATGTTACCCAATCTTTCAAGAGAATTAAATTCCATACTTATAGTCAGAAGCAGCGTAACACAACCACTAATATATGTAAAAATGTTTTTTCTTGCGTTCAGTGAATTTTTTCAGCTCCATGCAATTATCTGTGATTTGAATAAATAGCAGGAAGGCAGCAGTGCAGCTCTTTATGTAGGTTTGTTTGTACATCAGCATTGATTTTACCTTTTTTGTTGATTATGCGTTTCAACTAACATGCTAAATCTGCAACCAATACAAACATGTAATAATATTAACCCTCTGTGGTGTGACATTCAATAACAAGTGATCTTCCCCCCATAGCAAGTGAACTGGGTGGGTTGGTTTTAAAATGAGGTGTGGACAGGATCATTTTTGGCGTATTGCTATCTTGAGCCAGCAGAAAGCGCTTGCGCTAAAACCACCACAAACCTGGTCTAAAGTCATGTCGCAGTGGTTTACATGTTTTTTTTAACAGCGCATATAAGTTCATCTATCAAGGTTACAATGTGAAATATTATTATTGTGTAGGCTATATAAACAAAATGCATATTAAGGTCAATGTTCATGTTTATGCAGTTTTGACTGAAATTAGATGTTTCTTGAGGATGTATTATGTCTATAGAATAGAATAGAATAACTTTTATTTTCCCATTAGGGAACTTCAGTTGTAGCCCCAGAAACAACAAAAAAGACACAGACAGCGGGGCAGACCCACAACACATAAACAAACATATCAAATAAAGACATACAATAGCATTATTGCATAAATCAAACTAATTAAGTGAATTAAAGTGGAATACAGCTATGATTAAAAATAGCCCCCGCTGTCCCGAGATGTCCAGTGTCATCAAGTAGTCCAACACACAAACTCCGCCTCCATGACTCTCTACACCGCTGAAATAGAGCACCGAACTGCGTCAATCTTCCCAGTCATCTCCTCACTCCTCCCCCGCATTATGTTCTCTTTCCCTGGTTGTCTTTTGAAGATTGCCTGCACTCCCGGATCAGTCCCAAAATCTTCAACTCCGATGAAGAGTGATGGAAAACTGCAGTCTGCAGATCCATCGGACATTCCTGAGCATATGTTGCGAATGCGTCTCCATGGTGACGACCACAAACAAAATTATATGGACTAGACAATTTGTCAATATTATCAAAACGAGCAGCAGAAGTGCCCTGAAAAATCTCCAGCCCGATTCCCGTCCCACTCTATGAGTCAATTTAGCGAAGTTGCTACGAGTTTCATTGTATATTAATTCATGTCTAACTTAGCAGTCTTTAATAACGTTACTAGAAAAGTATCCAAATTAAGATGAGTGAAGTTTATAACGAGGCCTTATTATGTAGCCTACATTCTCCAGATCTCCGCCTCTGCCACGGCCGCTGCTCCAGGCTCAGCAGCCGGAGCGAGCGGCTCGAACAAAACACATTATGGCTGTGAATGAACGAGTGTACACATGAAACAAGGGGGCGTGGCTTGCTAACTCGAGCCCAACCCTTTCATGGGTATCTCTCCCCCCCCAATTTTGGCAGTTTTTGAACTGCAAATGGAGGCGTGGTCGCTCTGAAACCACCCGCGGAGTTGCCCTTTAAAGTATTCAAAGTTTATCAGTTGGAACCTCAGCAGCATGCCAATTCAAGCATGTAACTTTCTGTCATGAGAAACGATGGAAAACCTCATGGCAAGCTCTTACAAATCAACAAATCAACTCTCCATCTTTAACACTGTAGAAGAGATTAGCTTTTCTTTACTTGGACATAGAGATCACGGTGCTCAATCTATTTGTGTTTGTGATTTCCTTCCATATAGTTTTTCTGTGTGCTGTAGCCTTCAGGTTGATAGATTGTTTGGGGATGTCTATTAAATTTGGATTTGGATCTAATTGCTTTACTAAGGTCCTGATTGGTTTAGCATACCTGCCTGTGCGTCTTTTCTAAAGGGATCATCATTATTTTATCAATGTTATCTTAATTCCATTTAATTAAATTTTATTTTATTTGTATAGGGCTTTTTTACAGTCAGAATAAATCTTGGGGTGTGTGTGTTTGTGTGAACTGTGTGGAAAGTGAACTGATCTGTCCTACTTTCCTCTTTAAATACAGACTGAGAAAAAATATTTTAAAAAATACAAATAATGCGGATTCTCAGATAGAAAAGTACAATGAGGCCTCGTCATTCATTTTAGTGTATAGACTGTGCATTCTGTATGACATCAAAGCACTAGATAACTTTAGTTGGTAGGCTGTGCTGCTGTAAATCTCGCGCAGCTAGACCAATGAGGGAATGGCTTGGAGCAAAGGTGTAAGCATGATGTATTCCGCTATTGCTGTGGGAAAAGGTAAAAGTTATTGTGAAATATCACTCATTTATTTACTCATTTATCTGACTCCATTTAAATTCTTAATATTAATTTGTTATGTAAATGTACGCTCGATTCGATACACATCTCACAGCTGGCTAGACATCTGCGTTTATCTCAGAGGTTGCGGAAGAGTCCACTTCGTCAGGTATAGCCTATGAGTAAGGCTCAGGGACCCAAGAGGGTACTATTGGCGACCACCATTCTCAACATGTATAAACGCCATGCAGAAATTATCTAATTTAAGACATAGTTCTATGGGTGCAATACTCCGTGATACATTAAGCTTAAATAGACAACCTCCCTAGACCAGCTGAGGGGGAAACTAATCAACCCATTACCGGTGAACAGAGATAGTAAGTCAACTTTCAGAGAAACCACACAAATCAAGTTTAACTATTTTACTTACAAGGTAGGTTATTTACTTAAAATAATCAATTTACAGTTACAGATTAAAACATCACATATTCAAATATAGTACAGAGAAAAATACTTTATCATACCTGGCAATCGCTACACACAACGACCGGAGGTGAGATGTGCGGGAGAGTCTGACTACAGCTTCCCCATACTGGAATGACTATGGTACCACTGCAGCACCAGGAGACCTGTTAAGCATATTCTCCCATACTGGAATGACTATGGTACCACTGCAGCACCAGGAGACCTGTTCAGCAGATTATCCCATACTGGAATGACTATGGTACCACTGCAGCACCAGGAGACCTGTTCAGCAGATTATCCCATACTGGAATGACTATGGTACCACTGCAGCACCAGGAGACCTGTTCAGCAGATTCTCCCATACTGGAATGACTATGGTACCACTGCAGCACCAGGAGACCTGTTCAGCAGATTCCCCCATACTGGGAACTTGCACTCAGTCCTGAGCGACAGGCAGGGGTTCTGACTCCGAGACTCAAGCATACATACCACAGTGCTCGGAACACTGCAGCTCAGATTATATACTCTGGTTAAGCACTTGGAGCTGGAATAATTTGAAACATTGTAATTTATTAATGACAATAATCACTGGTTAAGACTGTGAGAGCAAATATGAACACATTCAATACCTATAGCTAAACACAGGATAACATGCTGCTAAGACAAAGAAACATGAACAGGTTCACTAACAAAGTATATAACAAAATGATTCAGTACAGTGTGACTATGGTACCAGGAGAACTGTTAAGCAGATTCTCCCATATGGTGTGACTATGGTACCAGGAGAACTGTTAAGCAGATTCTCCCATATGGTGTGACTATGGTACCAGGAGAACTGTTAAGCAGATTCTCCTTGAATGTCCCTTTGGACTTCCCTTAAATGCAGTCCTGAGCAGGCCTTCCACATTCCACAATTCCCTTTGTTTGTCCAAATAAGGTCTGGCAGGAAGAGTAACTCCTCACCACCCGGAGACTACCCTCCAGGAAGATAAACTGCATAGTCTACTCCCCCCGATCTAGTGATAGTAATAAGATTATTTTTCAGACGGCGCGTGATCTCATGATCTTCCCTATCAATTATCTAGATACCAGGTGAGGTCCAGGTGATGGCCACTCTGTGTTCCAGATACTTATGTGAACAAGCGCATCTCTGATAACCTATACAATCCTCCTTTCTCTCACATTCTTTATTCCTTCTTATGTATTTTGCACCCTCCTATACTTTCACATATCCCACACTTCAATTGGCATTAATCCCGGTTCACCACATTTATCATATTATCCACAATTATTTACATGCACATACATATGATGCAATATATATATACCGCTTTGTTTCAGTCCAGAATATGTTCCAAGAACATAGAGTGCTTGTTCACAGGTCTTTTACGGCCTGTGATCAGGCCTGGGTTCCCGGTGTCATTAGGCTATGTTCTTTCCAGCTGCTGTTTATGACGCCGTGCTTGGTGGTTTGAAACAGTCAGTATTTTAGTAGAGGTCAGAGGAAGGGGTCAAGATGCCCCACAGCAAAGGGTTCTCAGGCCACCTGGTGAATTGTTTTATTGCACCCTCATAGAAGTCACCACCAGTTCAGTAACCCAGGGTTTGTGACTGACAATACAAAGGATCAGTAATTTTCAGTCTTACACTGCTGTTGAAAACTACTAAGTTCAATGGAAGTGTAGCGTCAACAGGAACAAGAATTTCATACAGTCCACAGGTGGCTCCTCGTCCACATTGCAAGTGACGTAGGATGTCCCGGTTGTGATTTCCGCATTGTAATGCGATTCGGCGGAAATGGCGCCTCTTCTTCCCAGTTATCCCAGTGTTGTTCGCTCAAGGTGCCAGGGCCTTCACTGTCTCGTCTCATGGTCCCATGCGGCCTACACACCCGGAGAAGAGCCCTCTCTCCACAAGGAAGCATGAGCGAGGCGGGCTCATCTACCCCCGGCTATCGGCCATGGAGGACCGGAGATGAGACGCGAGGAGGCATCGCGAGCACCCGGTGGTAAACTAAACCTGCTCTCTATGGTTAGAGTGCAGCTGGATCCACTAAACCTGCTTTCTGTGGTTAGAGTGTAGCTGCAACCAGTAAACCTGCTCTCTATGGTTAGAGTGTAGCTGGATCCACTAAACCTGCTTTCTGTGGTTAGAGTGTAGCTGCAACCAGTAAACCTGCTCTCTATGGTTCGAGTATAGCTGGATCCACTAAACCTGCTCTCTATAGTTAGAGTGTAGCTGCAACCAGTAAACCTGCTCTCTATGGTTCGAGTATAGCTGGATCCACTAAACCTGCTCTCTATAGTTAGAGTGTAGCTGGATCCACTAAACCTGCTTTCTGTGGTTAGAGTGTAGCTGCAACTAGTAAACCTGTTCTCTATGGTTAGAGTGAAGCTGGATCCACTAAACCTGCTTTCTGTGGTTAGAGTGTAGCTGCAACCAGTAAACCTGCTCTCTATGGTTCGAGTATAGCTGGATCCACTAAACCTGCTCTCTATGGTTAGAGTGTAGCTGGATCCACTAAACCTGCTTTCTGTGGTTAGAGTGTAGCTGCAACCAGTAAACCTGCTCTCTATGGTTCGAGTATAGCTGGATCCACTAAACCTGCTCTCTATAGTTAGAGTGTAGCTGGATCCACTAAACCTGCTTTCTGTGGTTAGAGTGTAGATGCAACCAGTAAACCTGCTCTCTATGGTTCGAGTATAGCTGGATCCACTAAACCTGCTCTCTATGGTTCGAGTATAGCTGGATCCACTAAACCTGCTCTCTATGGTTCGAGTATAGCAGGATCCACTAAACCTGCTCTCTATGGTTAGAGTGTAGCTGCAACCAGTAAACCTGCTCTCTATAGTTAGAGTAAAGCTGGATCCACTAAACCTGCACTCTATGGTTAGAGTGTAGCTGGATGCACTAAACCTGCAGTATCAAACAAGCCTCAAACCACCACTCTGCCAGATATGCAGTAGATATGAATGGATCACTTTAAGGGTAATTTCTCCTGACTAATTTTCCTATTGAATTTTCCTCTATAGAAAAATAATTCAGGAGAAACAACCCTTCAAGTGATCCATCCATATCTACTGCATATCTGGCAGCAGAGTGATGGTTTGAGGCTCGTTTGATACCTCAGACCCTTGATGACTTACAGCCATTTAGCCAATCATGGGTTCTATACTATTCCTGTGTAATTTACAGCTTAATCTAGTCCCACCGTCCAATTCCCATAGAGATTCATTCAAATGCAGAAAGGTTATTGTATCACTTGTAAAAGTACCTGAAAATAAGATATCTTTTGATGTTCTTTTAAACCCAGTCATGATAGCATCATCAATAAATAAATACTATAAAGTTAAAGGCAAGCACCATAACATTAATATTGAAGTACCGCCCCCACCCATCAAACACAATTAATAAATAACCTTCCTACCTGGCCCTTGGAGGGCTTTTTTTTAAGTGAAATTTTATGTTCGATTTTTTTCTTGCATTTTGAAAGCTGAGCATTAGTCTGTTTGATGGAGGTGGGCAATACTATAAAACTGCGGCCAGAAAATCATTAGTAATCACAGGTTTGCTGATCATAGTTCAGTTTCTGAAATGGGCATTGCTCTTGTACCCTTGAGATATAAGTTATTTCACTGTACTTTGGCTGAATTCCTGCAGTAAATATCCAGTTGTCTAAATGGATAATACAATATGCAAAACCTGTAATGTAAGCAGAGCAAGTTGCCCTAGGAAGGGTGTCCTCTATAAAACATTAATTATGGAACATGCCATTTCTTCCCGACTGTCGTGTGGAAGATATTTTTAGTAACCATGTATAAACGTATAAATAATGAACAGTTGTGATCCATTTATTATTTGTACTTATTTGCAGTCTAAACAAATCCCAGTCATGTCACTTAGAGCAGTGCTTCTCAAACCTTTTCTTCAGGCCCCTTTGGCAATATGAAAATACCAGCCCCCCCTCTCGGTATATATATACGTATATATATGTATACTGTACATGTATATTACATTTTTAGTAATTTAGTAAATTTTAGCATATACTGTTGGGTATGTAGGCGCTGTATCATAGCTCCACAGCATGCAGGTAATTTAAAGAAAAATGTATTACGAGTTGTGATCCATGTTCTTCTGAGCTGGGTCTAAGGAACTGCCAAACAAACACCTTTTCCTTCATTCTCTGTGGCAGAAAGAGAAACAGTCTGTCTCCTCAAATATCTTCACCTTTTCACTTTCCTCGCCTGGACTCTGGTCCAAAGAAATTAGATTTGCTTTTGTTGTGATGTGACGGCCGTATTCTTGGTCCACAAGGAATTCCCAGAAAGGGGCTTTTTGAAGAACGACATCTCACTTTTCTGCTAATTTCACACATGGAAGACGAAATAACAGTAATAAAAGTTTGAAATAACAGATCAAATTCATACCACTTTTATAATCTTCTGGATTAAATGTCAGAGGGGGAATGCAGTGTTCATTATCTATGAGCAGATTAAGTTACAGTAGAGGGAGAATGCAGTGTTCATTATCTATGAGCAGATTAAGTTACAGTAGAGGGAGAATGCTGTATTCATTATCTATGAGCAGATTAAGTTACAGTAGAGGGAGAATGCAGTGTTCATTATCTATGAGCAGATTAAGTTACAGTAGAGGGAGAATGCAGTGTTCATTATCTATGAGCGGATTAAATTACAGTAGAGGGGGAATGCAGTGTTCATTATCTATGAGCGGATTAAATTACAGTAGAGGGAGAATGCAGTGTTCATTATCTATGAGCAGATTAAGTTACAGTAGAGGGGGAATGCAGTGTTCATTATCTATGAGCAGATTAAGTTACAGTAGAGGGGGAATGCAGTGTTCATTATCTATGAGCAGATGAAGTTACAGTAGAGGGGGAATGCAGTGTTCATTATCTATGAGCGGAATAAGTTACAGTAGAGGGGGAATGTAGTGTTCATTATCTATGAGCAGATTAAGTTACAGTAGAGGGGGAATGCAGTGTTCATTATCTATGAGCGGAATAAGTTACAGTAGAGGGAGAATGCAGTGTTCATTATCTATGAGCAGATTAAGTTACAGTAGAGGGGGAATGCAGTGTTCATTATCTATGAGCGGAATAAGTTACAGTAGAGGGGGAATGCAGTGTTCATTATCTATGAGCAGATTAAGTTACAGTAGAGGGGGAATGCAGTGTTCATTATCTATGAGCAGATTAAGTTACAGTAGAGGGGGAATGCAGTGTTCATTATCTATGAGCAGATTAAGTTACAGTAGAGGGGGAATGCAGTGTTCATTATCTATGAGCAGATTAAGTTACAGTAGAGGGAGAATGCAGTGTTCATTATCTATGAGCAGATTAAGTTACAGTAGAGGGAGAATGCAGTGTTCATTATCTATGAGCAGATTAAGTTACAGTAGAGGGAGAATGCAGTGTTCATTATCTATGAGCGGATTAAATTACAGTAGAGGGGGAATGCAGTGTTCATTATCTATGAGCAGATTAAGTTACAGTAGAGGGGGAATGCAGTGTTCATTATCTATGAGCGGATTAATTTACAGTAGAGGGAGAATGCAGTGTTCATTATCTATGAGCAGATTAAGTTACAGTAGAGGGAGAATGCAGTGTTCATTATCTATGAGCAGAATAAGTTACAGTAGAGGGAGAATGCAGTGTTCATTATCTATGAGCGGATTAAATTACAGTAGAGGGAGAATGCAGTGTTCATTATCTATGAGCAGATTAAGTTACAGTAGAGGGAGAATGCAGTGTTCATTATCTATGAGCAGATTAAGTTACAGTAGAGGGGGAATGCAGTGTTCATTATCTATGAGCAGATTAAGTTACAGTAGAGGGAGAATGCAGTGTTCATTATCTATGAGCAGATTAAGTTACAGTAGAGGGGGAATGCAGTGTTCATTATCTATGAGCAGATTAAGTTACAGTAGAGGGGGAATGCAGTGTACATTATCTATGAGCAGATTAAGTTACAGTAGAGGGGGAATGCAGTGTTCATTATCTATGAGCAGATTAAGTTACAGTAGAGGGGGAATGCAGTGTTCATTATCTATGAGCAGATTAAGTTACAGTAGAGGGAGAATGCAGTGTTCATTATCTATGAGCGGATTAAATTACAGTAGAGGGGGAATGCAGTGTTCATTATCTATGAGCGGATTAAATTACAGTAGAGGGGGAATGCAGTGTTCATTATCTATGAGCGGATTAAATTACAGTAGAGGGGGAATGCAGTGTTCATTATCTATGAGCAGATTAACTTACAGTAGAGGGAGAATGCAGTGTTCATTATCTATGAGCAGATTAAGTTACAGTAGAGGGAGAATGCAGTGTTCATTATCTATGAGCGGATTAAATTACAGTAGAGAGAGAATGCAGTGTTCATTATCTATGAGCGGATTAAATTACAGTAGAGGGGGAATGCAGTGTTCATTATCTATGAGCAGATTAAGTTGCAGTAGAGGGGGAATGCAGTATTCATTATCTATGAGCAGATTAAGTTACAGTAGAGGGGGAATGCAGTGTTCATTATCTATGAGCGGAATAAGTTACAGTAGAGGGAGAATGCAGTGTTCATTATCTATGAGCAGATTAAGTTACAGTAGAGGGGGAATGCAGTGTTCATTATCTATGAGCGGAATAAGTTACAGTAGAGGGGGAATGTAGTGTTCATTATCTATGAGCGGAATAAGTTACAGTAGAGGGGGAATGTAGTGTTCATTATCTATGAGCAGATTAAGTTACTGTAGAGGGGTAATGCAGTGTTCATTATCTATGAGCAGATTAAGTTACAGTAGAGGGGGAATGCAGTGTTCATTATCTATGAGCAGATTAAGTTACAGTAGAGGGGGGAATGCAGTGTTCATTATCTATGAGCAGATTAAGTTACAGTAGAGGGAGAATGCAGTGTTCATTATCTATGAGCAGATTAAGTTACAGTAGAGGGAGAATGCAGTGTTCATTATCTATGAGCAGATTAAGCTACAGTAGAGGGGGAATGCAGTATTCATTATCTATGAGCAGATTAAGTTACAGTAGAGGGAGAATGCAGTGTTCATTATCTATGAGCAGATTAAGTTACAGTAGAGGGAGAATGCAGTGTTCATTATCTATGAGCAGATTAAGTTACAGTAGAGGGGGAATGCAGTGTTCATTATCTATGAGCAGATTAAGTTACAGTAGAGGGGGAATGCAGTGTTCATTATCTATGAGCAGATTAAGTTACAGTAGAGGGAGAATGCAGTGTTCATTATCTATGAGCAGATTAAGTTACAGTAGAGGGAGAATGCAGTGTTCATTATCTATGAGCAGATTAAGTTACAGTAGAGGGGGAATGCAGTATTCATTATCTATGAGCAGATTAAGTTACAGTAGAGGGGGAATGCAGTATTCATTATCTATGAGCAGATTAAGTTACAGTAGAGGGGGAATGCAGTGTTCATTATCTATGAGCAGATTAAGTTACAGTAGAGGGAGAATGCAGTGTTCATTATCTATGAGCAGATTAAGTTACAGTAGAGGGAGAATGCAGTGTTCATTATCTATGAGCAGATTACGTTACAGTAGAGGGGGAATGCAGTGTTCATTATCTATGAGCAGATTAAGTTACAGTAGAGGGGGAATGCAGTGTTCATTATCTATGAGCAGATTAAGTTTCAGTAGAGGGGGAATGCAGTGTTCATTATCTATGAGCAGATTAAGTTACAGTAGAGGGAGAATGCAGTGTTCATTATCTATGAGCAGATTAAGTTACAGTAGAGGGGGAATGCAGTGTTCATTATCTATGAGCAGATTAAGTTACAGTAGAGGGGGAATGCAGTGTTCATTATCTATGAGCAGATTAAGTTACAGTAGAGGGGGAATGCAGTGTTCATTATCTATGAGCAGATTAAGTTACAGTAGAGGGGGAATGCAGTGTTCATTATCTATGAGCAGATTAAGTTACAGTAGAGGGGAATGCAGTGTTCATTATCTATGAGCAGATTAAGTTACAGTAGAGGGGGAATGCAGTGTTCATTATCTATGAGCAGATTAAGTTACAGTAGAGGGGGAATGCAGTGTTCATTATCTATGAGCAGATTAAGTTACAGTAGAGGGGGAATGCAGTGTTCATTATCTATGAGCAGATTAAGTTACAGTAGAGGGGGAATGCAGTGTTCATTATCTATGAGCAGATTAAGTTACAGTAGAGGGGGAATGCAGTGTTCATTATCTATGAGCAGATTAAGTTACAGTAGAGGGGGAATGCAGTGTTCATTATCTATGAGCAGATTAAGTTACAGTAGAGGGGGAATGCAGTGTTCATTATCTATGAGCAGATTAAGTTACAGTAGAGGGAGAATGCAGTGTTCATTATCTATGAGCAGATTAAGTTACAGTAGAGGGGGAATGCAGTGTTCATTATCTATGAGCAGATTAAGTTACAGTAGAGGGGGAATGCAGTGTTCATTATCTATGAGCAGATTAAGTTACAGTAGAGGGGGAATGCAGTGTTCATTATCTATGAGCAGATTAAGTTACAGTAGAGGGGGAATGCAGTGTTCATTATCTATGAGCAGATTAAGTTACAGTAGAGGGAGAATGCAGTGTTCATTATCTATGAGCAGATTAAGTTACAGTAGAGGGGGAATGCAGTGTTCATTATCTATGAGCAGATTAAGTTACAGTAGAGGGGGAATGCAGTGTACATTATCTATGAGCAGATTAAGTTACAGTAGAGGGGGAATGCAGTGTTCATTATCTATGAGCAGATTAAGTTACAGTAGAGGGGGAATGCAGTGTTCATTATCTATGAGCAGATTAAGTTACAGTAGAGGGATAATGCAGTGTTCATTATCTATGAGCGGATTAAGTTACAGTAGAGGGAGAATGCAGTGTTCATTATCTATGAGCAGATTAAGTTACAGTAGAGGGGGGAATGCAGTGTTCATTATCTATGAGCGGATTAAATTACAGTAGAGGGGGAATGCAGTGTTCATTATCTATGAGCAGATTAACTTACAGTAGAGGGAGAATGCAGTGTTCATTATCTATGAGCAGATTAAGTTACAGTAGAGGGAGAATGCAGTGTTCATTATCTATGAGCGGATTAAATTACAGTAGAGGGAGAATGCAGTGTTCATTATCTATGAGCGGATTAAATTACAGTAGAGGGGGAATGCAGTGTTCATTATCTATGAGCAGATTAAGTTGCAGTAGAGGGGGAATGCAGTATTCATTATCTATGAGCAGATTAAGTTACAGTAGAGGGGGAATGCAGTGTTCATTATCTATGAGCGGAATAAGTTACAGTAGAGGGAGAATGCAGTGTTCATTATCTATGAGCAGATTAAGTTACAGTAGAGGGGGAATGTAGTGTTCATTATCTATGAGCGGAATAAGTTACAGTAGAGGGGGAATGTAGTGTTCATTATCTATGAGCAGATTAAGTTACTGTAGAGGGGGAATGCAGTATTCATTATCTATGAGCAGATTAAGTTACAGTAGAGGGGGAATGCAGTGTTCATTATCTATGAGCAGATTAAGTTACAGTAGAGGGGGGAATGCAGTGTTCATTATCTATGAGCAGATTAAGTTACAGTAGAGGGAGAATGCAGTGTTCATTATCTATGAGCAGATTAAGTTACAGTAGAGGGAGAATGCAGTGTTCATTATCTATGAGCAGATTAAGTTACAGTAGAGGGGGAATGCAGTATTCATTATCTATGAGCAGATTAAGTTACAGTAGAGGGAGAATGCAGTGTTCATTATCTATGAGCAGATTAAGTTACAGTAGAGGGGGAATGCAGTGTTCATTATCTATGAGCAGATTAAGTTACAGAAGAGGGGGAATGCAGTGTTCATTATCTATGAGCAGATTAAGTTACAGTAGAGGGAGAATGCAGTGTTCATTATCTATGAGCAGATTAAGTTACAGTAGAGGGGGAATGCAGTGTTCATTATCTATGAGCGGAATAAGTTACAGTAGAGGGGGAATGCAGTATTCATTATCTATGAGCAGATTAAGTTACAGTAGAGGGAGAATGCAGTGTTCATTATCTATGAGCAGATTAAGTTACAGTAGAGGGAGAATGCAGTGTTCATTATCTATGAGCAGATTAAGTTACAGTAGAGGGGGAATGCAGTGTTCATTATCTATGAGCAGATTAAGTTTCAGTAGAGGGGGAATGCAGTGTTCATTATCTATGAGCAGATTAAGTTACAGTAGAGGGGGAATGCAGTGTTCATTATCTATGAGCAGATTAAGTTTCAGTAGAGGGGGAATGCAGTGTTCATTATCTATGAGCAGATTAAGTTACAGTAGAGGGGGAATGCAGTGTTCATTATCTATGAGCAGATTAAGTTACAGTAGAGGGGGAATGCAGTGTTCATTATCTATGAGCAGATTAAATTACAGTAGAGGGGGAATGCAGTGTTCATTATCTATGAGCAGATTAAGTTACAGTAGAGGGGGAATGCAGTGTTCATTATCTATGAGCAGATTAAGTTACAGTAGAGGGAGAATGCAGTGTTCATTATCTATGAGCAGATTAAATTACAGTAGAGGGGGAATGCAGTGTTCATTATCTATGAGCAGATTAAGTTACAGTAGAGGGGGAATGCAGTGTTCATTATCTATGAGCAGATTAAGTTACAGTAGAGGGAGAATGCAGTGTTCATTATCTATGAGCAGATTAAGTTACAGTAGAGGGAGAATGCAGTGTTCATTATCTATGAGCAGATTAAGTTACAGTAGAGGGGGAATGCAGTGTTCATTATCTATGAGCGGATTAATTTACAGTAGAGGGAGAATGCAGTGTTCATTATCTATGAGCAGATTAAGTTACAGTAGAGGGAGAATGCAGTGTTCATTATCTATGAGCAGAATAAGTTACAGTAGAGGGAGAATGCAGTGTTCATTATCTATGAGCAGATTAAGTTACAGTAGAGGGGGAATGCAGTGTTCATTATCTATGAGCGGATTAATTTACAGTAGAGGGAGAATGCAGTGTTCATTATCTATGAGCAGATTAAGTTACAGTAGAGGGAGAATGCAGTGTTCATTATCTATGAGCAGAATAAGTTACAGTAGAGGGAGAATGCAGTGTTCATTATCTATGAGCGGATTAAATTACAGTAGAGGGAGAATGCAGTGTTCATTATCTATGAGCAGATTAAGTTACAGTAGAGGGAGAATGCAGTGTTCATTATCTATGAGCAGATTAAGTTACAGTAGAGGGGGAATGCAGTGTTCATTATCTATGAGCAGATTAAGTTACAGTAGAGGGAGAATGCAGTGTTCATTATCTATGAGCAGATTAAGTTACAGTAGAGGGGGAATGCAGTGTTCATTATCTATGAGCAGATTAAGTTACAGTAGAGGGGGAATGCAGTGTACATTATCTATGAGCAGATTAAGTTACAGTAGAGGGGGAATGCAGTGTTCATTATCTATGAGCAGATTAAGTTACAGTAGAGGGGGAATGCAGTGTTCATTATCTATGAGCAGATTAAGTTACAGTAGAGGGATAATGCAGTGTTCATTATCTATGAGCGGATTAAGTTACAGTAGAGGGAGAATGCAGTGTTCATTATCTATGAGCAGATTAAGTTACAGTAGAGGGGGGAATGCAGTGTTCATTATCTATGAGCGGATTAAATTACAGTAGAGGGGGAATGCAGTGTTCATTATCTATGAGCAGATTAACTTACAGTAGAGGGAGAATGCAGTGTTCATTATCTATGAGCAGATTAAGTTACAGTAGAGGGAGAATGCAGTGTTCATTATCTATGAGCGGATTAAATTACAGTAGAGGGAGAATGCAGTGTTCATTATCTATGAGCGGATTAAATTACAGTAGAGGGGGAATGCAGTGTTCATTATCTATGAGCAGATTAAGTTGCAGTAGAGGGGGAATGCAGTATTCATTATCTATGAGCAGATTAAGTTACAGTAGAGGGGGAATGCAGTGTTCATTATCTATGAGCGGAATAAGTTACAGTAGAGGGAGAATGCAGTGTTCATTATCTATGAGCAGATTAAGTTACAGTAGAGGGGGAATGCAGTGTTCATTATCTATGAGCGGAATAAGTTACAGTAGAGGGGGAATGTAGTGTTCATTATCTATGAGCGGAATAAGTTACAGTAGAGGGGGAATGTAGTGTTCATTATCTATGAGCAGATTAAGTTACTGTAGAGGGGGAATGCAGTATTCATTATCTATGAGCAGATTAAGTTACAGTAGAGGGGGAATGCAGTGTTCATTATCTATGAGCAGATTAAGTTACAGTAGAGGGGGGAATGCAGTGTTCATTATCTATGAGCAGATTAAGTTACAGTAGAGGGAGAATGCAGTGTTCATTATCTATGAGCAGATTAAGTTACAGTAGAGGGAGAATGCAGTGTTCATTATCTATGAGCAGATTAAGTTACAGTAGAGGGGGAATGCAGTATTCATTATCTATGAGCAGATTAAGTTACAGTAGAGGGAGAATGCAGTGTTCATTATCTATGAGCAGATTAAGTTACAGTAGAGGGGGAATGCAGTGTTCATTATCTATGAGCAGATTAAGTTACAGAAGAGGGGGAATGCAGTGTTCATTATCTATGAGCAGATTAAGTTACAGTAGAGGGAGAATGCAGTGTTCATTATCTATGAGCAGATTAAGTTACAGTAGAGGGAGAATGCAGTGTTCATTATCTATGAGCGGATTAAGTTACAGTAGAGGGAGAATGCAGTGTTCATTATCTATGAGCAGATTAAGTTACAGTAGAGGGGGAATGCAGTGTTCATTATCTATGAGCAGATTAAGTTACAGTAGAGGGAGAATGCAGTGTTCATTATCTATGAGCAGATTAAGTTACAGTAGAGGGAGAATGCAGTGTTCATTATCTATGAGCAGATTAAGTTACAGTAGAGGGGGAATGCAGTGTTCATTATCTATGAGCAGATTAAGTTACAGTAGAGGGAGAATGCAGTGTTCATTATCTATGAGCAGATTAAGTTACAGTAGAGGGGGAATGCAGTGTTCATTATCTATGAGCGGAATAAGTTACAGTAGAGGGGGAATGCAGTATTCATTATCTATGAGCAGATTAAGTTACAGTAGAGGGAGAATGCAGTGTTCATTATCTATGAGCAGATTAAGTTACAGTAGAGGGGGAATGCAGTGTTCATTATCTATGAGCAGATTAAATTACAGTAGAGGGGGAATGCAGTGTTCATTATCTATGAGCAGATTAAGTTACAGTAGAGGGGGAATGCAGTGTTCATTATCTATGAGCAGATTAAGTTACAGTAGAGGGAGAATGCAGTGTTCATTATCTATGAGCAGATTAAATTACAGTAGAGGGGGAATGCAGTGTTCATTATCTATGAGCAGATTAAGTTACAGTAGAGGGGGAATGCAGTGTTCATTATCTATGAGCAGATTAAGTTACAGTAGAGGGAGAATGCAGTGTTCATTATCTATGAGCAGATTAAGTTACAGTAGAGGGAGAATGCAGTGTTCATTATCTATGAGCAGATTAAGTTACAGTAGAGGGGGAATGCAGTGTTCATTATCTATGAGCAGATTAAGTTACAGTAGAGGGAGAATTCAGTGTTCATTATCTATGAGCGGATGCATCCAGCAAACATCACGTCAGTTCTTGGTGCATTCCAAGGCGTTTCCAAACTCACAAAGTTAGAAATAAATTGAAGAAAAGATGTGACACCCCAGGGAGGGATATGCAGCAATTCTGGGTTAGGGAAAACATTGCTGCTATCTTCTTATAAACCTGCCCTGATAATCCAATTATTGTTGTGCCATTGTTCTTTGATGTATTTCAGCTTACCTGCAGAGCTTTAACATAATGAGTCTAATATAAAGTACTGATGCTTCATTTACCTTGCCTAAGAAAGGTATATCAGAGAGGCAAACACAGTACAGATGCCCAAGCCTAATTATGTGCAGTTATGAGGTCATCAAACTGCAGTCATTTTTTGGAACTTACACTTCCTTGACTTTTCCATTCATACCGCATGTTGCTCTCTGTTCATTTACATGAATTAAATTAAAACAGATATCCTAATCACAGGGGTTTTAAACATGGCTGACAGCCAGTACCTTTCATAATCAACGAGAACCATTAGTTCTGTACTGGTGTGGCCATTTTGCCTCTAAATCAACGCAAGGAGTGGAGTTGCATCAGTTGTTTGAAAATGACTTGATTCACTAACTGAAAAAAACAGGGGTTGTATTTGTTCTGTGATAGTTTCTATACATAGAACATATTTTAAGATTTACACTGTATATTCTTATTTTTGTGCAGCTGTAAAATGTTTCCAATGTTTTTTTATTTTAATAAAAATCTTTCCAATGTAAATTTATCTTACACTTATCACTAGATACACTTTATCTTTACATACTGCATGTGTAGTATACTGGATACACCATCCCAGCATTGTACCACTGTTGTCTAATTCATATTACACTTATCACTAGATACACTTTATCTTTACATACTGCATGTGTCGTATTCTGGTTTTATGTTTTGCGTTATGTTTTAAGTTCTGTCAAGAAACTCTTATCATAGCCGACCCTGGTTGGCTAGCAACCCCACATTGTTTTCTTGCGGCTTGTCTTAAAATGTATTTGCTGTCACCCTCCACCACCCCAGCTTCCACCTGTTGTTTGGATCTGCTTTAGTATGGGGGGTTCTGTATGGGGGGTTTCTGGTCATCTTCTGTTTAGCGGGGGGAGATTGCCCGTGCTCCAGAGCAGTACTAAAGCAGATCCATTCAGCGCCAAACCAAAATAATTATGCAGCACATTCATGAATTAAACATGTTATTTAAATATGTGAGTTGTCCTGACCGAACTGTTGTTTTTGCAACCACCTTTCCAACTGGCTACCAATACAACACTACATTTCCCAGAAACTGCAGGAACTTGACTACAAATAAAAATAAATTAATTAAAAAACAATTTTTGTACAAAATAAACATACCTGCAGCATATGAGTCTGAATAATAGAGCTGCAGGAGGTAATCAGGTTTGGTGATGCAACCATCGACCAACCAATCAGGCTGGGGCACGCCCATTGCCTTTACGGACCAAGCTGCGGATATATCTGGAGCCCCCGTTGAGCAAATCATGTGCTATCTTTTAAAATTGCATGCTTACATCTCTCCCAATAAGGATGTCCGCCAAATAAATAACAATAGCGTCGTCTTATCTGGTGCCCTGCAGTGTTAAGGAAAATAGAGCTAAATCATGTGTAACTGAAGGATGGGTGATTTAAGAGAAACGCAACAAATAATATCGAACAGGAATACAAATGCAGTAAGAGGATGACGTGAGAAGAAGAGAGAAGCGCGTTTGTGATTCTGCCTCTAATGAAACTCAGCTGGACCTTTCGCTCCACTAATTCTATACTGCTGCTTTGTTTGTATTGTAAAGTCACACACACACATAAATAAATGTTAAGAACTGAGTCGCCACGGTTACATTGGTGACAACTTGGTAGACATGGTAACCGAGCCACCCACACACTCTTTTCCGCCATAGCTTTTGATGGCATAATTGCAGTCATGAAGTCATTGTGAACATCAGTCTTGCCAGGGTTGTGTTGAGTGACCGTGTTCATGCACTGGCTCCTCACCTTTAGTTAGATTTAGCTTCACGCATTTACACACCACCATTAGGGAATTAGACACAACTTCACATTAGCACAATACATGCTGAATACCAATACAGTTAAATCCAAAAATAAGTTCAACAAAATGTTTCAAACTTGAGGCGAATGAACTGAAAGAGAAAGGATGCAGGGCATCGCAACACTAAATATTAAAAATGATTATTATTATTATTAGTCAAACCATGCTGTGACGCCCATCTCTAATCACTCTGAAGCCTGTAGAGGTCAGGATGGTCAGTCTTGTCCAACGCTATAAAAACTACACAATCACCTGCTGAAAAACCAGCAAAAGTAAATCTGAATGCCATCTGGCCCTAAACAGACTGCATACTGTTACGGTCAATTCATAGTCACCAAAAAAGGTATATGTATGGACGTCCACCGGGGCAGTCCACACAGCCCTGTCTGCACAGACTTGTCATTTCACCTACAAGTGTACCTCCTGTGTACCCTCATCTTCTTCCATGAAGGACGCCATTGGTTATTGCAATTTGCTTGCAAAAATTATGGGATATGTAGTCTAGAAAGGGGGGTTGGTACGCTTAAAGCTTAGTCTCCACCCAAAGCGCTCTCTAGAAAGGGAAATTCCAGCATATGATTGATTTCTGATAAAAAGAATCCTGCAAGCTGATTGGTATTCGTAAGTTTTTATCAGTGTTGAGTTGGTACATTAATTTATTGACCCACCCCCAGAAAAGTTTACTAAAACATATTGGCCATTTTTCTTTTGCTTAAATGACCAATATTTCAGAAATGGATAAGGAACAAAACTGCGTTTCAAACAAGCCACCATTTAGAAAGGACAAAAGAGGTTTAGATGACTGAGTTTATGTTTCAGTAAAATATATCATATTTTATTATAATTATTTGATCTTTTTAAATTATTGGTGAATTAACATTTTGTGTAAAATTGTGCTGTCTTTTTTTGCTGATACCTGCGATCTACTGATTAAAACAAGCTGCAATAATTAGGTATTGGTAATTTCTTCCAAAGTTATTTCTTTTATGTTAATTCATTTTCTGGTGGCCTGTAATTTGAGGAAACAATTGACCCATATCTGAGGGAGAGTCAGATTTTAATAGCCAATATCCATATATTGGGATGGCTGGTATGCCATCGGCCAAGTTACGGCTTGGTGGGGCATGCTCTATACCTATACAGCACAGAGAGTTAGTTACGGCTTGGTGGGGCATGCCCCATACCTATACAGCACCGAGAGTTAGTTACGGCTTGGTGGGGCATGCCCCATACCTATACAGCACCGAGAGTTTGGCACTTCAGGGTCTACATAAATAACCACAATGACCACAAACTCTCAGCCCTTAAAACATGAACTTCTGTACATTCTGACCTCATATAACCACTCAGAATTGAGGTACAACTTCACACATCCACACAATAAAGCCCCAAACCTGGGTTATTCACACATCCACACAATAAAGCCCCAAACTTGGGTTATTCTCACATCCACACAATAAAGCCCCACACTTGGGTTATTCACACATCCACACAATAAAGCCCCACACTTGGGTTATTCACACATTCACACAATAAAGCCCCAAACTTGGGTTATTCACACATCCACACAATAAAGCCCCAAACTTGGGTTATTCACACAATAAAGCCCCAAACTTGGGTTATTCACACATCCACACAATAAAGCCCCAAACTTGGGTTATTCACACATTCACACAGTAAAGCCCCAAACTTGGGTTATTCACACATTCACACAATAAAGCCCCAAACTTGGGTTATTTTGCTGTTTTTTTTTCTTTCTTCTTATTTTTCCTGTCGATTTCGTCCTCACAAAGGCTGCTTGCCCACAAATAATAATTTTCCCCATTGGATAACAACATCTGATCAAAGTACAACATTTTTACTGTAAAACCCGGAACCCTCTCAAAACTGGAACATGGGCTGAAGTAAAAAGAGGTGTTCTGGGTTTTATTCAGTTATTCAGGCAGTACTAACTCAGGAATCATGGGAAGGAAAGTGCTTGTGCAGAAAAGTGACACGTTAAATGTTAAAGTATTCACGGTAAGCTAGTAGGCCCTACTTCAGCAATAAAACATCTTAGTTTGATGGATAAAAGGCGAATCAGTTCAACACATGAAGTACATTTAACCGTGTCATAAAATGTCTTCTTACCGTGAAAATCAACGACTTGTTTACATTCTCGGACAGATGTTAATGTTGAAGTAAATCTATCACCACGGCAGCACTTTTGCCACAAGTCAGCTATTATACAGGGAAATGCCCTCTTTGAAAACAATTTTATTTTTATTTTTTAAAAAGGCTAGTCTGTTAATGCATACCAGTTTTTGCCAAAGTTGCATCATAGCCATCATAGCGCGGAGCTTTCAAAACTATAACAGCGTGGAAACCCTTTAAAAAAACAAAATAAAAACCGTAGGCTACACATAGCCTAGCATATGGCTATGATAACTGTCTAAATGGACTAAACAGGTCACTTTTTAGTTCATAAAACTCAAAAGTAAGCTAAAGATATCCAGTGAGCACAAGAATAGACTAAGCTTACTAGTTCACTATTTTTAGTATGCTCTTCTTTCTGTAAATATAAACAGTATTTTTTTTATTATTGTTTATTTATATATTTATTTTAGTGCCCACCGAAATATGCCTTTCTGCAGTGTGTCTCTGTGGCTCAGTGAGTTGGTAGCTGCTCTGTGATCTTTGCCACCCGCGATGTTGTATGTTCCAATCTGACCTTTTGCTGCATGACTCGCTCCCATTCCTCTTTTTTCTAGCCTAGACTAGGCTATGTGTAGCCTACCGTTTTTATTTTGTTTTTTTAAAGGGAAACTAACAGCATTTTTTTGTTTTCAAAGAGGGCATTTCCTGATATACATTATAGTCATTTCCCGATATAATTGCTGACTTGTGGCGAAAGTGCCGCCATGTTGATAGATTTACATTAACATCTGTCCGAGAATGTAAACAAGTTGTCGATTTTCACGGTAAGAAGACATTTTATGTCAAAGTGTTAGCTTAGCGTCTCTATTAGAGTTGGTCCTCCAACATGGCGTTGCGTCCCTGTAGCCATTGTGGAAACTACAGTGCTGGTTCTATGCACCGAACTATATAGTTATCTAATTCAGTGGTTCTATGTGGCAGGCCTCTAGCTATCGGAGTAATCGCTACAATGGCTGCGTCCCAATACTCACACTTAAGCACTTGCGCACTTCAAAAGCGGGTGTCCGGGAGAACCTCCAGGGGCTTAGTGTGTCCCATTTATTATTTTGTGTTTTGCAAGGGTACTCTCGAGTGCCGCCATGAGCCCTTGATGCACCCCTCTATCAAGTCTGCATCAGACTGCACTTTGCAGAGGGGTAGAGAGTGTTACAGTCATGACGTATTTTTGTAGGCCAATTCTGAGGTTTTTGATTGCTGTCCCATATTTTTCTAAATTTAAATAACCATGTACATCACTATGACTGTCCATGTCACTTTAAGGGTTGTTTCTCCTGACTTATTTTTTCATAGAGTTCAATAGGAAAATGAGTCAGGTAGATATGGATGGATCACTTTAAGGGTTGTTTCTCCTGACAAATTTTCCGATGGAAAAATAAATCAGAAGAAGAAACCCTTGATGACTTAAAGTCATGTAGCCAACCATGTGTTCCATACTGTTCCAGTGTAATTTACAGCTAAAACTAGTCTCACCCCTCAATTCCCATAGAGATCCATTCAAATGCAGAGAGGTTATAGTACCGCTTGTAAGAGTACCAGAAAATAAGATATCAAGTCTTTTGATATTGTTGGGTCACAGACATCAGGAAGTTATGGCATGCAAAGGATTTGTGACCAAATATAAAAAATGATTACTTTATTTTACATTATGTTAAACTGTCCAATATTTTTTGATGCCCCAAAATAGGGGAGACTATGTACAATTAATTTAAGTTATTAAATACATTTTTAAATACATTTTCAAATATGTTAATTTATTCATTTCCATATATATTTCCCAATTTATTTCCTTATTTACTTATTTATTTCCATATGTATTTATGTATTGAGAAACGCTGTCTGCAACTCTGAACCGTTATTCTACAGCCTATGCTCAGAGCACAGTTTTGCCAGATTTATTTTTCTAACCCACTGGCTTCAATGACAACCGAGGAATAGGGAGAGAGAGGAGGGACAAACTACACCAGAGTTAATGTGAATAATTAGCTGAAAGAATAAGATGAAAAACCACCAAATATAACAAAAAATATCTGAAATTATGACAAGGTGCAAAAGGTCATTGTTCCCCGCACAATAACATGAAAAAAATATCCCAATATTCCCAAATGGAATGCGCCCAATCTGGCAACACTGAACACACACGTTGGAATGGTGGGAACGAGGCAAACTTAGTGGGTGGAGCAAAGCAAGTTGATTGACAGATTGTGCTCATTGGGAAATTGGGAAATATATATGGAAATAAATGAATTCATATATTTGAAAAAGTATTTGAAAATACATTCAAAAATACATTTAATAATTTAAATTAATTGGACATACATTTACATTTCTATATTCATTCCCAGATGTATATATTTATTTCCAAATTATTTATTATTCCAATTATTTTATTAATATTTTTTAAATATTTCCACATTTATTTATTTATTATTTTATTTATTTAGTTATTTATCATTCTTGCATTCTCGGTGTCCCATAGAATAACATGAAGTCCATTAAATACAGTCAGAAAACAGATTTTCACCACTCCTACAGAAACAAAATGGAGGAAGAAATAGCAACAGAAAACAAAGAAGATTAATTACAGGACTAAGTGGATTAAAGTGCACATCTGAGTGCACACACACACACACGCATACACACACACGCACACACACACACACATACACACACACACACACACATGCACACACACACACACACTCACACACATTTGTGGGTGTGTTTGTGTGTGTGCTCCTCAGGGGTACCATTGTGCAGAAGAACAGTGAGTCATACATTCCTGTTGTTCTGCGGAACCTTGCTTTGGCTTCCAGGTGAAACTCATCATACTGCGGGAACATAACTGCGGTGTCGCATTCGTTTTTTTGTATAAAACGGTGATTTAAAATGGCTGCAAAACGGTGATTTAAAATGGCTGCGAAACATCCAGGAACACAGACTGCCAAAGTCTGACTGCATAAGGGGGCCACCTCACACTACAACCACAATTTACACCCAGGAACCCCCTCCTTCCCACAGGGGGACACAGCGTTACTTCTGCTCCGTGTGAGGTTGGGTTAGAGTTAGGGTGTGAGGTTGGGTTAGGTTTAGAAAAAATCTTGATTTCCCAAATTACCCCTTATGAGGGCCCCTTGGGAAATAAAAGTTTGCACTGGCCATTCAGTGTACTGCAGCCTGTAAGTAGGAAGAATTTGGTCCCTCTTGTGTTGACGTTTTTAGCAGCGTTTGTTTAATCCTCCTGGGAATATGGTGTTGAGTTTTCTAATCCAATGTCTTTCTGTCCTACGTCTGTCCTCCTGTGTCTAGTTAATGTTAGAAAGCAGGCCTGATATTTCTACTGCTTCAAGTCCATGGTGTAGGAAATGAGCCACTATGTGTGTGTGTGTCTGTTTTTCTATGATTTTTTATGTTATATATGTGTTGTGCCAGTCTGGTCTTAATTGTATTTCCTGTTTCTCCTACATATTTTATGTCACAGTGTGTGCACTTTATTACATATATGCAGTTATATGTGTTAGCTGTTAGTGTTTGTTTAATAAGGTATGTTGTGTTTGTAGTGTTGTTTTTCACTGTAGTGGCCTGTTTGTAAAATATCGGGCCCGATACGATACGTGTACGTGTGCTCCGGGGCAGGTGTAAATTTTGTTCGGAGGTACTAACAAATCTCAGATACAAAACTGATGATGAATACCAAAATACGAGCAAAAATGCAATTACGAACGATTTACGTACAAATTCGTTCTGCTCACGTTTCATGAATGAGGCCCACTGTGTGCACAGAGAACGTCATGGTGCGCACACACACACACACACACACACACACACACACACACACACACACACACACTCTGTGTGCACAGAGAGCACCAGAACAATGAGGGAACATGAGAACCTGTTTATGAGCTCTAATATGATCCGATCCCAGAGACGCTAACATCTTGACACAGTAATGACACAGAAATTGAGCAATTTAATTAAAAAAACACAAATAAAATATATTTTTTTGATTAGCTTTTATTGATTTGTACCATTTTTTTTTTTTAAACTAGGAAACAAATGATACTTTCCAGACAAAACAAAAATAAGTGGTACATTATATATGAATGGAATTATGGAGTGTAAATATAATTAGATTTGCTTGTGTACTGTTTGTGGGGATACAGCACGGCTGCTGATGGTACTCGCCTCCTGTTCTGACTGAAAACCAGGAACCTGATGTACTGGCCAGTTCTCGTGAAGCATCCTTCCAGACAGAATCGACCAACAGTGTATTTTAAATATAATCTCTCTGCGGGCTGCGTCTATTTAACATTACCACACCTATCTCTCAGGTGTCCTTGTACGTGAGTTACCTTGATGAGTTTACAAAATGGCTCCTGCTTCTCCTGCATTCGCCTCACTGTTCTCACCTCGGCTGGTGTCCACATTAATTCTGGCACAAAATGGAAGCTCTGCCATCATGCACATCACATACATGCAATGAAGGATTAGACAGAAAGAAATACTCAATGTGTCCTTCAGTCAAAAAACATGTTTCCCAATCTCAGTTTTTCAGTTTTATTTCAGAGGCCGGGCTACTGTGTGCAGTCACATATTTACATACAATAACCCCGTGTGCAGTCACATATTTACATACAATAACCCTGTGTGTAGTCACATATTTACATACAATAACCCTGTGTGCAGTCACATATTTACATACAATAACCCTGTGTGTAGTCACATATTTACATACAATAACCCTGTGTGCAGTCACATATTTACATACAATAACCCTGTGTGCAGTCACATATTTACATACAATAACCCTGTGTGCAGTCACATATTTACATACAATAACCCTGTGTGCAGTCACATATTTACATACAATAACCCTGTGTGCAGTCACATATTTACATACAATAACCCTGTTTGCAGTCACATATTTACATACAATAACCCTGTGTGCAGTCACATATTTACATACAATAACCCTGTGTGCAGTCACATATTTACATACAATAACCCTGTGTGCAGTCACATATTTACATACAATAACCCTGTGTGTAGTCACATATTTACATACAATAACCCTGTGTGCAGTCACATATTTACATACAATAACCCTGTGTGCAGTCACATATTTACATACAATAACCCTGTGTGCAGTCTCATATTTACATACAATAACCCTGTGTGCAGTCACATATTTACATACAATAACCCTGTGTGTAGTCACATATTTACATACAATAACCCTGTGTGTAGTCACATATTTACATACAATAACCCTGTGTGTAGTCACATATTTACATACAATAACCCTGTGTGCAGTCACATATTTACATACAATAACCCTGTGTGCAGTCACATATTTACATACAATAACCCTGTGTGCAGTCACATATTTACATACAATAACCCTGTGTGTAGTCACATATTTACATACAATAACCCTGTGTGCAGTCACATATTTACATACAATAACCCTGTGTGCAGTCACATATTTACATACAATAACCCTGTGTGCAGTCACATATTTACATACAATAACCCTGTGTGCAGTCACATATTTACATACAATAACCCTGTGTGCAGTCACATATTTACATACAATAACCCTGTGTGCAGTCTCATATTTACATACAATAACCCTGTGTGCAGTCACATATTTACATACAATAACCCTGTGTGTAGTCACATATTTACATACAATAACCCTGTGTGTAGTCACATATTTACATACAATAACCCTGTGTGTAGTCACATATTTACATACAATAACCCTGTGTGCAGTCACATATTTACATACAATAACCCTGTGTGCAGTCACATATTTACATACAATAACCCTGTGTGCAGTCACATATTTACATACAATAACCCTGTGTGCAGTCACATATTTACATACAATAACCCTGTTTGCAGTCACATATTTACATACAATAACCCTGTGTGCAGTCTCATATTTACATACAATAACCCTGTGTGTAGTCACATATTTACATACAATAACCCTGTGTGCAGTCACATATTTACATACAATAACCCTGTGTGTAGTCACATATTTACATACAATAACCCTGTGTGTAGTCACATATTTACATACAATAACCCTGTGTGTAGTCACATATTTACATACAATAACCCTGTGTGTAGTCACATATTTACATACAATAACCCTGTGTGTAGTCACATATTTACATACAATAACCCTGTGTGTAGTCACATATTTACATACAATAACCCTGTGTGTAGTCACATATTTACATACAATAACCTTGTGTGCAGTCACATATTTACATACAATAACCCTGTGTGCAGTCACATATTTACATACAATAACCCTGTGTGCAGTCACATATTTACATACAATAACCCTGTGTGTAGTCACATATTTACATACAATAACCCTGTGTGTAGTCACATATTTACATACAATAACCCTGTGTGCAGTCACATATTTACATACAATAACCCTGTGTGCAGTCACATATTTACATACAATAACCCTGTGTGCAGTCACATATTTACATACAATAACCCTGTGTGCAGTCACATATTTACATACAATAACCCTGTGTGCAGTCACATATTTACATACAATAACCCTGTGTGCAGTCACATATTTACATACAATAACCCTGTGTGCAGTCACATATTTACATACAATAACCCTGTGTGCAGTCACATATTTACATACAATAACCCTGTGTGTAGTCACAAATTTACATACAATAACCCTGTGTGCAGTCACATATTTACATACAATAACCCTGTGTGCAGTCACATATTTACATACAATAACCCTGTGTGCAGTCACA
>CM040400.1:1592467-1607467 GCA_022702515.1 Ilyophis sp. 1 JC-2022 | reverse complement strand
AAGAGGAATTGGGAACAGGCGGCTTCAGTAAATCTGGAGGGAAATGAAAAAGCTACAAAGAGCAGGAGCTTCACAATGAAAATGAGCAGGGAGGGGGAGCGTAACCAAGGTAGGAGCAGGGAGGAGGAGCCTAACCAAGGTAGGAGCAGGGAGGAGGAGCCTAACCAAGGTAGGAGCAGGGAGGGGGAGCGTAACCAAGGTAGGAGCAGGGAGGAGGAGCCTAACCAAGGTAGGAGCAGGGAGGAGGAGCCTAACCAAGGTAGGAGCAGGGAGGAGGAGCCTAACCAAGGTAGGAGCAGGGAGGAGGAGCCTAACCAAGGTAGGAGCAGGGAGGAGGAGCCTAACCAAGGTAGGAGCAGGGAGGAGGAGCCTAACCAAGGTAGGAGCAGGGAGGGGGAGCCTAACCAAGGTAAGATTGTCTCCAGTACCTGCCCCCGTCCCGCATGGCCTTATGGGTAGTTTATGTGCTGCTGGTTCAGTTTAAAGGCCGCACTGCTTTGGTGTTGAATGTATGGGTAGGATGTTAGTTTCCACAGTATGGGGTGTGCAGCAGGGTGTCAGATAAGAGCCTGCAGAATGCGTGTGTGGAGGGAAAAATATCCTCTTTCCTCTTTTCCAGCCCTCCGCTTCATACCCTGCGACCCCTTCTGTTGATCCGACAGACGGTTTGGGTTGGCGGGGGGGGGGTGGGGTGGGGGGGTGTCCACGCCTGTTTTATGTGGATAATTTGTGAGCCTTAAACCATGTTAGATAACCTCAGAGTGGGTTGTCATCAGAAAGCTGCAGACTCCAGAAGCTGTGGTCACTGTTTTATTTCCGTGCGATAACCTCAGGCTCCCATGATGTACTAGCAATATCCCCACGGAGCGCCTACACAAACAGCACAGTATATATCGCCCCATCTTTAGCCTATTTACATACAGGACAGGACCATGATGCATTGCCTCTCTGCAGGCCTGGCACATTCTCATTCTCTTTTCCGCCCATTGCTCCGCTGCTATTGAAGGGATATTTTTAAATGAATGCGATTCCTCTGCTGATAATAGAATGTCCAAAAGAGACTTTTCATATCTAAACAAAACAATGAAGTCTATTTATTGAATTCCAACTGATTAAATCATTACAGTGGAAGATATACACACAGAGGATCTGCAGTTCTATTACCATCAAAGTTAAAATAGTATATATACAGTATATACAGATGGGTGACAAATTAAAGGAAAAACCCCTACAGTGAGGGGGTGCGGTGGCTCTGTTATGCTGTGCGGGGCATTTTCCTGGCATGGTTTGGGTCTGCTTGTCCCCTTAGAGGGAAAGGTCACTGCAAATGAATACAAAGTTATTCTGAGTGATCACCTTTATTCTGTGATGAAACATTTCTATCCTGATGGGAGTGGTCTCTTCCAGGATGACAATGACCCCATCCACAGGGCATGAGGGGTCACTGAATGGTTTGATGAGTATGAAAATGACATGAATCATATGCTATGGCCTTCACAGTCACCAGATCAAAACCAATTGAACACCAATGAGAGATTTTGGACCGACGTGTTAGACGGCGCTCTCCACCACCATCATCAAAACACAAAATGAATAGAGTTCCTCCCAGAGACTAGAGACACTAGAATATATGCTGGACTAGAGGCATGGTCTATGCCATGGCGCATTGAAGCTGTGTTCTGCTGGCTCGTGGTGGCGATCAGCCTTATCATATGTATAACACAAATTACATTAATTTGAAAAAAGATCATCTCCAATAACATCTCTTATTGGTCTCAGGGAAATCCTCTAACATTGACATTAGGGCTCTCTGACCAGGTTGCTATTAACCGTAATGCAATGATTGTTACAAAATCAATTAATATGTTTTTCATTATTATGATGTTATATAAAAATGTGTAATAAAACCCGCTCACCCTTGTCTATTTGAAAATGATCAAAGGCAGATTCTTTCTTCTTGCCCCGCCCCCAGGGTCAGTGGCCTGTTCTGAAAATATTTAACCCTTTAAGGTGTAAGATCAGAATGTGATTAGAATGGTTCTTAACTGAACATTCTAATGCTGATGTAATAATCACTACTGGTAACTGAAAGCAATGAAGTTCTAGAACACTGACATGCCAAAAAACCTATACTCTTCAAAGGGTTAAAGAACGCTGGGGAACATTCTGGTGATATTTCCGACTGTGTGTGAGATAAAGTTATGATGAGAACATTCAACAAGCCTCTCAGAACATATTTACTGGTCTGGTGAAGGTTCTGGGAGGCTTATCGGGCCAGTCCAGGCCCCTGCAGGTCCGGTGGTCTTTATCTGTTCTTTATGCTACATCTAAATTCAGAAATAAGCCTGCAACCGTGTGATCCAAGCACAGCCGGTCCTTCCCACGTCTGTGAGCTGAATCTGTGCTAAACGTGTGTTTGCACATGTCACACGTGGATGCTGGCAATGCGGTTATTATAATCATGACAAATAAAAGGCACAAAAACATGTATCTTTTGGAAAGGATATGTGCTGGTAATATATATCTTTTTGTTCTTGTAATTACTGATATTTTTTTCCATTTTAATACTGATGTGAGTTACAAATTCCTTTGGTTCCCCATTGCTACTAGAGTGCAAGATTCTTGGACTGAATAGCCTCGGAGCAACTAGTGAGCTATACAAGAAAATAATAAACAAGGTAAAATAAGCATCCGGATAAGCATATGAAGAAGCAATAATGAATGACTACTACAACTATTAATGCTATTATTTATGTTCTCAGTGTATCGCCACTGGGCCCGAGACTGGGCCGTAGGGAAGGACTGGCACAGCTTAGCTCTGCAGTTACAGCTTCACACTTAAGCACAGCTTAACTCTGCAGTTACAGCTTCACACTGAAGCACAGCTTAGCTCTGCAGTTTCAGCTTCACACTGAAGCACAGCTTAGCTCTGCAGTTACAGCTTCACACTGAAGCACAGCTTAGCTCTGCAGTTACAGCTTCACACTGAAGCACAGCTTAGCTCTGCAGTTACAGCTTCACACTGAAGCACTGCAATTACAGCTTCACACTGAAGCACAGCTTAGCTCTAAAGTTACAGCTTCACACTGAAGCACAGCTTAGCTCTGCAGTTACAGCTTCACACTGAAGCACAGCTTAGCTCTACAGTATCAGCTTCACACTGAAGCACATCTTAGCTCTGCAGTTACAGCTTCACACTGAAGCACAGCTTAACTCTGCAGTTACAGCTTCACACTGAAACACAGATTAGCTCTGCAGTATCAGCTTCACACTGAAGCACAGCTTAGCTCTGCAGTATCAGCTTCACACTTAAGCACAGCTTAGCTCTGCAGTTACAGCTTCACACTGAAGCACAGCTTAGCTCTGCAGTTACATCTTCACACTGAAGCGCAGCTTAGCTCTGCAGTATCAGCTTCACACTGAAGCACAGCTTAACTCTACAGTATCAGCTTCACACTGAAGCACAGCTTAGCTCTACAGTATCAGCTTCACACTGAAGCACAGCTTAGCTCTGCAGTATCAGCTTCACACTTAAGCACAGCTTAGCTCTGCAGTTACTGCTTCACACTGAAGCACAGCTTAGCTCTGCAGTTACAGCTTCACACTGAAGCACAGCTTAGCTCTGCAGTTACAGCTTCACACTGAAGCACAGTTTAGCTCTGCAGTTACAGCTTCACACTGAAGCGCAGCTTAGCTCTGCAGTATCAGCTTCACACTGAAGCACAGCTTAACTCTACAGTATCAGCTTCACACTGAAGCACAGCTTAGCTCTACAGTATCAGCTTCACACTGAAGCACAGCTTAGCTCTGCAGTTTCAGCTTCACACTGAAGCACAGCTTAGCTCTGCAGTTACTGCTTCACACTGAAGCACAGCTTAGCTCTGCAGTTACAGCTTCACACTGAAGCACAGTTTAGCACTGCAATTACAGCTTCACACTGAAGCACAGCTTAGCTCTAAAGTTACAGCTTCACACTGAAGCACAGCTTAGCACTGCAGTTACAGCTTCACACTGAAGCACAGCTTAGCTCTGCAGTATCAGCTTCACACTGAAGCACAGCTTAGCTCTGCAGTTACAGCTTCACACTGAAGCACAGCTTAACTCTGCAGTTACAGCTTCACACTGAAGCACATCTTAGCTCTGCAGTTACAGCTTCACACTGAAGCACAGCTTAGCTCTGCAGTATCAGCTTCACACTGAAGCACAGCTTAGCTCTACAGTATCAGCTTCACACTGAAGCACAGCTTAGCTCTGCAGTTCAGGACCTTGTCAGGATCCGTCAGCGCTGGCTTTAGCCCGTTGCCATAAATCAGCAGGAGCACGGCGAGAGCGTGGGCGACAGTTTATGACGGGGACAGTGGCAGCCCAAGTGGCTCCATTATTTACCAGGAGCCCCATCCCTGATTTAAAGGATGTGACAACAGCCCTGGAATTCCAACCGCAGAGCTGTCACATCTCAACGTGGAATGCCCCTGTAATTTCCTCCGCATCGGGGCCTGTGTGGTCCAACACACGCTCGCTCACACACAATATTAGGACTGCTAGCATCTTCTGTACAGTCAGCCGGTGTCAGCAGGTTTCTATGGACAGTTTTCTCTTGTTTGGTTGAATATGTTATAGGTTGGTAGGCATGTGTGTTTGGCAGGTTTCTATGGACAGTTTTCTCTTGTTTGGTTGAATTTGTTATAGGTTGGTAGGCATGTGTGTTTGGCAGGTTTCTATGGACAGTTTTCTCTTGTTTGGTTGAATATGTTGTAGGTTGGTAGGCATGTGTGTTTGGCAGGTTTCTATCAACAGTTTTCTCTTGTTTGGTTGAATATGTTGTAGGTTGGTAGGCATGTGTGTTTGGCAGGTTTCTATGGACAGTTTTCTCTTGTTTGGTTGAATATGTTGTAGGTTGGTAGGCATGTGTGTCTGGCAGGTTTCTATGGACAGTTTTCTCTTGTTTGGTTGAATATGTTGTAGGTTGGTAGGCATGTGTGTCTGGCAGGTTTCTATGGACAGTTTTCTCTTGTTTGGTTGAATATGTTGTAGGTTGGTAGGCATGTGTGTCTGGCAGGTTTCTATGGACAGTTTTATCTTGTTTGGTTGAATATGTTGTAGGTTGGTAGGCATGTGTGTTTGGCAGGTTTCTATGGACAGTTTTCTCTTGTTTGG
Source organism: Ilyophis sp. 1 JC-2022 (assembly GCA_022702515.1). NCBI lineage: Eukaryota > Metazoa > Chordata > Actinopteri > Anguilliformes > Synaphobranchidae > Ilyophis > Ilyophis sp. 1 JC-2022. Next base: position 1,602,310 of record CM040400.1, on the reverse strand, counting down.
TTGAATATGTTGTAGGTTGGTAGGCATGTGTGTTTGGCAGGTTTCTATGGACAGTTTTCTCTTGTTTGGTTGAATATGTTGTAGGTTGGTAGGCATGTGTGTTTGGCAGGTTTCTATGGACAGTTTTCTCTTGTTTGGTTGAATATGTTGTAGGTTGGTAGGCATGTGTGTCTGGCAGGTTTCTATGGCCAGTTTTCTCTTGTTTGGTTGAATATGTTGTAGGTTGGTAGGCATGTGTGTTTGGCAGGTGGCCGTTTAAGGTGTCAGTTACAGGAAAAGGCTTTTCTGGAAACAGAAAAACTGGTAAACATTATTCATTATGACAAAAGGGAAATAACATGCAGACGCTCATAGATTATGTAAAATATACACTTTGCACACGTCTGACTATTACAATGCTGCAAACTATAACAATGCATTTGATTTCCTGCATAAACGTAGGTAAGACACATTTGGAAGCAGACATACAGACATCTGTTCAGAAGGATGTGCTCCTGGGTATCTCTCCCGGCTCCGTGACCTGTCCCTGACTTCATTCTGTAACCAGTGGGGACGAGCTCTCCTTAGACAATTAGACGCTCATCTGTGTCCGTCTGACTGTGAAAAAAACGTCCCTGGCTTTCAGCTCCAGCCTTCTCTCTCCAGTCTCACTTTGACCCCAATGCCATGTGCTCAGTTCCACTTGAACCCAGATGTACATGGGGTCACACCCTGCTCTCCATTTTAGTATGACAAGCAGCGACATGATTGCACAATTACAATGATCATTTCTGTGTTTTTGTCATGATTAGGTGTAATTCATTTTCAAACCTCATAATTACTAAAGGATGTAAGTAAACAGCTGCTTGTGCTATTGTCACAACACATTAAAATACATTTTTGCGGTGGATTTTCAATGCACATTTACTTTAACAAATTTAATTTACTTTCCAATAAGCAATAATATTGAAGCAATTGCTTTTTCACATAGAGGTGAGTTGTAGTGATGCTTGCGTTTGTGTGCTTTCTAGTTAATTGTATTGCCATCCATTTCCCTGCTTAAAGCAGTCAGCACTCTCTTGTCAGAGTTCCTGTGCTGCAGTGAAAGTCTTTTTGCTCCATTTATAAAACAGATAATGGATCATTTTGCAATGCATAATTCAGTTTGTAAGAGGACATTCCATTTCCGAAGGTGAATCCCACCATTCCGCCGGTGATTCCTCAACATGGAAGTACTGGATTTCATATGGGCCTCTCTCATAGTACCCAAAAACTAAATATGCATTTATCTACCAACATGAGACAAACAGGGACGTACCAAAGTGCTCTATAATCCTCAGTGCACTGGTGATATCCCCTCTGGGTACTTCCTCTCTCTCTGGCAACACCCAGGTGCTTAAGATGCAAACATATATGGTGATGTAAGCATTGGCTTGTTCCACTAAAGAGATGCACTGCATTTTAGTGGTACCAGGATGTACACATGTCCTTCGTTTTATACGATATGTAAAAAGTATTAAAATATGTGGCCTCTGATGATTCTTGTTCATCTTGTCTTCAGTGGAAAACAGTATCATCAGAGATTGATTTCCTTTGTGGGAGCTTGTTTATTTAGAGTCCCATGAAGCCAGCCATTGATTTACTACAATCAGAGGTAATAAAACCTTCATTCACTGACATTATGATCTAGCCGCCCCTTTTAAAATGCTGCGTCTAATAAAAGAGCCGAAGGATAAAGATGATCAGATCAATCTCGGATAGAAAACGGATTTGGAATCGTTTATTTCTTGTCAGAACTAAAAATAAATGTACTTTCCTGCCAGAATTTTGACATTTTAACCATTTAATATGTGCTTTTCCACAGTGATTGATATGAATCACTGTTTACTGAAACTGTCTTGCTATTTATGACATGCATATATGCTCAAGTCAACCCCCCCTCCCGTCCCCAAGTAAGACAGGTAGAAAGTACACAGTACTGCACAAAGTGTGTATAAAAAAAATCAATTCCTTGACTTACCATCCAGAGATCAACGGCACAAAAGCACTGAAACCTGTTGGCTCACGGCCATATCTGATTTCCTGTTCACACTTCCTTTATTAGAGTCCACTGAGACTTCATTATTTCCATCTTATTCAAGCTATTGTTGGAAGACTTAAGATGTGCATGTTTTAAGTCAAGAAACCATCTTCGATGAAACATGACACTATCTGGCATCTGTGAAAGACGGCATAAGAGCGTGGAAGAGCCTGAGACGAGGCGTTGTGCATGATAATGTAGCCATCAGCCCACAAAAATCTTTGCAAAACCAGTTTTCTATGACATTCTCAGTTTTCCAACACATTCCCAGTTTCCACCACATTCCCATTTCACCCTCTATCATTGCATCTCTTATTAATTGCCTAATGGTATTGATAATGCTTTATAATGCATTGCGTACAGCTGGTAGCATTTATAATGCCTTATAATGCACCATGCACAGCTGGTGGCATTTATAATGCCTTATAATGCAGCACACACAGCTGGTGGTGTTTATAATGCCTTATAATTCCGCACACACAGCTGGTGGCATCTATAATGCCTTATAATGCCGCACACACAGCTGGTGGCACTTATAATGCAGCACACAGAGCCTGTGGCACGGATTCAGATGAATTATTACCCAAAGCTCTCGGTTTCACCCACACTTGCCATGTAGTTTCTGTCATTCCTCATATATATTTAAAAACAGGCCCTTGTGGACCCGGTGCAAGGCTCCCGTTTTTATTATTTTTTTCTCCAAACTGAGATTTTCTTGTCACGTATTCGCCTCCCGCTGATCTACAGCACAGCCAAACAGAGGGAGCCATGATGACTCTATTTACAGGGAAATCTGCAGTGACCACAGATTAATGCGGGTTAAGAAAACAGCATTACTGTCAAACATTTATTTCTGAACTCATTCGTGTTCTCGGTTATTTCTGTAGACATACCCCTCATAACTGCAAGGTAAGAGTAATATCCAATATGATTTATTTCCTTTTTAATAACATGGCTATTTTTAGTGCTTGATTTGATTGTTGATTAATTAGCTGTATTAGTGCCCGGTTGCATTAAATTGAAAGTTGTTTAATTTGTTATTTCTTTGTAGAACTTTGTTTTGGCCATAAAAAAAAAAAAGGTAATTTTTACTACTTTTTTTTTCACAAATACCACATATTTGTGGTATTTGGGCTCTTCCTCGTGTCCCCATAGTTTCACTTATGGGCGAATCATCCAGGCTGCTTAACATCTGCAGTCGGCTCTAAATTCTCATTCATTTTTGTCGTATGGGACGTTCCGATAAGGCTGTGAGCGTGACCAGGGGTTGCGTTAACCGAAGATTCACAGTCATTTACCGATTTTTATAAGCTTCGACGGAAAAATCCAAATGCCATCTGTCATTTCGACAGATAAAAAATATTGCTGCAAACGTTAATAACTGACTGCAATAGCCTAAAAAGACTACTGAGTGTACTGTAGTTCTAACTACAGAGTGTATTGTAGTTCTAGCTATGTCTTGCTGTGGTCCTGTCATTGTGATTGGCGCTCTTCCTTACTTCCTGTTAATTAGTAGGCTAATTCTAGCATAGAGTCGCATTTCTCTGTCATGTCACAAATTAAGCCCTTTTTGTAGCTAACGTTACAGCAAGGGTATGGAATTAATTAATTTTAATGGTCTTGCTGGCCCTTGGGTAAATTGTTTTTTACCAGGGTTTGTCATGGTTTGTGGGTTTAAATTTTTTTTTCTGTTGCGGTTCTGGTCCTGGTTTCCCGATTGAGAATCTATCGGATTTTTTCCACGTTCCGTTCCGGGGTTTGCTTTCTCTTATCATTGTTTTCACCTGTGCCTCTACCTGCGGGGTATTTAAGTTCCTCACTTCCGCTTCCCCGGTGCATTTTTGTCATTCGACATTGCATTGAGCCAAGTATAGCTAGGTACTAGCGATCTTGTGATATTAAACGCTGTTTATGTTCACGGGGGACTTGCTATTAGCTTTTATTTCAGGTATAGGTATTATTCCTCCTGTTAGCATTCTGTGCTATTTATTTTATTCTTTGCTGTTCTCTCTGAGACAGTTTTTCTTTATTTGTATCTTTTCGGCCGCCCGATCTGATGTGCTGAAGGTGTTTTTTTTTGCTAAGTTTCCCGTTTTGGCTCCAGTATTGAGCTCGGGTGGTTCACTCGTTATTCGAGTTTGCCCTATTTTAGTGGGTTGATTTTCGTTTGGTTGTTTAGCCACAAGGAATTTATTTCCTGTCTTTTTTTTCTTTGCATTTATTTGTTTTACTCCCTTTATTGGTCTTCACTACGTGAGTGACTTGTTCTGATCCCCCCACCTTCGCGTTTGATCATCCGCCACAATAAATCCATTGCAGGTTGCCCTTAAACAATTCTGCCACAGGCAAAAAAACATTGTAGTTAAGTGCGTAAGCATAATATTTCAGACGTTTTTGTTTCACATATCATTCAGTTTGTTTGTTAGGCTATTGCATAGAAAACGCAACAGTCAATGCTTAACGTTAACCCGGGTCCTTTCAAAACAATATTACATTTTGTACGTATGGAGCCCATGCAATATGTCACGTTTTATCCTCATACAGTTGAATGCCTCTGGCAAATAACTAAAACATAGTTGACTCATTGCGCCACATTTTCAACTGCAACAGTCATTAACACGCAAGCTGCTGTTCAAAGGCTTTTCCCCTCATTCTTGTAAACTATGGCTGAGAATGAATAACGTCATTTCAATCTATTTACGTGTATTTGCTGTTTTTTGCCAAAACAATTAATATGTTCACATAGGCTATTCATTTTAGAATATTAATATTAATATAAAATAATTTATTTCACTGAAATGCAGCATCCAATAAAACAGTACATCCCATTTTCTGTGCAGAAACATGCTCTGAGACAGCCCACCTGCCCTTCCCCGTCCCAGCCCTGCTCCTGCCCTTCGTCCTCCTCATCCTCTGCTCTGACGGATTCCCTGGCTCTAACCCCTGTCTGCTTCTGGACTATGCTTTGGCCCATCCTGCTTTGCCCTGTTCACTGGACTTTGACCTTTGCCTAGAACTGACCTTGGGCCTGCCTTACCTGCATTGTTTTGTTTGCCTGGACACTGACCCATTTCTGTTGACTACGATTAAAGCCTATTCCTATTACTTCTGGTGTCTGCGATTGGTTCTGATCCATTCTCGTGATAGTATGTATTGTTTAATCTACATATTGTGCTAGCTTCTTGTTGAGCACACAATAGTTCCCAGTTAGACTGTTTGTAGTGTGAAAGTGCATCCAGTGGACGTTGGCACAGATAAATTAGCAGGGTAATGGCCATGCTGTGCTGACCAGCTAATTCCTGCTTTAATTTGAGCCCCACAGAGGTGCAACTAGAACACAATATTACACTTATACAGCTGTACACCTGCAGTAGCCAGCTAGCTCAATAAAAATAAAAATCTACTCTCATATACACACAGAAGCTGTGAAAGGTCCCTTCTGATTCCTTTAGCATTTGCCCTCTTATATGAGGAAAGAGCTTTCATTGCAACGCTGAACTCAGATGGTTAATGTCTGTGACATTTCAAAATGTTACGATCTTTGACTGCTTCATACTTAAAGTTCCTTGTTCTGAATCACGTCTCAAAGTCTCACGGGTGTGCTGCCTGCATTCCGAGCGCTAACATTACATCGTTTCTGCCCCCGATGTCAAAAACCAACCTTTTCTTTATCCTGCTGGCACCAACACCTCTCCACACATCACTGAATTCATAATGAGACATCTCCCCTCCTCTGGCTTTTTGGTTGTTTGTTCTTTTTTCGGGAGGTATGCTTACACCGTGAGTGTGTCAGCTTTAGAACAGGGTTAGGGTTAGGGTTAGGGTTGCCAACTATCAGAAATTGAAATAAGGGACACCTTAGCGGCCCTCGCGGCACAGGCCAATTTTTTAAACTTTTTTTTATACCTGCATTACTGCATTATTACTACACTTTAACATATAATATAGGCCTACTTGGTTGTAACAAGTCCTATCCATATACCAGACATGCATCTGTAATAAGCCCATGTACTAAGACACACAAACCTGAATTTGATCAGTTTTGTATTTTTGAGGAATACGTGGGAAACATTATTATTCAATAATTTATTTTGTCAGTGCAAAATAACAATTCTTCAACACTATGTCGAACTTCAATTTAAAGTAAAATGAGGCACAAGGGCCTATCTATCCTAGCAACACTGACAGCAATTCGAGTCATGACCAATGAGCTGAGTGCATTCTCGCACATAGACAAGATTACCGTAATTTCTCATATAAATCGCTCTGTCATTCATTGAGTCCCCAAAATAAGGGACAAACTGCGTCCCTTATCAGTTCGTTAAGGGACGGGTCTTTTATTTTCCAAATAAGGGACGGTCCCTTATTTCAAGGGACGGTTGGCAACACTAGTTAGGGTGCACTGCTGCCCGTGCCGGGATGTCACACAGTTTGGACAAACTCTCAATATGACTCATCAACTGCAGGCTGTTGTTAAGGGCAGAACTTCCAAACTGCAGTAGATCCATGCGAAACTTTACCTGCAGTTGATCCATGCACAACTTTACCTGCAGTTGATCCATGCGCAACTTTAGCTGCAGTTGATCCATGCACAACTTTACCTGCAGTTGATCCATGCGCAACTTTAGCTGCAGTTGATCCATGCGCAACTTTAGCTGCAGTCGATCCATGTGCAACTTTAGCTGCAGTTGATCCATGCACAACTTTACCTGCAGTTGATCCATGCACAACTTTAGCTGCAGTTGATCCATGCACAACTTTACCTGCAGTTGATCCATGCGCAACTTTAGCTGCAGTTGATCCATGCACAACTTTACCTGCAGTTGATCCATGCGCAACTTTAGCTGCAGTCGATCCATGCGCAACTTTAGCTGCAGTTGATCCATGCACAACTTTAGCTGCAGTTGATCCATGCGCAACTTTAGCTGCAGTTGATCCATGCACAACTTTACCTGCAGTTGATCCATGCGCAACTTTAGCTGCAGTCGATCCATGCGCAACTTTAGCTGCAGTTGATCCATGCGCAACTTTAGCTGCAGTCGATCCATGCGCAACTTTAGCTGCAGTTGATCCATGCACAACTTTACCTGCAGTTGATCCATGCGCAACTTTAGCTGCAGTTGATCCATGCACAACTTTACCTGCAGTTGATCCATGCGCAACTTTAGCTGCAGTCGATCCATGCGCAACTTTAGCTGCAGTTGATCCATGCGCAACTTTAGCTGCAGTCGATCCATGCGCAACTTTAGCTGCAGTTGATCCATGCGCAACTTTAGCTGCAGTCGATCCATGCGCAACTTTAGCTGCAGTTGATCCATGCACAACTTTACCTGCAGTTGATCCATGCGCAACTTTAGCTGCAGTTGATCCATGCACAACTTTACCTGCAGTTGATCCATGCGCAACTTTAGCTGCAGTCGATCCATGCGCAACTTTAGCTGCAGTTGATCCATGCGCAACTTTAGCTGCAGTTGATCCATGCACAACTTTACCTGCAGTTGATCCATGCGCAACTTTAGCTGCAGTTGATCCATGCGCAACTTTAGCTGCAGTCGATCCATGCGCAACTTTAGCTGCAGTTGATCCATGCACAACTTTACCTGCAGTTGATCCATGCGCAACTTTAGCTGCAGTTGATCCATGCACAACTTTACCTGCAGTTGATCCATGCGCAACTTTAGCTGCAGTTGATCCATGCACAACTTTACCTGCAGTTGATCCATGCGCAACTTTAGCTGCAGTCGATCCATGCGCAACTTTAGCTGCAGTTGATCCATGCACAACTTTAGCTGCAGTCGATCCATGCACAACTTTAGCTGCAGTTGATCCATGCGCAACTGTATCAGCAATTGTAGGCGATGCTTTGCTGTGTGCTTGAGTGCATGAGACAATGCTGTTTAGTGTCATTCAGGGGATTAAATTGTAAATTGCATCGCTTGCTAAATGAAAGGATTCAACTCTTTAGGGAGCACCTGCTAAAATGGCTGGTAAGTCTGGTTAAATTACTCACCACATTTGTGTTTGTGTGCATTTGTATTTAAAACCTCACTGACAGACACAGAGATCTCAAAGGAATTGTGTACCAGAGGGAGCTGTCTGTGCACAGTTAGTCAGCACAGTGATTTAAGATCTAAAACACAACCTAATAAGACTGTAGACAGGTTATTGCACAACTACACGTCTTCACAAACCACGACTTCTTACTTTTGTGCGGATGAATGCATTGAGTTTAAAGGCCTTCTGAAAAACTCCCAAAGTGCAGAATGTGTTTACATTTTTACATAATCCTTTTAAGGAAAGATCACAGTCGAGGTTTTCATGCTTTTATGGTCACAAATTGAGCAGGTTGAACACTTTTGTGAAATGAAAATCATTGAGTCATGCACATATGAGTCTATTTCACTGAGATAAAACTGACATAGGAGACATAAAATTAGTTAAAATAACATTTTCTTTTTTTTCTGAGTAGAAGATGCACTTTCTCTGAGGTCAAGGTTCAGTAATGACACAGAAGGCAGCTCAGGTGCAGACAGGTAGGGTCTGGTATGCTCAAGCAGGCTCAGGAACATGCAGGTAGAGTCAGGTATGCTCAGGTAGGCTCAGCTCAGGTACATATTGGTAGAGTCAGCTTTGTTTGTGTTATATTGTTATATTGTTAGGCTGAGCTGTGTTTGTGTTATATTGTTAGGCTGAGCTGTGTTTGTGTTATATTGTTAGGCTGAGCTGTGTTTGTGTTATATTGTTATATTGTGTGTGATTTAAAAGAACCGGCGTACTCTTGGATCGCAGTGATCACGGCTGGGTCGGCTTGTTGAGCCATGTTTACGCCGGTTTCTATTTAAATAAACTAGAAAGCCCCTCCTTTGCCCAGCTGCGCCACCGGGGAGCATCACAAATGTGGGCGTAGCTGCACACCGGTTCAATAAAAGGCCTCTGTGCCTCGCTGCCTTGCGGCCTCGCTGCCTCTGTACCTCGCTGCCTTAACAGGACACACTTCGAAGACAGGATAATGTCACGTGAGATAAGTGTTTACGTTTGTTCATTACGTCAGCTTGGTAGCAAGTTTGCTGGCTAGTTACTGGAAAGCTCACCGAGGCTTAAAAACATCAGATACACTATTCCAGTGTATTAAATGATTACAATGCATTTTTAGATATAACTACAACAAATTATGTAGTTTACTGCATATTGAGACTGTAAAAAAGCTCCCCTGGCACCGCGGCAAATACAGCATCGTTGTTTTCGGCCGCCATTAATTTAACAAAAGTGAGAACCCTGATGTAATCACAAAAAATGATGGGATATCATACCCGGAGAAGGATACATGCGATGCTGTCTTCAAATTCTGCCTTCTCAGGCACCTTGCACCTTGTCTCAATGCCTTCCTGCATTTTTCCCATTTGAGACACAGCCAATGATTCTCTCTGCTTAATTATGAGTGCTTCTTTTTTAAAAATCTCTTTACCCGAATCGCCATTTCCACTGCTGCTCCTGTGCGAGTTACAGGGGAACAGCTCACTCTGTGGAGGAAAGTACAGACTGACTCTCTGATTGGTTCACACTGGATACAAGTGAAGGCTGGCTCTCTGATTGGTTAGTGGAGGAAAGTGAAGGCTGGCTCTCTGATTGGTTAGTGGAGGAAAGTGAAGGCTGGCTCTCTGATTGGTTAGTGGAGGAAAGTGAAGGCTGGCTCTCTGATTGTTTCATACTATGGAGGAAAGGGAAGGCTGGGTTTCTAATTGGTTAGTGGAGGAAAGTGCAGGCTGGCTCTATGATTGGTTAGT
>CM040400.1:1584967-1589967 GCA_022702515.1 Ilyophis sp. 1 JC-2022 | reverse complement strand
CCCAGGTGCGGCCCACGATTGGCTTGCATCATCAGAAGATCGCCCGCCAGGGTGCCGTCATCTAGCTCTACAAAATTGATTAGTTTGTAACAAGCCTGGATAAATGAGGACATCTGCTCTATGTGTGCTGATGCATAGAACAAACACACAATCCTCTTAAAAGTCTGCAAATCCATGACATTGAGCTCCACTGCTGAATGTACATCCCAGAATGTACGAGCCTCTGAGCTTACACACTGTGTGTGTGTGTACGAGCCTTTAAACTTTCACACTGTGTGTGTGTGTGTATACAAGCCTCTGAGCTTTCACACTGTGTGTGTGTGTGTACGAGCCTTTAAACTTTCACACTGTGTGTGTGTGTACGAGCCTCTGAGCTTTCACACTGTGTGTGCGTACGAGCCTTTAAGCTTTCACACTATGTGTGTGTGTGTACGAACCTTTAAGCTTTCACACTGTGTGTGTGTATGAGCTTTTAAGCTTTCACACTGTGTGTGTGTTTAGAATTTCACACTGTGTGTGTGTGTGTGTGTGTGTACAAGCCTTTAAGCTTTCACACTGTGTGTGTGTGTATGAACCTTTAAGCTTTCACACTCTGTGTGTGTATGAGCCTTTAAGCTTTCACACCGTGTGTGTGTGTGTACGATCCTTTAAGCTTTCACACTGTGTGTGTGTGTGTGTGTGTACGAGCCTTTATGTTTTCACACTGTGTGTGTGTACGAGCCTTTAAGCTTTCACACTGTGTGTGTACAAGCCGTTAAGCTTTCTCACTGTGTGTGTGTACGAGCCTTTAAGCTTTCACACCGTGTGTGTGTGTGTACGATCCTTTAAGCTTTCACACTGTGTGTGTGTGTGTGTGTGTACGAGCCTTTATGTTTTCACACTGTGTGTGTGTACGAGCCTTTAAGCTTTCACACTGTGTGTGTGTGTATACAAGCCTTTAAGCTTTCACACTGTGTGTGTGTGTGTACGAGCCTTGAAGCTTTCACACTGTGTGTGTGTGTATACAAGCCTTTAAGCTTTCACACTGTGTGTGTGTGTGTACGAGCCTTTAAGCTTTCACACTGTGTGTGTGTGTGTATGTTTATGAGCCTTTCTGCTTTCACACTGTGTGTGTGTGTGTGTGTGTGTGTGTGTGTCTGTGTGTATGTTTATGAGCCTTTCTGCTTTCACACTGTGTGGCATACCTGGACTGCAGCCTAGCGTGGGGGCGAGGCTGTGGCCTGGGAGTAATCACTGGGTGGTAAGTAGGGCGTGCGGGGAGGTGGGTCTTGTTACCCAGACTGGGCAGATAATACACTCTGCTTCCCATAGAGAGGTGGGGCAGAATTTGCAAGAGAATGAAGTGTGCCTCCTCCTCCTCTTCCTTCTTCTTCTTATTCTTCTCCTCCTGCTACTTCTTGTGTTTCTTAGGTCAGTAGTTTCCGCTCTCTGGGTGTTCTTGTTTGCTTTTTATTTGGGCACAGTGCCCATTTATACAGCAGTAATTATTTGTCTGAGCACTCGAGGATCAGTATCTTTCTTCAGTCACAGTGCCCCTCCCGGGTCTGGATGGGACAAAAATAATAAAAAATGACAGAGCTACTGCCCCTTATCCAGCTCTTAAAATTGTGGATAATCTGATTCAGTGCAAACATTCAATAGTGCCTGTCGAAGGAAAAACAGCTGAATCAGGATCTGCTGTATCTCTGGCACGAATCCTCCTCTTGTGAATTGTAAGGTTGAGTAACATGCATATTCTCAATATTGCTTCTGTAGCTAATATTGAACAAGCCCATGAGTAACTCAGGCACAAGAGAGAGGTCTTGTGTCTGCTTTTCAAAACCTCTTTTTTACTCCAACTGACACCCAGCCTGCCGTCTCCTACTATATTCCAAGAGTTAATAATGTTTTTATATTGTCTAAAACAACTGAGAAATGGACATCCCATCCAAGTAGAGTTATTATAACTGTGGAGTTGTTCCTGAAAGGGGGGTTGGTTTGTGTAGAGTTATTATAACTGTGGAGTTGTTCCTGAAAGGGGGGTTGGTTTGTGTTTTACAAAGCTACCAAGCAATAGGTAGCACCACAGCAAGGTCCCTAAGGTCAGCACTGATTCTGTGCCCTCCCGAAAAAACTATATCCCCCCTTCCACATACACACAAACAGATGGGCTTGTTTTGTCTTAACGCCCCCACTTGGTCTCGTTTAATGAACGCTTGGTGCTCCTGCAGCGTCAGGCTGCGGATGCAGTACCATCATATCTCCAGTAGATGGAGTTGAGAGTTGATGATAACTGTGAGTTGCACTCTTTACACTATCTGGGACATTCGATAAAGGGACTGTATCTTTGATTATGCTTTTAGGGATAAAATGGCTTTTATGGCTAAAATCTACTATCTGAAAAAGTTAGTTTGCATTTTAAGTGCCTTTTTTTCTGTGACTTGTTTGGAGCCAAAACATATATATATATATTATTTTTTTTTTTTCTCTAAGATTGGTTGAGGAACAGTCTTATAATTTTTGAAGAAGGGATGGGATTCCGACCAGACAGTTCCCAAACATTCTTGAAGAGTTTTGTTGTCAGCTGAGGTCATATCTCCACAGCTTCACTCAGAGAATGCAAGTGTGTGTGTGTGTGTGTGTGTGTGTGTGTGTGTGTGTGTGTGAGTATCTCCACAGCTTCACTCAGAGAATGCAACACAGCCATCTGTTCTCTGCAGGATCCAGGCTTTAATATGGACAACCTGGAATTCTGCCTGTTGGTTGGGCGTGTAATTGGTGCTGTGAGATAATATAGCTTTTGACTGTCAGTATTTTCAGTAGGCCTATGTGTGTGTGTGTGTGTGTGTGTGTGAGTGTCTGATAAAGTCATTTTCATTATCTCAGCTAAACACAATGCAGCTGCTTCTCCCAGTTACACAATCCCATTTCTTATGCATTTTTTATCCTTTCTACAATCTTACTTTTAACTGTGTTGCTGATAAAAAACTTTGGAGAGCAAAAGTTTTCCTGCTTTGCAGCCTCCCCCCATAATTGGCTGAGTTTGTCATGCTGGATGAGCATAAATATGCGAGGAGCCACGTCTCGGTGGATTAACGGCACTTCTTCCGCAGTATTAGCCGTGCGCTCTAAGGGAAAGGCTCGTTTGGGTGAGCGGTCGTGCCTGTTAGCCATCTGAAGTGCGCTGGCTGGCGGGTGTTAGGCTGTGTAGGAATGATCAGCTCATAGAATCACAAGGAGAGCGCTCTGTGCACCTGAGCCACCCACCTACCTGGCCAATGGAAATAGTGGGGCCACCTGCCTGAACAATGGGAATTATAACTGTGGGGTGTGTGGTGTGTGGATGAATTATAACTGTGGGGTGTGTGGTGTGTGGATGAATTATAACTGTGGGGTGTGTGGTGGGTGGATGAATGATAACTGTGGGGTGTGTGGTGTGTGGATGAATTATAACTGTGGGGTGTGTGGTGTGTGGATGAATTATAACTGTGGGGTGTGTGGTGTGTGGATGAATTATAACTGTGGGGTGTGTGGTGTGTGGATGAATTATAACTGTGGGGTGTGTGGTGTGTGGATGAATTATAACTGTGGGGTGTGTGGTGTGTGGATGAATTATAACTGTGGGGTGTGTGGCGTGTGGATGAATTATAACTGTGGGGTGTGTGGTGTGTGGTGTGGGGTGTGTGGATGACTGAGAGGTCCAGCACTAACGCTGCTGTTTTAGTGGCCCGGCGCCATTTCATGCTCGTATTTCCATTCTGCTTCCTGAGATACAAGAGAGCGGCGGAGCATAGCGGTAAGAGGCGCCCAGCAGCAGCGGAGCGTGGCGGGGACAGGCGCGCGATAGTGGCTTCAGTCACACAGTCTGCCATAAAACGACAGATGACGGTCTTGCTGATAAAGCTGGGAAGAGGCCTGGAGCACATTGATACCTGTGACAGTAAATCCACCGTCTGATCCTATTTACCACCCCCCACGCCCCCCCCCTGCCCCCCCCGCCCAAAAGCACATTAAGTCAGGAGCAGATCTCTCCCTCTCTCCCATTCCGGTTGAGGAAGAAAGTCTAGTAGATAATGTCGGGGATGGAAAAACTGTTCTTTGCAACCTGCCTCGATGGAAAGATTATTGTCATTGTATTAGTTCTAGTTTTAATTCTGTTTATATTTCTATTTTAGTATCAATTCCCCTTTATGATTTAGTTTAGTTTTAGTAATATTTTTAGTGCATGTTTTGGAGTGTTAGTTAGTTTTAGTTTTAGTTTAGGTTCCAGGTTTAGTGGACATTCTTTCTGACATACTGTACGTGCCCGGATCCCTGCTTTGGATTCATGTTTCAAAATTAGACTTTTTGAGTTTTCCATCTCGTGTTAAAGTACAAAATCAGAGCTACAAATGAGATTGATGAGATTGAGTAAATATTTCTGGAGATAGGACCGTTAGTGCTCGGTATGTTCAGACATCGGGATTCTGGAATTACAGTAAATTGTTATGTTTGCATATACAACGTGATGTTTACGTTGATCTAATGTTACTGATTACATATTAATTAGTGTCTCAAAATGTAGGTGAATGGTAGATTTGATATTCAGAAATGTGATTCAGGTATTAACTCAGTTTTGACCAGATTAATAGTGATTTAATTACGTCTTTTGCCTCTCCTGCACAATAGTGCAATAGTGGGTTGCGATACATGTATTCGAAGTCAGCGTCGGGTCACATATGACATTTTTATTTTAGTAATTTTTTTATGTTCCCTTTAATCTACACGCCTCATACCCCGCTGCTTCATACCCCACAAATATGCATTCAGATCTGTCAACATACTCATAATACTCATGATACTCAACGTTATACTCAACATACAATCATCTGTAAATGATTGGTCATGGTATTTGTTTTGCACCAATCATTGGTTTTGTTATAAGTTTTGCGTGTGCTAAAGGTTTTTGCACCCGCTAAAGGTCTTTCAAAAACCGGATCAAAAACTAGAGATGATCATTTTTATTTTATTTGAGTACATTT
>CM040400.1:1464967-1579967 GCA_022702515.1 Ilyophis sp. 1 JC-2022 | reverse complement strand
GGATTAGTCTACAAAGTTTTATTAAGTCCACCAAAAGTATGTTAGCTTTAACAAGTTTGTTCGCTAAACAGCGCATTGTCGCACCCAAAGCAGTTTCATTTAAGAAACGTGACGATAAAGACACATAAACTATTCACTGAAAATAAAAGAAAACAAACAAATAATTTGCATTTGTTCAAGAGGATATATTTGCGACAGTGGTGAAAGTGTATTCCTAGCCTTGAATGTCCACTTTGACTCGCTAGCGTCGGCTCGCTAGCGTCGGAGTTGGCCGTTCTCTTCTAACGATGTCTAGCTTTTCTTGAAAGGTTCGTCTTGAAAATGGCGTTGTAATTATATCTGCGACCAAATCGATCGCTTCTCCTCCTTCAGCCATTGTGGGTTGAAAAAAAACAGCTTGTAGAAATCTCGTTCAAGTTCAGTTTGCTATCTCTGCGATAGCTCTGCCTCTCAATAGTGCGTATCCAATCAAAAGACGTGCACGTGCTGACGTTATCGTACGCCTGCTAGCTGGCCCCGGTGTCGCCAATTCGAAATCTGATTGGTTAACACCACAGGGTTGTTTCGGTTCACTTTAAGCTACAGGCGCCCGCACTGTCGATTCTGAAGGCCTAAGGGCAGATTTCTTGGACCCTGGCAACACATTATGGCTGAAATATGATTGGATAAAAGCTCTAACATAAAGGCCAGCCCTCCAAATCTCGATCTGAGGCTGGAAGCAGCGCAACCAAGAGAAAAGCTATGAAATGAAGAGAATAGACTATGGGGAATAATTTAATACATATTTGTGGAAAAAATATATCAAAATTAAATTTATATTCTGATGATGTTTAGGCCAGCAGAGAAGGCCTTGCTGGCCCTGACGGCCCGCCACTGAAGGACAGAGCAGAGGCTACGTTAAAGCCGGCAGAGGCTTCCTGTGGTTCGCACATTCATGCATGAGAAGTTTATCTGACTAATGAAAGTTTGCCCACCGACTAAATCATTTAAAAAATTTAATTTAAATAATAAAGATGCTCCCGTTTACAAACAGCCACCGAGTTTAATAGGAAAAGGTACTTATAAACAAGAGAGGAAGCAATATTAATATTCCAGCCGTCTCTAGGGAACGGAAACGTTGAGCTTGCACTGCCCGTGTTGTTGTTAAGTTGGAGTCACTGAGGATTAAAGGCCTTTAACTGCAGGGTAAAGAGTGGGGTTCTAGCACAACCTCTTTTTGACAGAGAACCATCTACAGACAGTGAGCCTTAGCAAGGCCCCACACATTAGCGCTTGTGTGGATAGCTCTATAGCAGGGTCCCACACATTAGCGCTTGTGTGGATAGCTCTATAGCAGGGTCCCACACATTAGCGCTTGTGTGGATAGCTCTATAGCAGGGCCCTACACATTACCGCGGGCGTGGATAGCTCTATAGCAGGGTCCCACACATTAGCGATTGTGTGGATAGCTCTATAGCAGGGCCCCACACATTAGCGCTTGTGTGGATAGCTCTATAGCAGGGTCAAACACATTAGCGATTGTGTGGATAGCTCTATAGCAGAGCCCCACACATTAGCGCTTGTGTGGATAGCTCTATAGCAGGGTCCCACACATTAGCGATTGTGTGGATAACTCTATAGCAGGGACCCACACATTAGCGCTTGTGTGGATAGCTCTATAGCTGGGCCCTACACATTAGCACTTGTGTGGATAGCTCTATAGCAGGGTCCCACACATTAGCGCTTGTGTGGATAGCTCTATAGCTGGGCCCTACACATTAGCACTTGTGTGGATAGCTCTATAGCAGGGTCCCACACATTAGCACTTGTGTGGATAGCTCTATAGCAGGGCCCTACACATTAGCACTTGTGTGGATAGCTCTATAGCAGGGCCCCACACATTAGTGCTTGTGTGGATAGCTCTATAGCAGGGCCCCACACATTCGCGCTTGTGTGGATAGCTCTATAGCTGGGCCCCACACATTCGCGCTTGTGTGGATAGCTCTATAGATTCTTGCTTTCTGGTTCAGATTAAAAACATTCATTTTGATGGCATTTTAGCAGCAAGACAAACAATGTTTTAAAAAATGTTTTTTTTTGTTTTTTTTTTTGTTGGTTGTGGCAAGTTTTTAAAATGTTTTGTTCTCCTGATTTTGTCAGATAGCAAATATACTCTAGTTTTACTGTGGACGAAAGTATGAGAGTGATTCGGACAGTGTAGCTGGAAAGTTTACAACATAGCTGGAAAGAAACATTGTAAAAATGTTCCAGCAATATTGTTCGCATCAACCTTACACAGGCTCGTTGCAATGTTTTCTAGTTATTAAAGCTGTCAAAGAATTCAACAAAAATCATAAAAAAATGTAAGTCACTTTGCCAACATGTCAAAGTGGGGGCAGAATTGTAAGAGTGATTTTGAGGAACTGGACTTGCAACTTGGAGCTTATAGGTTTGATTCCCAGGTAGAGAACTGCTGTTTTATCTTTGAATAACGTACTAAACCTGTATTGCATCACTAAATATCCAGCTTTATTAATGTATTGTATTTAAACAAAATAAAATTGTATTCAGTGTCAGTTGCTCTGGATAAAAGTATAATTTTCTTTTTTGTCCTGTTAATAATATCAGATGAACTTACTGAGGATGTTTTCGTATAGAATAGTCTCTTGGTCAGCCCCAGTTCTGTCTTATGAGCTCCTTGCAGTCATTTATCACTCTTATAAAACACACAGTAATGCAGGTCATAGCCCTCATACACAAGGTATGTGCTTATACACGGGTTCTGATTATGCTAGAGCGTGTATAACAGCTCTCTCAGATATAGGGTCTATATTATACACACAGTATGGCCTGCTCTCTAAAGCAGTGTATATGTAGGTTTAATCACAATCACACAGTCTGTGGCTCAAAGCTCTATAGGGATATATAGGGAATTAAACCATGAGAACAGGCCCTCTGTTTACTCTCGTTCTTTTCACCCCTTATAGCTGAACACCCCCCCCCCCCCCCGCCCCCTCCCCTTCAGCACGCCCCCTCCCCAATATGCTCCCAGCGCATTAAAATAACCATTTATTTAAAGCATCCTGTCCTCCAGGCAGGTGTGTCCTACATTCCCATTCGCACACCATTCCGCACCATTCCCATGCCATTCCCACACCATTCCGCACCATTCCCATGCCATTCCCACACCATTCCGCACCATTCCCACACCATTCCCACACCATTCCGCACCATTCCCACACAATTTTGCACCATTCCGCCACTCTGTTTGTTTCTTCTGATAAAATTCTCAATGTCACTGTCGTTCTTCAAATCACTCTGTGCCCACAGTTGTGCAGACGTCTGCTCTGAGATATAGCTCTGCGTCTACAGCAGCACAGTCGTCTGCTCTGAGATATAGCTCTGCGTCTACAGCAGCACAGTCGTCTGCTCTGAGATATAGCTCTGCGTCTACAGCTGTGCAGACATGCTGTATATACAGTATATAGCTGGAGCCGTTGGCCCTGAGCAGGCTGTATATATATACAGTATATAGCTGGAGCCGTTGGCCCTGAGCAGGCTGTATATATATATACAGTATATAGCTGGAGCCGTTGGCCCTGAGCAGGCTGTATATATATACAGTATATAGCTGGAGCCGTTGGCCCTGAGCAGGCTGTATATATATACAGTATATAGCTGGAGCCGTTGGCCCTGAGCAGGCTGTATATACATACAGTATATAGCTGGAGCCGTTGGCCCTGAGCAGGCTGTATATATATACAGTATATAGCTGGAGCCGTTGGCCCTGAGCAGGCTTTATATACAGTATATAGCTGGAGCCGTTGGCCCTGAGCAGGCTGTATATATATACAGTATATAGCTGGAGCCGTTGGCCCTGAGCAGGCTGTATATACAGTATATAGCTGGAGCCGTTGGCCCTGAGCAGGCTGTATATATATATACAGTATATAGCTGGAGCCGTTGGCCCTGAGCAGGCTGTATATATATACAGTATATAGCTGGAGCCGTTGGCCCTGAGCAGGCTGTATATATATACAGTATATAGCTGGAGCCGTTGGCCCTGAGCAGGCTGTATATACAGTATATAGCTGGAGCCGTTGGCCCTGAGCAGGCTGTATATACAGTATATAGCTGGAGCCGTTGGCCCTGAGCAGGCTGTATATACATACAGTATATAGCTGGAGCCGTTGGCCCTGAGCAGGCTGTATATACAGTATATAGCTGGAGCCGTTGGCCCTGAGCAGGCTGTATATATATACAGTATATAGCTGGAGCCGTTGGCCCTGAGCAGGCTGTATATATATACAGTATATAGCTGGAGCCGTTGGCCCTGAGCAGGCTGTATATATATACAGTATATAGCTGGAGCCGTTGGCCCTGAGCAGGCTGTATATATATATACAGTATATAGCTGGAGCCGTTGGCCCTGAGCAGGCTGTATATACAGTATATAGCTGGAGCCGTTGGCCCTGAGCAGGCTGTATATATATACAGTATATAGCTGGAGCCGTTGGCCCTGAGCAGGCTGTATATATATACAGTATATAGCTGGAGCCGTTGGCCCTGAGCAGGCTGTATATACAGTATATAGCTGGAGCCGTTGGCCCTGAGCAGGCTGTATATATATACAGTATATAGCTGGAGCCGTTGGCCCTGAGCAGGCTGTATATATATACAGTATATAGCTGGAGCCGTTGGCCCTGAGCAGGCTGTATATACAGTATATAGCTGGAGCCGTTGGCCCTGAGCAGGCTGTATATATATATACAGTATATAGCTGGAGCCGTTGGCCCTGAGCAGGCTGTATATATACAGTATATAGCTGGAGCCGTTGGCCCTGAGCAGGCTTTATATACAGTATATAGCTGGAGCCGTTGGCCCTGAGCAGGCTGTATATATATACAGTATATAGCTGGAGCCGTTGGCCCTGAGCAGGCTGTATATATATATATATACAGTATATAGCTGGAGCCGTTGGCCCTGAGCAGGCTGTATATATATACAGTATATAGCTGGAGCCGTTGGCCCTGAGCAGGCTGTATATATATACAGTATATAGCTGGAGCCGTTGGCCCTGAGCAGGCTGTATATACAGTATATAGCTGGAGCCGTTGGCCCTGAGCAGGCTGTATATATATATACAGTATATAGCTGGAGCCGTTGGCCCTGAGCAGGCTGTATATATATACAGTATATAGCTGGAGCCGTTGGCCCTGAGCAGGCTTTATATACAGTATATAGCTGGAGCCGTTGGCCCTGAGCAGGCTGTATATATATACAGTATATAGCTGGAGCCGTTGGCCCTGAGCAGGCTGTATATATATATATACAGTATATAGCTGGAGCCGTTGGCCCTGAGCAGGCTGTATATATATACAGTATATAGCTGGAGCCGTTGGCCCTGAGCAGGCTGTATATATATACAGTATATAGCTGGAGCCGTTGGCCCTGAGCAGGCTGTATATATATATACAGTATATAGCTGGAGCCATTGGCCCTGAGCAGGCTGTATATATATACAGTATATAGCTGGAGCCGTTGGCCCTGAGCAGGCTGTATATATATATACAGTATATAGCTGGAGCCGTTGGCCCTGAGCAGGCTGTATATATATATACAGTATATAGCTGGAGCCGTTGGCCCTGAGCAGGCTGTATATATATATACAGTATATAGCTGGAGCCGTTGGCCCTGAGCAGGCTGTATATATATATACAGTATATAGCTGGAGCCGTTGGCCCTGAGCAGGCTGTATATACAGTATATAGCTGGAGCCGTTGGCCCTGAGCAGGCTGTATATATATATACAGTATATAGCTGGAGCCGTTGGCCCTGAGCAGGCTGTATATACAGTATATAGCTGGAGCCGTTGGCCCTGAGCAGGCTGTATATATATATACAGTATATAGCTGGAGCCGTTGGCCCTGAGCAGGCTGTATATATATACAGTATATAGCTGGAGCCGTTGGCCCTGAGCAGGCTGTATATACAGTATATAGCTGGAGCCGTTGGCCCTGAGCAGGCTGTATATATATATACAGTATATAGCTGGAGCCGTTGGCCCTGAGCAGGCTGTATATATATACAGTATATAGCTGGAGCCGTTGGCCCTGAGCAGGCTGTATATACAGTATATAGCTGGAGCCGTTGGCCCTGAGCAGGCTGTATATATATATACAGTATATAGCTGGAGCCGTTGGCCCTGAGCAGGCTGTATATACAGTATATAGCTGGAGCCGTTGGCCCTGAGCAGGCTGTATATATATACAGTATATAGCTGGAGCCGTTGGCCCTGAGCAGGCTGTATATATATACAGTATATAGCTGGAGCCGTTGGCCCTGAGCAGGCTGTATATACAGTATATAGCTGGAGCCGTTGGCCCTGAGCAGGCTGTATATATATACAGTATATAGCTGGAGCCGTTGGCCCTGAGCAGGCTGTATATATATACAGTATATAGCCGGAGCCGTTGGCCCTGAGCAGGCTGTATATATATACAGTATATAGCTGGAGCCGTTGGCCCTGAGCAGGCTGTATATACAGTATATAGCTGGAGCCGTTGGCCCTGAGCAGGCTGTATATATATACAGTATATAGCTGGAGCCGTTGGCCCTGAGCAGGCTGTATATATATACAGTATATAGCTGGAGCCGTTGGCCCTGAGCAGGCTGTATATACAGTATATAGCTGGAGCCGTTGGCCCTGAGCAGGCTGTATATATATACAGTATATAGCTGGAGCCGTTGGCCCTGAGCAGGCTGTATATACAGTATATAGCTGGAGCCGTTGGCCCTGAGCAGGCTGTATATATATATATACAGTATATAGCTGGAGCCGTTGGCCCTGAGCAGGCTGTATATACAGTATATAGCTGGAGCCGTTGGCCCTGAGCAGGCTGTATATATATATACAGCTGGAGCCGTTGGCCCTGTTTTCATAAAGGTTTTCGTTTCTTTCTCAGTATTCATTCGGAAAGGTCCCGTGGCTCTGCACTTAGACTGAACAATAATATTGATAACAAGAAATCTGATACTGTTGCATCAGCAACTTCCCTGCTGATACTAAGCCAAGGATCTGCATGCATGAGAGAACAGCGACGGCCACATTGATTAGATACAGTTTGGCCTGAAACTCTGCCTTTTGCACACAGTACCTCCTGTGACCTCAACATCGCCCCCACTAGACTGGACTGACTGTTGGCAGAAATAAGTGAGTTTTTTGTTGAAAAATGTCATTACAAGGTAGAAGAAATAAAACATTTTGACGTGTAGATTTATTAATCTTAAAATGTATGCAGATTTAATAAGACAAGTAAATACTGAGCAATATCTCATTTGTATCACTCCAGATTATACATCTTTATAACTGCAGATTATATTGCAGTCATTTAGCATAAGAATAGAATAAGTGCATACAGATACGTAATCGAAGTAACTACAGAACAGATAAGAAAGCACATCCTTCCCATAATGTAGCAGCTATCCCTAGTAATCAACATTTAATGTAGTTCACAGTAAACTGTGGGTTAATCAGCTATACTACAATTTTATTCTAAATATTATTATAAACTTCAACAAACAGTTAAACAATAAACAAGTACAGTGAGAGGTCCTAGATCAGTGTATCAGTCCAGGTGGAGTCTGAAAAGGTGCTAGCAAGGCCAATAAGCTAACTACACAGCACTGTGCTAGCAAGGCCAATAAGCTAACTACACAGCACTGTGCTAGCAAGGCCAATAAGCTAACTACACAGCACTGTGCTAGCAAGGCCAATAAGCTAACTACACAGCACTGTGCTAGCAAGGCCAATAAGCTAACTACACAGCACTGTGCTAGCAAGGCCAATAAGCTAACTACACAGCACTGTGCTAGCAAGGCCAATAAGCTAACTACACAGCACTGTGCTAGCAAGGCAGACACAATTGCTGTATTCCAAACAAAGCAAACAGGATACCTTCAGAGTAGTCAGAAGCTGGTTTCTAGGCCATTCCCCAAAACTAATATTAAAGCTAATGCTTCTTCTGCTGCCACCCAGCCATAACAATAGAGAATCCTGATATGTTGAGTATTAACCTGTTCCATAAAAGAAGTGTTGCCCCTGAAAAGCCCGGCCCTACATGATATGGCTGTTATTGTGAATGTTCATGAAGTTGTACACAGAGAGACGTAGCCTAGAATAATGGACCAATTGTAACTGAAAATGGTTCACAGAACTGTCCAGGGCCAAAATATGATTGGAGCTGCTGTGCCGTAAGTTAGGGGCTGTACATTCAATTTTCTCAAACACAGACGCCTTTATTGACGCATTTGAAGTGCTGGCTGAAAGCTGATTGCTCCTGTTCTTCTGTATCACTGTTGCTGCTCCTACAGAATGGTTTTCCAACAGCCGCCTTTATCAGGGAATCATTTCCATCACCCCCTGTCTCTATCTGCTCTGTTTTCCCTCAGGAAAAATAAATAAAAACATACTTCGTCCCACGCTGTGGTGAAACAGGCGTGGCAGCCCTGAATTATCGGGGTGCAGTGCTGAATCTTAATGGGTTTGGGGTTTATTTCAGCCCCCCCCCCCCCAGAGATGCACACACACACACACACACACACACACACACACACACACACACACACACACACACACACATGCATACCAGCTCACACACATATACACACACACACACACACACACACACACACACACACACACACACACACACACACACACACACACACACACACACATGCGCTCACACACACACACACACACACACACACACACACACACACACACACACACACACACACACACATGCGCTCACACACACACACACACACACACACACACACACACACACACACACACACCTACACACACACACACACACACACACACACACACACACACACACACACACACACACCTACACACACACACACACACACACACACACACACACACACACACACACACACACACACACACATGCGCTCACACACATATACACACACACACACATACACACTGATAATTTGACCCACACATCCTTGCAGCAGCTGTTGGCTTGCCGTTGACTTAGCTCAACATGACCAGGTTTCAAGTTCAGAGATTCAATTTTTATTCCAGAAGAGAACATTTGTTTTCAGCGATTAAGACGATATTCATTGAGATGTCAGTCAGAAACAGTCTGTAAGGCATATGTTCTTCTTAATGAAAAAAAATTAAAAAAACATGCACGTTATTGTTTTTATTAAAAGGTGATTTTTTTAAAATTTCAATATCCCTGCAAAATGAGGGAAATATGATGTGCATGTGCAATATTTATGTTTTTACACCTGACTGGGCTGGAGTGTGTGGCGTGGACTTCCATGGCGTTTGGAGAGGATGAATGAAGTGGGTACGGGCTGTAGTACAGAGGCGCTAAGAGGACTTATTCCAGTGTTCTAGTGGAATATGAAAATCGAATCTTCACTTGACAAGCCCCCCACCCCCCCTAACCGCCCCCCTTCACAATGGTCTTAATTCTGTGTTATTGGGTGACATAACTTGGCTCTTGGTATCCACGGCAACACCTGCCTTATTGGCGGGTAGCGGAGAGAGAGTTTAGACAACCTCCCTGAATTTAACTATCACAGTTCAGCAGGGTCGGGAGTGGCGGGGCTGGGCGGCATGACGGCGGACAGAGGTGACATCTCTGCCTCCATTTCTCTTTCTGGAGATAATGAGAAAAGCAGGCCTGGGAAAACACAATGGCTGAGATAATTCAGCACAGAGAGGCGGAGAGCATTCAGCACAGAGAGGCGGAGAGCATTCAGCACAGAGAGGTAGAGAGCATTCAGCACAGAGAGGTGGAGAGCATTCAGCACAGAGAGGCGGAGAGCATTCAACACAGAGAGGCGGAGAGCATTCAGCACAGAGAGGTGGAGAGCATTCAGCACAGAGAGGTGGAGAGCATTCAGCACAGAGAGGTGGAGAGCATTCAGCACAGAGAGGTGGAGAGCATTCAGCACAGAGAGGTGGAGAGCATTCAGCACAGAGAGGTGGAGAGCATTCAGCACAGAGAGGTGGAGAGCATTCAACACAGAGAGGCGGAGAGCATTCAGCACAGAGAGGTGGAGAGCATTCAGCACAGAGAGGTGGAGAGCATTCAGCACAGAGAGGTAGAGAGCATTCAGCACAGAGAGGCGGAGAGCATTCAGCACAGAGAGGTGGAGAGCATTCAGCACAGAGAGGTGGAGAGCATTCAGCAGAGGCGGAGGGGTTTAAACACGGTAAGGCGGAGGGGTTTAAACACGGTAAGGCGGAGGGGTTTAAACACGGTAAGGCGGAGGGGTTTAAACACGGTAAGGCGGAGGGGTTTAAACACGGTAAGGCGGAGGGGTTTAAACACGGTAAGGCGGAGGGGTTTAAACACGGTAAAGCGGAGGGCTTTAAACACGGTAATTCGGAGGGGTTTAAACACGGTAAGACAAAGGGTAGCACTGATTTGTGCATCATGAATGGGACTCTGTGACATTGGGAGAACAAAAAAGACAAACCCTGCTCTCCTGCGATAAGCCCCATGATGGAAAGGCACAAGAAAAAAACTGCTAAATTGCATTTTTCCCCCGAAAGAAAAAAAAAAAAAAGTATAAATAGCACAAGAAAAATAAATTCCTTGGGTAAATCTCTGCCATTTCAGGGCTATTGTTTGGAAAACCGCCTCTGAATTTATCTGCTTTGGACTAATTAGGGGTGAAAAATGCATTCCAGATAAATGAATAAATGGTTTGATTTTTTTTTAAAACGCTGCCGGCTTTTGTGTGCTAAAGTTGAGCTCGTTCCGGCTGCTGTATTATGTCCTGATTGCTGCTCGTTTCCCATAACTTGTTACTCTCAGCGATGCATTATTTCCTTTGTTTGGCACATGCAGATTAGATGGTACAGTCGGCTTAAAGCCTCATACTGACACATGCTGTGTGGAGCATTTTATTGGGAGGGTATCGACTCTGAGCATCAATGTGCTACTGAGGGCTGAAGCTCACTCACTCAGACCCTGGAAACAGCGGCGGACCGGCTCACTGAATGCACGCTGGATCCTACAGCTTATATCGCAGTTTCAACCCACCTGTTAGCTTACAGTGGGGAAATGGAGGGAGGGGCTAGGTGTGAGTCAGCTGCAATTTTATTGGTTATCACAGTATCCTGACCTACTGACAACAAAACTTGGTTTCCACAGGTTACCTGTTATCTGTTATTTATAACATTATGTTATACATTCTCTACTGTCTGTGGCCTGCTGGGTGTAAAATAGTCACTGGCTCTCCTGTAGTACTGTGTGTAGCCTATAGAGTGTGAAATAGTCGCTGGCTCTCCTGTAGTACTGTTTGTAGCCTATAGAGTGTAAAATAGTCACTGGCTCTCCTGTAGTACTGTGTGTAGCCTATAGAGTGTAAAATAGTCACTGGCTCTCCTGTAGTACTGTGTGTGGCCTGTATGGTGTAAAATAGTCACTGGCTCTCCTGTAGTACTGTGTGTGGCCTGTAGGGTGTAAAATAGTCACTGGCTCTCCTGTAGTACTGTGTATGGCCTGTAGGGTGTAAAATAGTCACTGGCTTTTCTGTAGTACTGTGTGTGGCCTGTATGGTGTAAAATAGTCACTGGCTCTCCTGTAGTACTGTGTGTGGCCTGTAGGGTGTAAAATAGTCACTGGCTTTTCTGTAGTACTGTGTGTGGCCTGTAGGGTGTAAAATAGTCACTGGCTTTTCTGTAGTACTGTGTGTGGCCTGTACTGTGTAAGATAAATTACTTGGTTAAAACGCTTGTCCTTGTGGGAAAGAGGCTGGCCCTGTGGTCACACATGGTCAGAGGCGCAGTTACTGATATAATGGTGCAGAAATAATGATACAGTGGTTTGGACACTGGATATGTAAGTACTAGGTTGCAGGTTCGATTCCCAGGTGGGGCACAGTCAGTTGTCCCCTTGAACGAAAGGTACTTAAGCTGAATTTTTTCAGTAAAATATCCAGCTGTATGTTAATGGATTGCAAGTGAAATGTAAGCCGTGTAATCGATCTGGATAAGAGTGTCGGCTAAATGTAATGCTAATGATGGATTAGGGGTAGAGGTTCAGAGAAATGTGTGCGCGTGTGTCTGTGTGTGTCTGAGTGTGTGTGTGGGGGGGGTTTCTGTTTTGGCCACAATCACCAACAGAGACAAGTGGAGTGCACTGAGTTCCATCAATATGCACATTACCTGTGTTATGTTCCATTATATTCAGGACATCCTGTCTCCATGTATGCAGGGTTCAATGCTTTAATTACCAGAGATAATAACAATATAAATTCATTTAAACTATCTTTTTTTTAAATTTAGCACCCAATGTGGGGCTGAACCAATCCAAAAATGGCCAACTGTCTGCAACCCGTTCATGCGCGAACCCCACTGCTATTTCAGGAGTGCGGACACCAGGGGTTCTCTTCTCAGACACGTGGTTTCACCAGCTGCTTCTTTTTACACCGCAGGCTGCAGCTAAGCTTGCATAGAGTGGAGTGGGAGGAGGACCTTTCATATGCGGCTTTAGCATGCAGTGCAAGGGTGCCCGGCCGACCAGCGGGGGGCGCTAGATAGCAATGAACACATGCAATGAACCCCTAAGAACAGAACCCTTCCATTCCCTGGGCCTCATGGGGCTACTAGCCAAAGTCGGCATTGGCACGGTCCGGATTCGCTCAGAGACTGCGAGGCTCATCCATGCACTGGAGTGTTAACTGAATGAGCCGTCCAGCAGCCCTTGTAAGCTTATTTGTAATCAAGTGACTGCTTATAATGCAAAAAAGTTGAAACATCATAGATTTTTTATAGTTCAGTTTTGGCAGGACCCATGTATTTTAAAACAAGCTTGGATCAAAAAGTTGTCAAATCCTCTGACTTGGGCTGTTTGTAGCTCATATTGATGAAAAAGGCCTTTTCAATAAAGTAGCATATTGAGTTTTTGTAGGTGTTATTTTTTTACTGAAAAGGTAGGACTTTATTTCACAAATCAAATGGATTGTTTATGTTTAATCACTTAGCTTTAGTGCTGTTTCACTCTCAGGACGGCCTGTAGCACACACTGGACTATCACAAGTCCTCGCTGGTTTTATCTGAGTGGAGATACTTGACAGATTAATTAAAAAGTCACAAAATAGACAGACAGCCGCATATCTGTAAACATCCAGCTGTAGTGCTGTTCTCATACCTGCCCCCGTACGGCACAGTCACGCGTCCTCCCTTGTTTTATCCGAGCCACTGCAGGCCCACAGATAAATCACTCAAATACATTCAAACAGTCCATTACCAGACCAGCTAAGAAGAAAAGCAATGCAGCCATTTGCTGCGGAAAAGAGCAAAGAAGATACATGTTAATGCTGATTGCACATAAGGGCAAGAGTTCTTCACATATATTCATTTATTTAGCAAGATTTCTCTTTGATTTTTGAGATCAGTATCTCTATTTATCACCGATATTCCTTTAGTATCTCAGGCTCGTGTTAGCGCTCGTATGGTGGATGTTCCTTTAGTATCTCAGGCTCATGTTAGCGCTCGTATGGCGGATGTTCCTTTAGTATCTCAGGCTCATGTTAGCGCTCGTATGGCGGATGTTCCTTTAGTATCTCAGGCTCATGTTAGCGCTCGTATGGCGGATGTTCCTCTAGTATCTCAGGCTCTGGTTAGCGCTCGTATGGTGGATGTTCCTTTAGTATCTCAGGCTCTGGTTAGCGCTCGTATGGCGGATGTTCCTCTAGTATCTCAGGCTCTGGTTAGCGCTTGTATGGCGGATGTTCCTTTAGTATCTCAGGCTCTGGTTAGCGCTCGTATGGCGGATGTTCCTTTAGTATCTCAGGCTCTGGTTAGCGCTCGTATGGCGGATGTTCCTTTAGTATCTCAGGCTCATGTTAGCGCTCGTATGGCGGATGTTAGTGTCTCATAAAGTATATGCTAATGGATGTGGGAGAGGGTGGTTATATCCTATAGATGGATATTTCAGTATTCACACACCATTAGCTTCTTGCAAAGGTTAAGTGGAGCCCTGGATCATTCTGTGCCCTGCATTATCTGGTTGGATGGACTGTTTACCCGTTAGCTGCAGTGCTACTGCCAGCAGAGCAGAAAAACCAGACCTGCAAAATCAAACAGGCAGAGAAAAAGGCAGCAGCATGAGGTCCCCACTCCAACCCCCCCCCCCTGCAGCCCTGCAGTCCGCTGCTCGAGTCCTTAATTGAGCTAATTAACCGCTAAAGTGAGCCGGTCCGCCGCTGTTTCCAGGGTCTGAGTGAGTGAGCTTCAGCCCTCAGGACCTCTGCCACCGTGGAGGCCCGTCAAGACTCGCTGCCCCCCCAAAATCCCCCACCGCCCTGCGTTTGCTCTCCACTGTTACCCCCAAAATCCCCCGCCGCCCTGCGTTTGCTCCCCACTGTTACCCTCAAAATCCCCCACCGCCCTGCGTTTGCTCTCCACTGTTACCCCCAAAATCCCCCGCCGCCCTGCGTTTGCTCCCCACTGTTACCCCCAATATCCCCCCAGCCCTTTATCTCACTGTTACCCCCAAAACCCCCGCCGCCCCAAGGCTGTCCCCATGCAGCGGAGTGCTGTCCACACATTCACCAAATTCCGAGTTGAAACAACGCTATGGATGGCGTCTCTCATCGCAGACGCATACCGCCGCCCGTGCGCACTTTCTTAGCCCAGTAATCCTGTTTTCAGCGCTGACCTTCAAGCCAACATTAGCATTACACAGCTGCAAACATTCCTATTTACTCAGTGGGATATCACACTACGTTGGTGCATTATTCCAAGGATTTGTGCCAGTTTTAATTAGGATTGGGAATGCTGTTGTTTAGGTATTATTTCAGAGCATGTTCCTAATGGAAAGATGGATAGCGTGCTAGATATCTCAAAGAATCATCTTTTACTCTTAAGACAAGCTGACATTTATATTAAATGTATAATATCTCTGGAACCTGTAGTTTAACCACCCTCTAAGTCAAAAACCTGCTTTAACAACCATCTGCCTTTTTATTATATTTATATGAGTGCAAATCATTACATTATTATATGTATATAAGTGCAAATCATTACATGATGTTATTATATTTATATAAGTGCAAATCATTACATGATGTTATTATATTTATATGAGTGCAAATCATTACATTATTATATTTATATAAGTGCAAATCATTACATGATGTTATTATATTTATATAAGTGCAAATCATTACATGAAGTTGAAATGGCAATTTTAACAATGCACGTTGATTGTTTTGATTTTCATGAGTAAATTATTTAATTTGATTTCTAAATCTGTAGATCTTCAGTTATGTGTTTTTAGAACTGATTACTTCTGTTAAAAAAATTACTTCTGCTAAATAATGCTACAGTTTTATTACAGGTTACCTATAACAGTTTTATAAATACATTATAAATACCTTTTTTTTAAATACCTTTTAAATAAATCCATAATTACATTACATTACATTCATTTAGCAGACGCTTTTATCCAAAGCGACGTACAGTAAGTGCATACAGAAAGGTCATCAAAGTAACTACAGAACAGATAAGAAAGCACATTCTTCACATACAGTAGCAGCTATCCCTAGTAATGAACACAATGCAGTTCACAGTGAACTGGGTAAATCAGCTCTAATACAATTCTATTCTAACCATTATAAACTTGACTATCCTGAGTACATAGTTCAACAAGAACACAAACCATGAGGTCCTAGCTAAGTTTTAGTCCAGGTGGAGTCTGAAAAGGTGCGTTTTCAGGCCACGACGGAAAGTAGGCAGGGTTGGCATGGAACGTAGGGGAATGGGAAGTTCGTTCCACCACTGGGGAGCTAGGGTGGAAAAGCTCCGCAGTCGGGACGAGCGAGTACCATTTACACGGAGGGGGGGAAGTGCAAGTCGCCCTGCAGTAGATGAGCGAAGTGGTCGAGCAGGAACATAGTTCTGAATCAAGTCCTGCAGGTAGATAGGGCCTGTCCTATTGGCTGCAGTGTAGGCCAGGGTCAGAACTTTGAACCTGATCCTGGCTGCAACTGGCAGCCAGTGGAGTGACCTCAACAGGGGGGTGACATGTGAAAATTTCGGGAGGTTGAACACAAGCCGGGCAGCTGCGTTCTGAATCAGTTGAAGAGGCAGGATGGCGCAGGCCGGTAGGCTTGCGAGCAGGGAGTTACAGTAGTCAAGGCGTGAGGTGACCATGGTCTGGACCAAAAGCTGGGTGGAATAGGTGGTCAGGTACGGTCGAATCCTCCTGATGTTGTACAGGAGGAACCTGCAGGACCGTGCCGTCGCCCTGATATGGTCTTTGAAGTTCAGCTGGTCGTCCAGGACCACCCCCAGGTTCTTTGCAGAGCGGGAGGCAGCCACCACGGTCCCGTCAACGGTGATGGAGAGGTCAAGTAGCGGGGAGGTTTTGTGTGGCATGAAGAGGAGCTCTGTCTTGTCCAGGTTGAGCTTCAGGTGATGGGTAGTCATCCACTCAGAGATGTCAGCCAGACAAGCAGATATCCTCTCCTTCACCTGTTGGGTAGAGGGAGGGAAAGAGAGGAAGAGTTGAGTATCGTCAGCATAACTATGGTATGAGAAGCCATGTGAATTGATTACTGAACCAAGAGACTTTGTATAGATGGAGAACAGCAGAGGACCCAGTACAGATCCCTGCGGGACTCCTGTAGACAGGGGATGGGGTGCAGACACAGAACCCTTCCAAGAGACTTGGTAGGATCGATCAGTGAGGTACGATACAAACCAGGAGAGGGCAGTCCCAGAAATGCCCATCTCAGAAAGTGTGGAAATCAGGAGTTTGTGGTTGACCGTGTCGAACGCTGCAGACAGGTCAAGTAGAATCAGGACAGAGGAGAGGGATGAGGCTCTGGCAGTGGAGAGCGCCTCAGTCACGGCCAGGAGAGCAGTTTCTGTGGAATGTCCGGTTCTGAAGCCGGACTGATGGGGGTCAAGCAGGTTGTTCTGGTGGAGAAAAACAGACAGTTGGTTATGGACAGCTCGTTCCAGAGTTTTGGACAGGAAGGGCAAAAGAGATACAGGACGGTAGTTCCTGACATCAGAGGGGTCTAAGCTAGGTTTTTTTAGGAGTGGGGATACACGGGCAGTCTTAAAAACAGCAGGGACATGGCCACAGGTTAGGGAGGTGTTGATAATAGTGGACAGATATGGAACGAGCTCAGCAGATATTGACTGGAGGACTGCTGACGGGATGGGGTCCAGCGGACAGGTGGTCGCGCGATGGTGCGTCACAAGTTGGAGCACATCTGCGTCCTCCAGAGTCTTGAAGGATGACAGCGTGGCGATAGGTTCGGTACGGGGGATGTGGGGTGTCACCTGAGGTGTGAAGGAGTTGCGAATCATGGCCACCTTCCCCTCAAAGTGGGTCAGGAAGTCATCTGCAGAGAGGGAGGAGGGTGAAGGGGGTGGAGGGGGGGTAAGCAGGGAGGAGAAGGTGGAAAAGAGTTTCCGTGGATTAGACACACGTGCATTAATTTTAGTCTGAAAAAAAGAAGTCTTAGCCGATGTAGTTGCAGCTGTGAAGGCTGCCAGCAGTGTGTGATAGGAGGCCAGGTCATCTGGGGATCTGGATTTCCTCCACTTTCTCTCAGCGCCTCGCATTATGGTTCTGTTGGATCTGAGAGAATCTGTCAGCCACGGGGAAGGGGGTGATGGTCGAGCTGGTTTGGAGACAAGGGGACAAAGTGAGTTGAGAGACTGAGAGAGGCAGGAGTTAAACATAGAGGTGGCAACATCAACATGCATATTAGCAAAAGACGCAGGAGGAGGAAGTATAGAGAGAGCGGAAGTAGTGAGAGAGGAGTACGAGAGGGTGCGGAGATTTCTCCTGAAATTAATCCCTATTAATTTTCCTGAAAGATGAGGTATAATAGTTTGCTGTCATACAGAACAAGCATTCAGGCTTAATGGGATAAAAATAAAACCCTGATTATATATGCGCTTCACTTCCCACCAACTGAGCCCAGCAAGAGCCTTCACTAGACAGTAAGGTGAATACAAATCAATGGCTTCCTCATTTGCTCAACAGTGCCGCTATTGACAAAATCGGCCTGTCACAGACTGTGTCCCGGACCATTAATTTATGCCTCGTTAACGCAAATAATCTGAATTATTCTGACCAGAGGCCATCCCTCCACGGCTTACAGATCAGATGTGATAAAATTATCCATTATAATTACATTAATCAAGGTACTCATCTTCATAGTGCAGAATGGCTGCTTTATTTCACTGAACAATGAAAGTGATAGTGTTCCAATAAGAATATACACACATATATATATATATATATTTCGGGCATCAAATATATTGGACAGCTCAACATAATGTAGAATAAAGTAATAATTTTTTTATATTTGGTCAAATATCTTTTGGATGCCATGACTCCCTGATGTTTTTGACCCAACAATATCAAAAGACTTTCGATATCTTATTTTCTGGTACTCCTACAAGCGATACTATAACGTCTCTGCATTTGAATGGATCTCTATGGGAATTGGGGGGTGGGACTAGATTTAGTTGTAAATTACACTGGAACAGTATGGAATACATGGTTGGTAAAATGGCTGTATGTCGTCAAGGGTCTGAGGTATCAAACGAGCCTCAAACCATCACTCTGATGCCAGATATGCAGTAGATATGCAGTAGATATGGATGGATCACTTTCTTTCTTGCTCATTGATGGTCATTGAGATGAATGGAAATCTCCTCACATGTATTACAAAGAAAAGTAATGATGATTAAAGAGAACAGGGGGGGCAGAATCTCAGAGCAGCAGGTCAGCTGCAGCATGGCATTAGAATGCAGCGATTAGCTGTATAGCGTCAGCTGCAGCATGGCATTAGAATGCAGCGATTAGCTGCATAGCGTCAGCTGCAGCATGGCATTAGAATGCAGCGATTAGCTGTATAGCGTCAACTGCAGCATGACATTAGAATGCAGCGATTAGCTGCATAGCGTCAGCTGCAGCATGGCATTAGAATGCAGCGATTAGCTGCATCGCGTCAGCTGCAGCATGGCATTAGAATGCTGCTATTAGCTGTATAGCGTCAATTGCAGCATGACATTAGAATGCAGCAATTAGCTGCATAGCGTCAGCTGCAGCATGGCATTAGAATGCAGCGATTAGCTGTATAGCGTCAGCTGCAGCATGGCATTAGAATGCAGCGATTAGCTGTATAGCGTCAGCTGCAGCATGGCATTAGAATGCAGCGATTAGCTGCATAGCGTCAGCTGCAGCATGGCATTAGAATGCAGCGATTAGCTGCATAGCGTCAGCTGCAGCATGGTATTAGAATGCAGCGATTAGCTGCATAGCGTCAGCTGCAGCATGGCATTAGAATGTAGCGATTAGCTGTATAGCGTCAACTGCAGCATGACATTAGAATGCAGCGATTAGCTGCATAGCGTCAGCTGCAGCATGTCATTAGAATGCAACGATTAGCTGTATAGCGTCAGCTGCAGCATGGCATTAGAATGCAGCGATTAGCTGTATAGCGTCAGCTGCAGCATGGCATTAGAATGCAGCGATTAGCTGCATAGCGTCAGCTGCAGCATGGCATTAGAATGCAGCGATTAGCTGCATAGCGTCAGCTGCAGCATGGCATTAGAATGCAGTGATTAGCTGCATAGCGTCAGCTGCAGCATGGCATTAGAATGCAGCGATTAGCTGCATAGTGTCAGCTGCAGCATGGCATTAGAATGTAGCGATTAGCTGCATAGCGTCAGCTGCAGCATGGTATTAGAATGCAGCGATTAGCTGCATAGCGTCAGCTGCAGCATGGCATTAGAATGCAGCGATTAGCTGCATAGCGTCTGTTCAGGAGAATATGAAAGGCCGACAGTATGGATGGTTGCAGATGCTTTCTATGGGAATATGTTTAGATGTGAGTAATGATGTCTGTGCAATGTTATTTGTGGGTTTGTTTTTTAATGCTTCCTAACACACTGTTTATCAGGTGTTGTTTATCAGGTGTTGTTCCATTATCTCATCGCACATCACAATGCGACACATCAGCTCGTGTCAGTCAGTCTCAATCAGCTGGATATACATGCTAATTGGTTCCTGTTGTATGAACTGCAAACTGTCTTTACAATATAACGCAAGAGACACATTACATGTACTGTAGTTTGCATACTTTGTTATTTAAGATGTTTCGGCTATAATGTGATATTTCCTAAGAACCTATGCCTGATATCCCAAGATAATGCATTAATCCCAAATTCACTATGAAATATGTTTTCCACTGCTGACGGATGTGCATGCATTTGTTTGTGTGACGAGAGTTATACTGTATGTGCGGGGCCTTTAATTATGTGCAAAATGTAAATTAGTTGCCAGTGACACTGTAGGTTTGTCTGTCCTGCTAAAACATTTTGGAGTTTTCCTTTGGGCCCCGTGAATTTCTAATTTCAGTCTGTGATGTGAAATGGAGGCTGGGCAGCATCACGCTGCCAAAAAGCAATCCGCCCACGCGCTGCCGCTCATGGAATATGCATCGAGATATCCACTGCCATCATCTCCAAAGCTAGCCTCAGACTGCGTTAGCATGGAGGCTAACCTACTGGGCCTGCTTTTATTCATTTATTTTTTCATTTAATTTATTTAGTCAGGGTAGGTTGACTGAGCACACATGCTCTTTTACTGTTCTGTAAATGTTTTGATTTCTTTATTTCTTTATTTTTTTATTCTAAGTCAGTGTTCTAGAACTCCATTGTTTTCACCAGTCATTGTTACATCAGCATTAGAACGTTCAGTTAAGAACATTCTAATCACATATTTTTGATCTTACACCTTTAAGGGTTAGAGGTAACCCCATGTCCCTTTCCGGGTAGCCAATGCTAACAGGTATGTCTTCAGTTTGTAGCAGAAACTATATCTGAATTTGAGGGTCCACATTTGCTCCAGGACCCATAATTCTTCATTAATGCTTCAGTTCAAGCAATACCAGCTGTGGTCAAATAATTGCCCAGCATAACTCTATTATATATTCATATTGGTTGTACTATCTACAACATGGCACTTTTTAATAATAACACTGGTAATTAATTTTGCCTCAATACAATATTTTTAAATCATTCTGCAAATGAAAACCTTTCTGTTCCACTATTGCTGTGACATTTGGGAATACAATTTAAAAGAAAACAAGGTGCTTCTTTGAATGAGAAACATAAATATTTTGGATTTAAAGATGATGAAGAACACACTTCTTGGGCATCTTCTCTTGATTTTTAGATTTTTAAAAATAATAATAATAATAATAATAATAATAATAATAATAATAATAATAATAATAGCTAGATTTAGAGTTTCTGAAGAAACTGAGTTTGCATGTTATTGAAATTTTCACTGTATAATGTGATGTATATTTATGCTTAGTCCTGTGTGGTACTACATGATAAGGTTTAGAACAGGCCTTCCATACAGAAAGACAGTAGACAATATAAGTTTGAACACAAAGTTGATTCAAGTTGATTGAAAAAGCAAAGGACAGAAAACACTATATTTTGGGAATAGAAATGAAGCATTACACAACCATCAATAGACATTGTTAGCAATGTCATGTATTAGCATGAGCATGGTGAACTGAAATAGGCTATATGAACTGAAAGCTGAATGGAACTGGATGAATAGAAGTTTTATTAAAAACCATGAATGAGTAGAACACTCACAAGCTTTACCCATCTAATAATTCCTATTGACATTAAAATAGTTTCAATTTTAAGTGAAATATACCATTAATTGTATCAAATCTTTCAAAATGGACAAAGAGGTGGTTGCTATGGTTTTACTTGTTGGTTGCTAGGGTCTCTGTTAGTTAATAGGGTGATATGAGGTGGTTACTAGCCAGTTGATAGGGTGGTTGCCATGGTATTACTAGGTGGTTGCTAAGGTGTTACTAAATGCTTACTAGGGTCTTATCAGGTGATTGCTCGGGTTTTACTATGTGGTTGCTAGGGTCTTACTAGGTGGTTACTAAGTACACTGCTCAAAAAAATTAAGGGAACACTTCACATGCCAACTAATAATACACACACACACACACACACACACACACAGAAACACCGGCGATTCCCATGTTCATATTCCAGCCTTCCCAGCCGAGCTGAAGGTGATCCGTGCATCATGGTGGAGCAGCAACAATTAATCTTGCGCCAAAGTGATTTATCTCAGCACTTTTATTGTGTTGCCTTAGTTCGGCTGAATCCAAACGTGTCAGTTGAAATGTCAGCGTAGCCATAAAAGTCCAGGCTGGGTCAGTCAAACGTACGGACGTGCAGAAGCAGATATGGTCCAGCCCTGGAAATATGGCTCTTTCAAACAAGCGAGAACTCCTTACGATAAGGTTATAGAATTTAATAATTCCACTACAATTTCACATAAGCCATTTGAGGGTCTACTGAGCAGTGAAAAAGAAATATTGGCATGGATGACTCATCTGTATTCATTAAGATTACATGCCAATGAACTCTATTGTGCTGTGAAGCGAACTTTAAATAATTAAAGATATATGTGATGACTGACTCATAAATATGACGCTCTTTCAATTTGAGTCCGAAGAAAAATGAACGAGGTTCAAGCATAGGCACGGAAAATTCCAGAGTCGCAAACAGATTGGTTTAACCCTTTAACCTGTTAGATCACAAACATGTGATTAGAATGTTCTTAGCTGAATGTTCTAATGCTGATGTAACAATTACTTTCATTGAGTTCTAGAACACTGACTTAGAATTTTGAATTAAAAAAAAAAAAAACATTCCTAAAAATGTACTGTCCTGTAATGCGTCTCATCTTCTGTCCTGTAATGCGTCTCATCTTCTGTCCTGTAATGCGTCTCATCTTCTGTCCTGTAATGCGTCTCATCTTCTGTCCTGTAATGCGTCTCATCTTCTGTCCTGTAATGCGTCTCATCTTCTGTCCTGTAATGCGTCTCATCTTCTGTCCTGTAATGCGTCTCATCTTCTGTCCTGTAATGCGTCTCATCTTCTGTCCTGTAATGCGTCTCATCTTCTGTCCTGTAATGCGTCTCATCTTCTGTCCTGTAATGCGTCTCATCTTCTGTCTTCTGTCCTGTAATGCGTCTCATCTTCTGTCCTGTAATGCGTCTCATCTACTGTCTTCTGTCCTGTAATGCGTCTCATCTTCTGTCCTGTAATGCGTCTCATCTTCTGTCTTCTGTCCTGTAATGCGTCTCATCTTCTGTCCTGTAATGCGTCTCATCTTCTGTCTTCTGTCCTGTAATGCGTCTCATCTTCTGTCCTGTAATGCGTCTCATCTTCTGTCCTGTAATGCGTCTCATCACTGTAAGGTTTTTTGCAGAGAGGAATATTCTGGGCTGAAGAACTTTAGATGGTTTGCATGATGCTGTGAGGCCTGGTGTATATACCCTTCACATGTCAATGGCCCTTGCTCTACATCATAAAGTATGCGTTTGTATGGATGTGTATATACTGTATGTATGTGCGTAGACTGTATGTGGACTGTATGATTGCATGTAAAAACTGAAAGATAAATAGGTCATATATTATGTATGGGAGTGCATTGGTTTGTCTGTGTGTGTGTGTGTGTGTGTGTGTGTGTGTGTGTGTGTGTGCGTTTGTTTTTGTGCGTGTGTGTGTGTGTGTGTGTGTGCGTTTGTTTTTGTGCGTGTGTGCATGTGTGTTTGTGTGCATGTGTGTGTGTGTGTGTGTGTGTGTGTGCGTTTGTTTTTGTGCGTGTGCATTTGTTTTTGTGCGTGTGTGTACATTTATATGTGCATGTGTTTGTGTTTGTGTGTGTGTGTGCATCCATATGTATGATTAGAGCCCATTTCCCATTTTCTGAAAGCTCTCCTACATTAACCAATTTGGATGGCCTATTTTTGATTGGAGAGGGACATCATACTAATTCCCTGGCTCACACATGGAGTGAGAAACACAAATCAAATGTACAAAAATAGCGCAGATAGATCCCTGCGGGACACGGAGCTGTTTACCAAACTGCAGCCCAAAGTTTCCATACACAACACACTGGAGGCTTCAATTAAACCTCCACCAGGGGAAGAAACCTGCAAACTTTTAATTGAATTTTGCGAGTGAATGAAGGTTTGACATGTCTGATCCATCCCCTGCCTCTGCCCTGCCTCCGCTGTTCTGCGCATTGTTTTTCTCATACAGAGATTAAACAGAGAGGAATTCTGAGCGCTCATATAAAGACTATCTATCTATCTATCTATCTATATATCTATCTATCTAAAACAGTTTGCTTTCGCTTCTGGGTTTGAAGGATTGTGACCGCTGGTCTACATCTCACTTTTGAAACATCTCTGTCTCACAGAATTCACTCACAACCAAACTTGGTCAAATAATTTTTTTCAGGTCGTTAAAATTTATGAAAACATGTTCTTGAGATTTTTCTGGGTTTTTAAAAATATTTTCCTGTTTGGAAATAGTTTTGGTTAAAAAAGTAAACTTTGTAAAAGAGTTTTGCGAACCAAATCTCAACCCTATGAAACCCGCAATGGTTTGACATGTTGTAATACATTTTTAACTGGTAATAATCTAACATTTTATCAGATTAGATGTAAAAGAACCCTTAACTTGCTATCTTAGAGACAGAGTACCGGTGACACTATTAAAGGGCGTGTCTTCCAAACATATCTCACACGATCAGTTACTTTCTGATGAAGTGCACATTATGTATAGTACTGTATATATGATAATGCCCTTCAATGAGTTTATTTTCCCAATGTGGAATAAATGGTGTTGGTTGAGCAAAGGCGGGTCTGTCGGTTGTGGGAGGGTCCGGAGGTGAACGCACATGCCGCTGTAAAGCACATTCACCTTTGAGGCTGTTTCAAGGTCAGGGCAAAGAACATCCTCCACAATCTGTAAGCGGGAGATGGTTGTCACGGTGTTTGGTTTTTGGCTTTTTTGGAAGCTCTTTCTGTGGGAACAGTGGAAGAGCCGTTCAGTGATTGAGGCTTTTTCAAGCTTTTTAAAGGAACTGACTTATTCCCTCCCTGTATCCAGCCATTGCATTATCATCTCTTTAATCATACAGTATATACAGTACTCAGTGTTCTCAGTATATAAGACGAGAGGGAGAGCTCCCGTATATCCACTGCTGAGGGAGGCTTTGTGATGGCACAGTAGGGTGGCCAAGCCGGGGGTTGTCGGAGGGGGGGGAGAAAGAGGGGGAAAGCCATGCGTTTCAGCACAGATGCTATGGCCAATCAGAGTCATGCGTTTCAGCACAGATGCTATGGCCAATCAGAGCCGTGCGTTTCAGCACAGATGCTGTGCCCAATCAGAGTCGTGCATTTCAGCACAGATGCTATCTGGCCACAGCTCCCTGGGCCCATCGGCTCCCCCCCACGGGACAGATATTTGCTGCCTCTTCACTTCTCGAGGCACGTGGTGAATTCTTATTAACCCATCACCAGAATAACTCTTTATTCATCTTCACTGCAGGGGCACATTATCATTTAAAAAAGCAATAATCAGAAGCGTACAGGAAGCGGAGGCAGAGCCTATCAGTGCGCGTATTTAATGAGGTGCTTGTGAATGATTTACCTCACAGTTTAACCTGAGTGATCATACAGACATGTAGACCATTTTTACTGTTCCACCTCTACCGTGTGTGTATATGCACGTGTGTGTGTGTGTGTGTGTGTGTGTGTGTGTGTATGTGTGTGCATGTGTGTGTGTGTGTGTATGTGTGTGTGTGTGTGTGTGTACGTGTGTGTGTATGTGTGTGCATGTGTGTGTGTGTGTGTGTGCATGTGTGTGTATGTGTGTGCATGTGTGTGTGTGTGTACGTGTGTGTGTGTGTGTGTACGTGTGTGTGTGTGTGTGTGTGTGTGTGTGTGTGCGTGTGTGTGTGTGTGTATGTGTGTGTGTGTGTGTGTGTACGTGTGTGTGTGTGTGTGTGTGTGTAAGTGTGTGTGTGTATGTGTGTGTGTGTGTGTGTACGTGTGTGTGTGTGTGTGTGTGTGTGTGTGTGTGTGTACGTGTGTGTGTGTGTGTGTGTGTGTGTGTGTGTGTGTGTGTGTGTGTGTGTGTGTTGTAGCTAAATGTATGCTGATTGTAGATAATAAAGTCACTCAGGGAGTTGGGGGAAGGCGAGCGGCCGGTAAACATTCTGCTGCAGGAATATGAGACTCCAGCACAAGAAAGCCAATAACAGGATGAGCTGATGGAGCTAGAACACAGTGTCCCAGAGCACCTTCCACATTTACCCATAATGTCCTCAGCTGGGTTCACATCCAGAATTACCCACAATTCCCTCAGCTGGGTCCATGTCCAGTGTCCCAGATGATAATTTGAGGGAAATCCCACACTATTACAGAAACCAGCATTACAGTCTATTGCTATAAGGTTTCTGGATCCCTTCCTGGTCTTTTTATTACAACCTGCTAATAATTATACTGTATATACAGCATGTTACAAAGATCAAATATACAAGCTGATGAATATCGCATTAATATCACATTGATATCACGTGAACACGTCTTTGTCCTAGAGATGCTTATTCTTGTCCTGATTTGTTCAAGATGGCGTTCATTAACGTGGCGTAAATCACCCGCCGCCTCTCAAAATCCGTCTTCCATCGTCTACCGACAGTGCTGCTGAAACAGGCACATTGCAGGTGCTTATCTGACCACAGGGGCGCTGTTCAGCAGTGAGTGAGAGGCCATTGCAGGTGCTTATGTGACCACAGAGGGCGCTTTTTAGCAGTGAGTGAGAGGCCATTGCAGGTGCTTATGTGACTGATCTGGCTGGACCGGGGCTGATCCTCGGTGTGCAACTGCATTGACTCAAAGTCGGTGCTTTTACCGTTGCGCCACTGTGGCACTCAGCGATGTTATTGCTAATTGAGTAACACTCTGCTGGACTCCTGCTGACATTTGATCACTAGACTGAGTGTGCACATAGAACAGGCCTGTCAGGGGCTAGACTGAGTGCGTACATAGGACAGGCCTGTCAGGGGCTAGACTGAGTGTGTACATAGGACAGGCCTGTCAGGGGCTAGACTGAGTGTGTACATAGGACAGGCCTGTCAGGGGCTAGACTGAGTGCGTACATAGGACAGGCCTGTCAGGGGCTAGACTGAGTGCGTACATAGGACAGGCCTGTCAGGGGCTAGACTGAGTGTGTACATAGGACAGGCCTGTCAGGGGCTAGACTGAGTACGTACATAGGACAGGCCTGTCAGGGGCTAGACTGAGTGTGTACATAGGACAGGCTTGTCAGTGTCAGGTACTGATTTTAAGGCAGAATCCTTTCAGCAGGTTTATGTTTAGTGCGCTTGCGGGCGTGGCTCTGTGCAGAATAGTGACACATCAGACTTTCTCAGATCAAACAGGCTTTTCATGTATTTTTTTTCTCTCTGTCTCTTTTACACTGTGTGCTGAGAACAAGCCTTTCATGGCGTGTCATGACCACTGCACTCCAGCGTGGGCTCTCACCTGCTGGCATGAAAGGAAAATGCATTTGACAGAACACTTTAACCATTATGAGCAAGACAGCACTCTCGGAATTGACTCCCTGGAACTGCTGATTCGATGACCTGCGGGTTTATGGGGTGGGCGGAGCTGACTTCTAAGTGATGTCATAGAGGAAAAAGTAATTCAGTCTTTTGCTCTTAAAAAAAAATATATATAAAATGTGCTACTATAAACCAATATATGCCATTCTGTTATGTGAGGGAATAAAGCAACTTTATGAGCCAGGTTTAATTTTGTTTGGAACACTGCAACATCCTGGACTCTCATTTTACAAAAAGGGCAGGCATTACAATAGAAAGATTGAATTTGTCAACTCTTGTTAATTTCAACAGCAAAGGACCCTTTAAGAAGAACATTTGCTTTGTAAAATTTGTTCAGCGGTACCAGGTACAAGGCAAGTCAGCAAAGTCTGCTAAATTAACGATCACAATAGTGCAGTTTTACAGGGGAACTCAAGTAGATTAGTCAGGCCTCTGGGCATCGTTGTGGGTGCAGGGTGATGACATCAGGTGAGGCCTCTGGGCATCGCTGTGGGTGCAGGGTGATGACATCAGGTGAGGCCTCTGGGCATCGCTGTGGGTGCAGGGTGATGACATCAGATGAGGCCTCTGGGTATCGCTGTGGGTGCAGGGTGATGACATCAGATGAGGCCTCTTTTTTTTTTTATTCATCACCACATTCATTACACATCATTACCTAGAGCAATTTATTAAGTCTCGAATTAACCTAGCTGGGTATCACTGTGGGTGGCCACGCAGGGTGATGACATCAGATAAGGCCTCTGGGCATCTCTGTGGGTGCAGGGTGATGCCGCTCAGATGAGGCCTCTGGGTATCACTGTGGGTGCAGGGTGATGACATCAGATGAGGCCTCTGGGTATCACGGTGGGTGCAGGGTGATGACATCAGATGAGGCCTCTGGGTATCACGGTGGGTGCAGGGTGATGACATCAGATGAGGCCTCTGGGTATCACTGTGGGTGCAGGGTGATGACATCAGATAAGGCCTCTGGGTATCACTGTGGGTGCAGAGTGATGACATCAGGTAAGGTCTCTGGGCATCGCTGTGGGTGCAGGGTGATGACATCAGATGAGGCCTCTGGGTATCACTGTGGGTGCAGAGTGATGACATCAGCAGGGACTTTGCTAGTGGTGGAAGAGTGGACGCAGCTCAGGGGCATTTAAGCCGCTACCTCTTCTGCATTATTTTATTACCAATGAAAGTGCAATAAAATATTTGTGAAATTTAAGATTTGTATGAAGCCAGGGTTGTGTTTGTCTTGAAGGTTTGGCACCAATTACAATTATGACTATGAATGCAGCTACGTGGCATGTTTTTAAGATTAAATAGGTATATCTAATCTAAAGATGAACGGAGGGGGCGGAGCTTAGATTAACATAGGGGGCAGAGCTTAGATTAACATAGGGGGCAGAGTTTAGATTAACATGGGGGTGGAGCTTAGATGAACAGAGGGGGCGGAGCTTTGATTAACAGAGGGGGAGGAGCTTAGATTAACATAGGGGGCAGAGCACAAATGAACAGATGGGGCGGAGCTTAGATGAACAGAGGGGGCGGAGCTTATATTAACAGATGAATAAACTCTATTCACACAGGAACTGGTTTTCTCAAGTCTTTGAGGAGGAGAACATTTTTATGTTTATATTTTTTATTCACCTCAGTAAGTCCTGAGTGAGTTAGCCAGGTAGGACACTGCCTCTGGCCATTGGCTGATGCTTCTCTCTGGAATGTGAGAACCACACCCCCTCCAGCTTGGTATTGTTTCTCACGCTTTGTGAGGATTTGACACACAGCATCCCTCACATCAGGTAGGGCCACAACAGCGGGATAGCGGGTTTTCTTCTGTCCGTTTTCTCACCCGCTTATAAACAGGGAGGATGGTGTTCACTCAACCTTTGCACATAGCAGTGCCAACTGTTATTTCTGCGGTTT
The DNA here is from genome assembly GCA_022702515.1 of Ilyophis sp. 1 JC-2022. Lineage (NCBI taxonomy): Eukaryota > Metazoa > Chordata > Actinopteri > Anguilliformes > Synaphobranchidae > Ilyophis > Ilyophis sp. 1 JC-2022. The sequence goes on along the minus strand of CM040400.1, from coordinate 1,550,508 downwards.
GTTCTTGGATCAGTGATAACAAAGTCCAGAATAAGTGGATCAAAGTGACAGCTCTTGTGTGCGATATTTGCTGAGGGTTAAACTTCACTTGCAGTTTGTGTTGTCCTGTGAAGCATTCCTAACACATTTATCAGCTGTAAATAATGACCACAATCTTATCACAAGCATTAATAAACATGATCAATTTATGCAAACTGACATGATGCTCTGAAGCATGCAATGATAAGTACTTTGACACTAGCTTGTCACGAGCGGGACGCTATCAGCACTTTCATGTATCGTATGAAAGATGGTTATGAATATGAGCTGATAATAATATTTATGTGTTGTGTGCTTTTAAAGTGTTATGAATGCAACTGACTTGAAATGCTGTTGTAGTGTCACCATAATAACTGTCACTCAACAGCCCCGCCCCTTTTTCTAACCCTAACCCCGCCCATTTCCCAATGGCACACCTGAATGGATAAGAACTGAACAAAGGTGGCAATCTCAAGTTACACACTTCAGCAACACGAGTGCTTCCTGACCAGTGTTATGGGAGTGGTCAGAGGGTTATGGGAGTGGTCAGAGGGTTATGGGAGTGGTCAGAGTCCTTTCTGACCAGGGTTATGGGAGTGGTCAGAAGGTTATGGGAGTGGTCAGAGTAACATTACATATTTGTAATGGTCTCAATGGCCATGAAGAAAATAAAACTTTAATTTATATTGTTCCTTAATAATAATAATAATAATAATAATAATAATAATAATAGGGCAACACAGGGGTGCAGTGTATAGCACTGTTGCTTCACAGCAAGAAGGTACCCCAAGAAGAGTTTGAATCCCGGCCAAGGGCCTTTCTGTGTGCAGTTTGCATGTTCCCCCCGTGTCCGTGTCCGTGTCCGTGTCCGTGTGGTTTCCTCCGGGTTCTCTGCTTTCCTCCCACAGTCCAAAGACATGCAGGTTAGGCTAATTGGAAACTGTAAAGGGCCTGTAGGTATGAGTGTGTGAGTGAATGGTGTATTTCTGCCTCTCACCCAATGCATGCTGGGATAGGCTCCAGCCCCCCCCCCCCCCCGTAACCCTGACCAGGAATAAGCGGGTTAGATAATGTATGGATGGATGGATAATAATAACTAGCTCTGCATCCCCATAAGATTTCCTGAGCGAAATGCTCTCTTTGTTTTGAGATGGATCAGGAACAAATCATGTCTGTGAGTGTGTTTGTGCGAGCATGCGAGCATGCGTGTGTGCGTGTGTGTGTGTGCCGGCCCTGATGCTGACTGCACTGTGTTTGCATTAATTATCCCATCCTGGAGTAATCGCAATCATACAAAATAACATTAAAAAAATAATAATAATAATAAATGATCATGGCATAGCCTTCCAGTAAATATTGTGCAAATGCAGGCACATTGGTGTTATTCTGTGGTGAGCTGCATGCTAACTTCTAATGCAGTTTAATGCAGGCAGAAGTAGGAGGAAGGGGAGGGGTCAGGCCTGGCAGCACTAGATAACACACTGGGCGCGTCCCAATATTCTTCACTCCTCACCTCCTTTCCTCCACTCGTCTCCTCCACTCGTCTCCTACCCGGAAGTATGCAAAACAACCTGTACATTTAAAGTACAAGTGTTTGCATGTACAGTATACAATGTACCAGACATTGAGGTGTGCGTGTGCAGTATACAATGTACCTGACATTGAGGTGTGCGTGTGCAGTATACAATGTACCTGACATTGAGGTGTGCGTGTGCAGTATACAATGTACCTGAGATTGAGGTGTGTGTGTGTGTGCAGTATACAATGTACCTGACATTGAGGTGTGCGTGTGCAGTATACAATGTACCTGAGATTGAGGTGTGTGTGTGTGCAGTATACAATGTACCTGACATTGAGGTGTGCGTGTGCAGTATACAATGTACCTGAGATTGAGGTGTGCGTGTGCAGTATACAATGTACCTGACATTGAGGTGTGCGTGTGCAGTATACAATGTACCTGACATTGAGGTTTGCTTCGAGATAATATTCATTAATTTGTAACCATTAACGTGTAAATAATATGTAACCAGCAACATTATATTGAAACACAAAGATCTGTTTCCGGGCCACAGAGGAGAGGAGTGGAGGAAAGGAGGGTGCATTTTTTGAGTATCGGGGTGCACCCACTGGCTCTCCAGGACTGGAGCTGTGCATTCCTGGTCTTTCTGTATGTACAGATGGCGTAGAAGCGCGTAGGCAAGCCCATTCTCAGTGTGGCATAAAACTCCACCAGTGCCTGTAATCACATAAGTGGATTAATTATTAACCTTAATGAACGCAGACGACCGTATGCTGGAGGTGCTCACCTGTAACCGTCCCAGCTCAGTCACTTAGAGTCCCATCAGATTGTATAATCAGGCGTTTGACTGAAAATCAGAAACATCCGTTTCTGTCTGAGTTCTGCAGTCTAATGTCTGAGTTCACTGCGCATCAATGGCCTAAAAAAAACATTAAAAAACATAATCTAATGATATGACTAAAAGCATATGACTAAAAGTGCCATATTCTATCTACAAGCAAATCTGCACTCTGCACACTACACTCTGCACTCTGCACTCTGCACACTACACTCTGCACTCTGCACACTACACTCTGCACTCTGAACACTACACTCTGCACTCTGCACACTACACTCTGCACTCTGCACACTACACTCTGCACTCTGAACACTACACTCTGCACTCTGCACACTACACTCTGCACTCTGCACACTGCACACTGCACACTGCACTCTGCACTCTGCACTCTGCACTCTGCACACTGCACTCTGCACTCTGCACACTACACTCTGCACTCTGCACACTACACTCTGCACTCTGCACACTGCACACTGCACTCTGCACTCTGCACACTGCACACTGCACACTGCACTCTGCACTCTGCACACTACACTCTGCACACTGCACTCTGCACTCTGCACACTGCACTCTGCACTCTGCACACTACACTCTGCACACTGCACTCTATTTCATTTAAAAAATGTAGGAAACTTTTTTTTTCACTGCAATAATATTGTTTATCATTATGTTCCATGTTAAAGACACTATGCAGGATTTTTACCTTGCAAATATTATAAAATAACCTTGCTTAATATATCTATGATGCACTGGCAATCTCTGTCATTGTGCACATCTGCCAAATCTGTGCTCCTCGACTTGTATTTATTATTCTAATGAATAAATTATGTCTAATCTGTTTCTGACCGTGATGCTCTTTTCTGTGTGGGGAGGGGTGGGAGTGTCTACAGAGCCTGAGGGGTGGGATCAGGTTTCAGCGGAGGGTTTGTAGCTAGCTAGCTGCTGCAATAGTAGGGAGGGGTGGGTGTCCCCCCACAAAGGAGATAAAACACAAAAAGAGACCGAAATATTCTGCAAAAGTGTCATCCGGCAGATCAATGCTCCACATTTTCTACTACACAAATTTTGGGCTGATTTGGAGCGTGTCCTGTCTGCAAAGATGAAGCGTGCCCTGTTCATTAATGCATTCCTGTCATAAAATATTAAACACAGGCTGAGGAGAAGCAAGGGCTTCATATTTACACTCTTTTTCTGCTTTGAAGATACATTTTATGTCAGATGGAGGAAAGTTCACATTCAGCGCTACTAATGGATATGCACTATGAAAAATAGATTAGTTCTTCTGGGACTAAAATTAGAGCAACTTAACAAGGAGAGCCCTTCAGACGAGCAGCACGAGGAGAGAGTGTGAGACCAGCACGAGCATCAGCACAATCAAACGCTCGCACACACACACACATGCACATACACACACACACACACGCACATGCACATACATGCACATACATGTGTATGTGTATGAGCAACTTAACAAAGAGAGCCCTTCAGACGAGCAGCACGAGGAGAGAGTGTGAGACCAGCACGAGCATCAGCACAATCAAACGCTCGCACACACACACATATGCACACACACACACACGCACGCACATGCACATACATGTGTATGTGTATGTGTATGAGCAACTTAACTAGGAGAGCCCTTCAGACGAGCAGCACGAGGAGAGAGTGTGAGACCAGCACGAGCATCAGCACAATCAAACGCTCGCACACACACACATATGCACACACACACACACGCACATGCACATACATGTGTATGTGTATGTGTATGAGCAACTTAACAAGGAGAGCCCTTCAGCCCTTCAGTGTGTGCATGTGAGTGTGCCCTTTATTATTTTCCTTTTGTAATAGTATTATAAAAATAACACTTCCAGGTGAAATGTGCCCTCACCTCTCCCCCTGGCTTTACTCACAATGCTAATGCAGTAGCTGTGCTTCCTCATTAATCACCAGCTCTCAGGTGATAATGGAGGCAGATAATGGACACGTGCAGTTCATTGCGTTTCCACTGAAGGACATGGAAGTGGAGAATGTATCGCTGCTGTTTTCACTCTGATGTAGTGGTGAGGCACGGGCAACTCCAGGAGCTAGGCAGAGCAAACATGCTCTAGAGCCTCTCTGGGTATTCACACGCTAAGCAAACATGCTCTAGAGCCTCTCTGGGTATTCACACACTAAGCAAACATGCTCTAGAGCCTCTCTGGGTATTCACACGCTAAGCAAACATGCTCTAGAGCCTCTCTGGGTATTCACACGCTAAGCAAACATGCTCTAGAGCCTCTCAGAGTATTCACACACTAAGCAAACACGCTCTAGACCCACTCTGGGTATTCACACGCTAAGCAAACATGCTCTAGAGCCTCTCTGGGTATTCACACGCTAAGCAAACACGCTCTAGACCCTCTCTGGGTATTCACACACTAAGCAAACACGCTCTAGACCCTCTCTGGGTATTCACACGCTAAGCAAACACGCTCTAGACCCTCTCTGGGTACTCACACGCTAAGCAAACATCCTCTAGACCCACTCTGGGTATTCACACACTAAGTAAACACGCTCTAGAGCCTCTCTGGGTATTCACACGCTAAGCAAACACGCTCTAGACCCTCTCTGGGTATTCACACGCTAAGCAAACACGCTCTAGACCCTCTCTGGGTATTCACACGCTAAGCAAACATGCTCTAGACCCTCTCTGGGTATTCACACGCTAAGCAAACATCCTCTAGACCAACTCTGCGTATTCACACACTAAGTAAACACACTCTAGACCCACTCTGGGTATTCACACACTAAGTAAACACACTCTAGACCCTCTCTGGGTATTCACACACTAAGTAAACACGCTCTAGACCCACTCTGGGTATTCACACACTAAGTAAACACGCTCTAGACCCACTCTGGGTATTCACACACTAAGTAAACACGCTCTAGACCCACTCTGGGTATTCACACACTAAGTAAACACGCTCTAGACCCACTCTGGGTATTCACACACTAAGTAAACACGCTCTAGACCCACTCTGGGTATTCACACACTAAGTAAACACGCTCTAGACCCACTCTGGGTATTCACACACTAAGCAAACATGCTCTAGAGCCTCTCAGGGTATTCACATGCTAAGTAAACACGCTCTAGACCAACTCTGCGTATTCACACACTAAGTAAACACGCTCTAGACCCACTCTGGGTATTCACATGCTAAGTAAACACGCTCTAGACCCACTCTGGGTATTCACACACTAAGTAAACACACTCTAGACCCACTCTGGGTATTCACACACTAAGTAAACACACTCTAGACCCTCTCTGGGTATTCACACACTAAGTAAACACGCTCTAGACCCACTCTGGGTATTCACACACTAAGTAAACACGCTCTAGACCCACTCTGGGTATTCACACACTAAGTAAACACGCTCTAGACCCACTCTGGGTATTCACACACTAAGCAAACATGCTCTAGAGCCTCTCAGGGTATTCACACACTAAGTAAACACGCTCTAGACCCACTCTGGGTATTCACACACTAAGTAAACACGCTCTAGACCCACTCTGGGTATTCACACACTAAGTAAACACACTCTAGACCCACTCTGGGTATTCACACACTAAGTAAACACACTCTAGACCCTCTCAGGGTATTCACACACTAAGTAAACACGCTCTAGACCCACTCTGGGTATTCACACACTAAGTAAACACACTCTAGACCCTCTCTGGGTATTCACACACTAAGTAAACACGCTCTAGACCCACTCTGGGTATTCACACACTAAGTAAACACGCTCTAGACCCACTCTGGGTATTCACACACTAAGTAAACACGCTCTAGACCCACTCTGGGTATTCACACACTAAGCAAACATGCTCTAGAGCCTCTCAGGGTATTCACACGCTAAGCAAACATGCTCTAGAGCCTCTCTGGGTATTCACACGCTAAGCAAACACGCTCTAGACCCTCTCTGGGTATTCACACGCTAAGCAAACACGCTCTAGACCCACTCTGGGTATTCACACACTAAGTAAACACGCTCTAGACCCACTCTGGGTATTCACACACTAAGCAAACATGCTCTAGACCCTCTCTGGGTATTCACACGCTAAGCAAACATGCTCTAGACCAGGGGTGTCAAACTCCGGTCCTGGAGGGCCGCAGTGTCTGCTGGTTTTTGGTGCGTTTCAGCACAAGTGATTAATTTAAGTCACTGATTGGCTAAGAAGTCCAAACACCTTGTTCTCAAAGCTTTAACTGGGTGCTAATTAAAAGGAAACCAGAAATACCTGTAGACACTACGGCCCTCCAGGACTGGAGTTTGACACCCCTGCTCTAGACCCTCTCTGGGTATTCACACGCTAAGCAAACACGCTCTAGACCCTCTCTGGGTATTCACACACTAAGTAAACACGCTCTAGACCCACTCTGGGTATTAACACACGATGCAAACACACAGCCTGTAACAGCATCTGCCCTCAGGGAAACTGTTTCAATTCAATTACACCATCCAGCCATGGGCTATTATGACATACAGGCTACAGCATTGTCAGTGTGTATGCATTGTGTGTGTGTGTGTGTGTGTGTGTGTGTGTGTGTGTGTGTGTGTGTGCATGTCTGACTTCTCTGCTAAAAGTTCCATCTGCTGCACCAAATGCTTGCTCTGAGGCCCCGTGTTGATCGCACCTCGGGAAATTCCGCTTGGTTACATATTCATCGACATGTCCATCCGTCACGCTTGTTTTTGCGGTCCTCATTACGTAGGTGTGTAATCTGAAAATTGGACGAGCGTGTGCTGTATTGAAGCATGGCGGCCTCACAGGGTCTCTCTCATTAACCTCCAGGCAGGTGGACAAATTAACATCTTTGCAAGCCAATTAATGCGCAATTTCAAAACCTAACATATTTAATATGTGTCTTTAAAACAGGGCGCTCTGTATTTCTGCACATCAGGGCTTGTTTAATAAGCCTATCACAGTGCATACATGTCTCCACCACGTACCCCACCGCTAAATTTGTGAGATTATTTACAGCGCTTGGCTCTCCATTAGCAGTGACTGCACCAGCTGCGCATTGAGGCTTTGTGCACTAGAAGGATGCATCTCAATCTGTCACTTTGGCTCAGTCTAAAAAACAGGCACAGTCAGGGAAGAGTCACACAGCCCTTTTTGTGCTAATAGGTGCAGAGACACATTGCTGGCGATGCACATTTAGTGCTTGACTGTTAGTTATACACACTAAGACTGGTGCAGTCAGAGCCGGCCGTCAGGTATGCGCACTAAGACTGGTGCAGTCAGAGACGGCCGTCAGGTATGCGCACTAAGACTGGTGCAGTCAGAGACGGCCGTCAGGTATGCGCACTAAGACTGGCGCAGTCAGAGACGGCTGTCAGGTAAGCGCACTAAGACTGGTGCAGTCAGAGACGGCTGTCAGGTATGCGCACTAAGACTGGTGCAGTCAGAGACGGCTGTCAGGTATGCGCACTAAGACTGGTGCAGTCAGAGACGGCTGTCAGGTATGCGCACTAAGACTGGTGCAGTAAAGATGGCTGTCAGGTATGCACACTAAGACTGGCGCAGTCAGAGACGGCTGTCAGGTAAGCGCACTAAGACTGGTGCAGTAAAGACGGCCGTCAGGTATGCACACTAAGACTGGTGCAGTCAGAGACGGCCGTCAGGTATGCGCACTAAGACTGGTGCAGTAAAGACGGCTGTCAGGTATGCACACTAAGACTGGTGCAGTCAGAGACGGCTGTCAGGTATGCACACTAAGACTGGTGCAGTCAGAGACGGCCGTCAGGTATGCACACTAAGACTGGTGCAGTCAGAGACGGCTGTCAGGTATGCGCACTAAGACTGGTGCAGTCAGAGACGGCCGTCAGGTATGCGCACTAAGACTGGTGCAGTCAGAGACGGCTGTCAGGTATGCGCACTAAGACTGGTGCAGTCAGAGACGGCTGTCAGGTATGCGCACTAAGACTGGTGCAGTAAAGACGGCCGTCAGGTATGCGCACTAAGACTGGTGCAGTCAGAGACGGCTGTCAGGTATGCGCACTAAGACTGGTGCAGTCAGAGACGGCTGTCAGGTATGCGCACTAAGACTGGTGCAGTAAAGACGGCTGTCAGGTATGCGCACTAAGACTGGTGCAGTCAGAGACGGCCGTCAGGTATGCGCACTAAGACTGGTGCAGTCAGAGACGGCCGTCAGGTATGCGCACTAAGACTGGTGCAGTCAGAGATGGCTGTCAGGTATGCGCACTAAGACTGGTGCAGTCAGAGACGGCTGTCAGGTATGCGCAGTCAGAGATTCCCGCTGAATATATCTGCAGCTACTGAAGGCTGTCATGCAGATACATGCAGAGGGATCTTGCATAGTATGACTGAGCAATGTACGTAGACAGGTAGTGTCCAGTCATATTATCTCTCTCTCTCTCTCTCTTTCTATCTCTCTCTCTCTATCTCTCTCTCTCTCTCAATCTCTCTCTATCTCTCTCTCTCTCTTTCTATCTCTCTCTCTCTCTCTATCTCTCTCTATCTCTCTCTCTCTTTCTCTCTCTCTCTTTCTCTCTCTCTTTCTTTCTCTATCTATCTCTCTCTCTCTCTCTATCTCTCTCTCTATCTCTCTCTCTCTCTCTATCTCTCTCTATCTCTCTCTCTCTTTCTCTCTCTCTCTCTCTCGCAGGTGTGGGGCTGGATGATGATGTGTGTGTGTGTGTGTGTGGGGGGGGGGGGGGGGGGGTGTAACACAGAGCAGTCTTGGCGAGGATAGCATTAGCATGTGTAACCATGATATCACAAGTTCAAACGCCTCACTGCTGTGGTTACCAGGGGCAACACAAGCACATCCACTTGCTTCATTCACAGGTTGGTCTGAGTGTTCACTGTGGACACATGTAATCTATACAGACTGCTCTTAATAAAGGAGGAAGCCTAGGCCCATAAATAATGCAGAGCAGATACATGCAGACACTGGCTAACATGAGCACAATACCCACCCTTATCTAATCATGGCTTGATATGCTACCGATTAGCAACATGACCTGCTTTAATTCACCACCTCCATAGACGTTGTCCTGGGCAGAATTTGAACTGCATCAAACTTATCTCTGAACTTTGACTTCACAGTTAAATGCAAATGCAATTGACGGAAAGCCAGAGCTTGAATATAATCGCTAGAATCCGCACACTCTGCACTCTTTCTGCACACTCTTTCTACACATATTTTCTGCAGGTGTGTGTGCGTGGTGTCGTATAAACACGCATTAGAGATGTCTTACATTCTGTGGCATCGGAACTGAAGGTGCCTTATTTCAGTGCGTAAATAGCACAGCCTTTGAATCCTCAGTCATTTGTATGATGAAAGCAACGCACCAAACTGAAAGGACATTTTTAAATTTTTCATACTGTAACAGACATTCAGACTCCTAAAGACATATTGTTAAAAACAAAGTTTTTATAGAAATAGACATCCATAGAAAGCAACACTTTATATAATGGTTGGGCTCATAAGTTACGTATTCAATTTGATCCCCATTATATATTTTAGACACCATCAGACACAAAAATCTCATACCTCAGACAATGAACAGTATTATCCAGACACATCACTTATTATATTATAGTATATTAACTTTTAAACTTTTTTTTTTTCATGAACAAACTTTCTTTGCAGTGTCACCTACAAAACACAGAACAATCAAGAACAACACCAGTGTCTCAGATCCATATTCACCGTTAGTGTGAACATACCCAACAGCACCAGTGTCTCAGATCCATATTCACCATTAGTGTGAACATACCCAACAGCACCAGTGTCTCAGATCCATATTTACCGTTAGTGTGAACATACCCAACAACACCAGTGTCTCAGATCTATATTCACCATTAGTGTGAACATACCCAACAGCACCAGTGTCTCAGATCCATATTCACCGTTAGTGTGAACATACACAACAGCACCAGTGTCTCAGATCCATATTCACCGTTAGTGTGAACATACCCAACAGCACCAGTGTCTCAGATCCATATTCACCATTAGTGTGAACATACCCAACAGCACCAGTGTCTCAGATCCATATTCACCGTTAGTGTGAACATACCCAACAGCACCAGTGTCTCAGATTCATATTCACCGTTAGTGTGAACATACCCAACAGCACCAGTGTCTCAGATCCATATTCACCATTAGTGTGAACATACCCAACAGCACCAGTGTCTCAGATCCATATTCACCGTTAGTGTGAACATACCCAATAACACCAGTGTCTCAGATCCATATTCACCATTAGTGTGCAAATACCCAACAGCACCAGTGTCTCAGATCCATATTCACCATTAGTGTGAACATACCCAACAGCACCTGTGTCTCAGATCCATATTCACCGTTAGTGTGAACATACCCAACAACACCAGTGTCTCAGATCCATATTCACCGTTAGTGTGAACATACCCAACAACACCAGTGTCTCAGATCCATATTCACCGTTAGTGTGAACATACCCAACAACACCAGTGTCTCAGATCCATATTCACCGTGAGTGATTCAGGTGACTGCCTTCGTACAGACACTTTTTCTATCTGACATTTTTGCAGGTCGATTTACAAGAAAACGGACTAATACGCAAAAAAAAAAACTAAACACACTAAGCTATAAACACCAGCGTTGACATCATTTACACCTACAAACAGACAAGCAGGTTAAATATTCATTGTAAAGAGCTAACAGTTGCTAACCTTTCAGAGGTATGTTTGCTTAGTGGAATTTAATATCAAACAGCACCTTCTTTTCCCAGCGGAATGTGGGCAATTGTTACTACTAGCATGTGGGCATAATTGTAAAAATGTTTTAATTTGCAAGGCCTGAATTAATTGTCTTGTGACAGCTGGTCCAGTAACGGTAAGCAGCCCAATAATGCCATGTTATTAACTGTCACTCTTATTCCAATGGCTCAGTGAATGAGGGAGACTAACAAACACACTATTAATATAGAGAAAAAATTAATTAGTACCTCTCACAAAAAATACCTTATTAGAATCATCTGCAAGTAATCCATATGAATCAGGCTCACATACCTTTTGCCACAAGATATTCAGCTAAGATCCCTGTCAATGGTGAATTGTTATGTCAGATATTCAAGTTAAACTCGGGAAATGGTGCATTCTTGTATCAGATATTCACATTTAACTCGGGCAATGGCAAATTCGTATATCAGATATTCAGGTTTAACACGGGCAATGGTGAATTCTTATATCAGATATTCAGGTTGAATTGAGACAATGGTGAATTCTTATATCAGATATCCAGGTTGAATTCAGACAATGGTGAATTCCTATATCAGATATTCAGGTTTAACTTAAGCAAAGATGAATTCTTATATAAGATATTTAGGTTTAACTTAGGCAAACGTGCATTCTTATATCTTATATTGTATAATGTTGTGTGCTCGCTGTAATGTTGTGTACTAGCTATAATGTTGTGCACAACCCATCAACCACAAAACCACACAGCCCATCGACCACAAAACCACACAATCCATCGACCACACAACCACACAACCCATCAACCACACAACCACACAACCCATCAACCACACAACCACACAACCCATTAACCACACAACCACACAACCCATCAACCACAAAACCACACAACCCATTAACCACAAAACCACACAACCCATCAACCACAAAACCACACAACCCATCGACCACAAAACCACACAGCCCATCGACCACAAAACCACACAACCCATCAACTACAAAACCACACAGCCCATCGACCAAAAAACCACACAGCCCATCGACCACATAACCGAACCACCACACAACCACATAACCCATCGACCACAAAACCACTCAACCACACAATCCATCGACCACACAACCACACAACCCATTAACCACACAACCACCCAACCCATCAACCACACAACCACACAGCCCATCGACCACACAACCACACAACCCATCAACCACAAAACCACACAACCCATTAACCACAAAACCACACAACCCATCAACCACAAAACCACACAACCCATCGACCACAAAACCACACAGCCCATCGACCACAAAACCACACAACCCATCAACTACAAAACCACACAGCCCATCGACCAAAAAACCACACAGCCCATCGACCACATAACCGAACCACCACACAACCACATAACCCATCGACCACAAAACCACTCAACCACACAATCCATCGACCACAAAACCACACAATCCATCAACCACACAACCACACAACCCATCAACCACATAATCCATTGACCACACAACCACACAATCCATCGACCACACAACCACACAATCCATCAACCACACAACCACACAACCCATCAACCACACAACCCATCAACCACACAACCACACAACCCATCGACCACACAACCACACAATCCATCGACCACACAACCACACAATCCATCAACCACACAACCCATCGACCACACAAGCACACAATCCATCAACCACCCAACCCATCGACCACAAAACCACACAACCCATCAACCACACAACCACACAACCCATCAACCACAAAACCACACAACCCATCAACCACAAAACCACACAGCCCATCTACCACAAAACCACACAATCCATCGACCACACAACCACACAATCCATCAACCACACAACCACACAACCCATCGACCACACAACCACACAACCCATCAACCACACAACCACACAACCCATCAACCACAAAACCACACAGCCCATCGACCACAAAACCACACAATCCATCGACCACAAAACCACACAATCCATCAACCACACAACCACACAATCCATCGACCACACAACCACACAATCCATCAACCACAAAACCACACAGCCCATCGACCACACAACCACACAATCCATCAACCACACAACCACACAACCCATCGACCACACAACCACACAATCCATCAACCACACAACCACCCAACCCATCGACCACAAAACCATACAACCCATCGACCACACAACCACACAACCCATCAACCACACAACCACACAACCACACAACCCATCAATCACACAACCCATCAACCACAAAACCACACAACCCATCAACCACAAAACCACACAACCCATCAACCACAAAACCACACAACCCATCGACCACAAAACCACACAGCCCATCGACCACAAAACCACACAACCCATCAACTACAAAACCACACAGCCCATCGACCACAAAACCACACAGCCCATCGACCACATAACCGAACCACCACACAACCACACAACCCATCGACCACAAAACCATTCAACCACACAATCCATCGACCACACAACCACACAACCCATTGACCACACAACCCATCGACCACATAACCGAACCACCCCACAACCACAAAGCATTGCAAAAGATAAACCATACGACAATGCTCAACCCATCCACTATACTACCAAACAACCCACAACTGTAAAACCACACAATTGATAGCCACACATCCACACAACCATACCCATACAACCAAACAACTGTAGAGTCGCATATCCAGGATACACGATTTCGAAGTTATCTACTTTTTGGTTTGTAGATAATGTCCCAGGTTGTGCGAGCAGCAGCATTTTCCCCTCTCTAACTGAATTATTCACTCCCTCTCTTCCACCTACAAAGATCACACAATCATCACAAACACATTCACTCCCTCTCTTCCACCTACAAAGATCACACAATCATCACAAACACATTCACTCCCTCTCTTCCACCTACAAAGATCACACAATCATCACAAACACATTCACTCCCTCTCTTCCACCTACAAAGATCACACAATCATCACAAACACATTCACTCCCTCTCTTCCACCTACAAAGATCACACAATCATCACAAACACATTCACTCCCTCTCTTCCACCTACAAAGATCACACAATCATCACAAACACATTCACTCCCTCTCTTCCACCTACAAAGATCACACAATCATCACAAACACATTCACTCCCTCTCTTCCACCTACAAAGATCACACAATCATCACAAACACATTCACTCCCTCTCTTCCACCTACAAATATCACACAATCATCACAAACACATTCACTCCCTCTCTTCCACCTACAAAGATCACACAATCATCACAAACACATTCACTCCCTCTCTTCCACCTACAAAGATCACACAATCATCACAAACACATTCACTCCCTCTCTTCCACCTACAAAGATCACACAATCATCACAAACACATTCACTCCCTCTCTTCCACCTACAAAGATCACACAATCATCACAAACACATTCACTCCCTCTCTTCCACCTACAAAGATCACACAATCATCACAAACACATTCACTCCCTCTCTTCGACCTACAAAGATCACACAATCATCACAAACACATTCACTCCCTCTCTTCGACCTACAAAGATCACACAATCATCACAAACACATTCACTCCCTCTCTTCCACCTACAAAGATCACACAATCATCACAAACACATTCACTCCCTCTCTCCCACCTACAAAGATCACACAATCATCACAAACACATTCACTCCCTCTCTTCCACCTACAAAGATCACACAATCATCACAAACACATTCACTCCCTCTCTTCCACCTACAAAGATCACACAATCATCACAAACACAAAGCTATTCCACAATTTACAAGGTTTTTACTTCTCTTCCTTAAACGACAGGAAAAGTCCACAGCCTAAATAAAAAAGGTCTTTAAATCATTTAAATGGGCTCATAAACCATGTGGAGCGTTGGGGCAAAGACATGGGACCTCTTGAGGTTTAAATGAGGCAATGGTTGTACGTACTCGGACTCGGAACAGATACTTTGACATAAATTTTGCTTCTCTACTCAAAAACAATACTTGTGAGGACGTCAAGCTCAACTCTGGTTGGACACAACAGGTATCATTAAAAATGAGCGGTTAGACTGGGTGGCTGCCCAAACACACTTTTTTGCATTCATTTTGAAATATTAACTTTTACGAGAAAGAAAGACGTGTGACAAGTGTGTCTGAGTTTGTTAGTGCATTGACTAACAGTGCATCCAGACAGTATAGAAAGCTCCTCTAGCCCCCAACCCCGTCTATTCTCTTGACCTTGCCACACCAGGGCTGCTTCCTGAAAAATGTCCCTGTATCACCTCACAATTGTAACCGAATGTGTGTCTAATTCAAACTTTAAACAAGTTTCAAGCGTTGAGGAGAAAAGCCAAAGAGTGAAATTAAAACCCAATGAAAGTACAGAGAGGCGCTTGGAGACCTTCAGCTCCTGCCCAGTTTGCATTGGCTCACAGAACTATGTGAAGTGACTTTTGAAATGCTCCCTAAACTTTGTAATGGGCTGGTACGGCTGGTCACCTTTGTACAGAGAGAGAGTGACGTTATATGGGTCAGCAGTGTGCAGTCTCTCTGCTGCCTCAGAGGAACTTAACTTAAAATCAGCAACTATTTCAGAGATGAGAGACCATGTGAACCAAACTCAACCTCCCATCATCCCCACTCCACAAACTCAACCCACCCTCATCCCTGCCCCACAAACTCAACCTCCCATCATCCCCACTCCACAAACTCAACCCCCCATCATCCCCCCACTCCACAAACTCAACCCCCCATCATCCCCCCACTCCATAAATACAACCCCCCCTCATCCCCCCACTCCACAATATCACTCCCCTCTCTCCTGCTCCACAATCTCACTCCCCTCTCTCCCGCTCCACAATCTCACTCCCCTCTCCCACTCCACAATCTCACTCTCATCTCCCGCTCCACAATCTCAATCGCCACCCTCCACCTCTCCCCTGCAACTGCAATAAATCTCACACCAGCCAGCTCACCAAAGTTGGAAACCCTACTTGTATTTAGGAACATCATCTTCTTCTCCGGAGTCATCAGGATTAATTATTTATTG
This sequence comes from Ilyophis sp. 1 JC-2022, assembly GCA_022702515.1. NCBI lineage: Eukaryota > Metazoa > Chordata > Actinopteri > Anguilliformes > Synaphobranchidae > Ilyophis > Ilyophis sp. 1 JC-2022. The sequence continues at coordinate 1,534,271 of CM040400.1, read as the reverse complement.
GGGATTCAAAAAAATTATAAAAATCCAGGGCCCCCCATTCCCAGAGATCTTTAGTATGACCCGTCTTTAAACCCACAGTGCACCACTGAGGAATATATAGGACAGAAAGCAGCTACATATAAATAGCCCAGATACAGAAATATAGGACGTGGCATGCAGGTGGTTGCTGAAGCACATCCGAGAGCCTTAGCATTGGGCCTCCGTCACGTTTGATGTCATTTCCACCTGAGTGGAGGCGCCTTAGCTTGTCCCCAAATCATAGAGGAAGTCGCTTGCTGTCTTGTGACGAAAATCAGAACGGCTCTGGTCGCCAGCTTTAAACCAGTAGGGAGAAAAGGCAGTAGATCGCCGCATATTTAGCTCAATGGATACATGGCTGAGTGTTCGGAAGGTCGATGATGATTATGGCTCAGGGCCAAACGGTGACCTCATAGGTTTGGAAGGGCGGGGCCAAACAGTGACCTCATAGGTTTGGAAGGGCAGGGCCAAACGGTGACCTCCTTTGGAAATGTGAAGAGTGGTGAATGCTAGGCAGCTCTTTTTTAGAGCAGGAGGAGACACTGAGTCAGGTGACCTGTATGTGTATTTACCTTACAGGAATCAGGGAGTCAGACACACTGCCAGGTAGGCCTTATTTCAGTCCCTTAATGGATTTTGACAAAAGGCCCATAGCATAATATTTACCGCTGTGTCACTCCAGTATGCTGAGCTGATGAACTACAAGCGGCCATTTCAGGAGACGCTGTCTCTGCTAAGCCGAATGATTGACAGGCCGCATCTAGCTATGCACAAGTGCTTAGACAATGGAAGAGTCTGCTCCTGTTTTAGAGCTTGAAAAAACGGGCCATTGAAAGGCTCTCTTATAATGGCGCGGTTCTGTGATGTGCCTCAGGTGAGTCCTGCACCTGCTGAGTGATTCTCTGAGGTTCTGTTTTAAATGCGCCCCGCTTCAGCGGCGCCGTACCAAAAAGGAGACACCGTCGGAAAAAAATGAATGTTTTTTTTTTTACCGTCTCTTGTCAAGATAGATAGACCACTGCAGCACTAATAAAGTGCTATATTGTGTTGGTAAACAGTGTGACTTCTCGTGGATGAAGAGAGAGCCTTTCCATTTTACCAGGAGACAGCTTTAATACAGCTGGGGGGGGCACAAGCAAAGTGGGGGGAATGGGATTTAGACAGCCAAGTTTGAGCTGTAATCTGCTTGACGGAAACAAGCTTTTCATCAAAGTGGATTTACCACTGGCCCAGCGCATCTGTCTTTGTAAACCTGGGCCAGAGTGGCAAGTGAATGAGAGGGCACACACTGGGCCTGTCTCAAAGAGCAGGAACCACGTGAATGCCGGCAGCTTCCACAGGAATTCTCCGGTGACCAGAGCGCCTGGAATCACTGACAGCACCGAACTGACTGCATCACTGCACCCATTAGAAAAGACTCAAATCATTTGCATTTAAACGACTTAAATAACTTAATATCACAATGGCTGTGCTGTACCAGGGAAGAATAGAAAGCAAGCATGGCACTCAGGTTATCGCACAGGTTATGTGAGAGTGATTGGTGATGTACAGTGAGAGTATGGAGTGTGCAGTTGCCCTGGTAACACGCACAGGTTATGTGAGAGTGGTTGGTGATGTACAGTGAGAGTACGGTGTGTGCAGTTGACCTGGTAACACACACAGGTTATGTGAGAGTGATTGGTGTTGTACAGTGAGAGTACGGTGTGTGCAGTTGCCCTGGTAACACACACATGTTATGTGAGAGTGGTTGGTGTTGTACAGTGAGAGTATGGTGTGGGCAGTTGCCCTGGTAACACGCACAGGTGATGTGAGAGTGGTTGGTGATGTACAGTGAGAGTATGGTGTGTGCAGTTGCCCATGGTAACACGCACAGGTTATGTGAGAGTGGTTGGTGATGTACAGTGAGAGTATGGTGTGGGCAGTTGCCCTGGTAACACGCACAGGTTATGTGAGAGTGATTGGTGATGTACAGTGAGAGTACGGTGTGTGCAGTTGCCCATGGTAACATGCACAGGTTATGTGAGAGTGGTTGGTGATGTACAGTGCGAGTTTGGTGTGTGCAGTTGCCCATGGTAACACGCACATGTTATGTGAGAGTGGTTGGTGATGTACAGTGAGAGTATGGTGTGTGCAGTTGACCTGGTAACACACACAGGTTATGTGAGAGTGGTTGGTGATGTACAGTGAGAGTACGGTGTGTGCAGTTGCCCTGGTAACAGGCACAGGTTATGTGAGAGTGGTTGGTGTTGTACAGTGCGAGTATGGTGTGTGCAGTTGCCCATGGTAACACGCACAGGTTATGTGAGAGTGGTTGGTGATGTACAGTGCGAGTTTGGTGTGTGCAGTTGCCCATGGTAACACGCACATGTTATGTGAGAGTGGTTGGTGATGTACAGTGAGAGTTTGGTGTGTGCAGTTGCCCATGGTAACACGCACAGGTTATGTGAGAGTGGTTGGTGATGTACAGTGAGAGTTTGATGTGTGCAGTTGCCCATGGTAACACGCACAGGTTATGTGAGAGTGGTTGGTGTTGTACAGTGCGAGTATGGTGTGTGCAGTTGCCCATGGTAACACGCACAGGTTATGTGAGAGTGGTTGGTGTTGTACAGTGCGAGTTTGGTGTGTGCAGTTGCCGTGGTAGCATGAGCAGAGCAGAAACTGTGTGGCAGGTGTACAAATTAATCACAAAAGAATATATAAAAAAATTAAGTTACAAAATTAAGTTACTATCTGGGCCAAGTTAATTTGATGAGTACGGTTGTCTGCCATGACACATAACACACCCAACTCAAATCGCCAGACCTCCACTGGGACACACACACTGTTGGCAGCTGTATGGCGGGTCAGGTGTGTGTTGGTGTCTCGTGCATCGTGCGTTAAATGGCGGGTCAGGTGTGTGTTGGTGTCTCGTGCATCGCGGGTTAAATGGTGGGTCAGGTGTGTGTTGGTGTTCCGTGCATCGCAGGTTAAATGGCGGGTCAGGTGTGTGTTGGATGCCTTCATACTTACAACGATTTTGAAGCCCCGTTCGATTTGGTCCAATCACCGCCGTGCAGCGTGGGTAAGAGCTGCTGTTTGATTTATGACGCTTCTGTTGCTATGCGCTTGGTAAGCTTGTGCTAGCCAGGAGGGGGAGGGGCTTGTGCTAGCCAGGAGGGGGGGGGGGCTTGTGCTAGCCAGGAGGGGGGGGGCATTGCATATTACCACGCAAGCATTATTGTCTCCCACTGAAAGAGACTCATCCATCAACACAGGAGATGGGGCTATATGCAGGAGATGGGGCTATATGCAGGCTCCTGGAGGGAGAGCTTGACTCTGTGTTATAAAACATATATGACCTTGTAGACTATACTGTGTCTCGCCTTCAGTTCCATGGCTACAGAAATCCTATTTCAAACAATGGGCCTCATTCACCAATCACTCTACCAACAAATCTGTCCTTAAAACTTTCTTTAAAATGTTTTTAAAAACATTTTCGGGATTAACTGATGTTTGTGTTCTGAGCTTCTGTTCTACCTAAGAAAAAAATACCAAATAAGAAAATATTGGTGCATGCCAGGATGTTCATAAAAAAACATTTTAAAGAAAGTCTTAAGAACAAAATTTGTTGGCAGAATGGTTGATGGATGAGGCTCAATCTCTGCTTGCAGTCACACACTCATCAAGATCTGTAAGTGAAAAATTTGGCTCGACTGAAATTTTTGTCTCGAGTTTGTGAAGCTGACAGGTAAGCAACATGGACTTTGTGAATCATTAAGCCAATTTTGTCTTAAAACTGGAATTATAAGAATACATTTGCAAATGAAAAAAACTGCACACTGTGAGATACTTGCAAAAAGACATTTAATAAGTGCAACGTTTCGGTCACAGACCTTCTTCAGGCATGAATAATTGGACAAAGAGGGGGGGAGTTATTAATATTAATATGAATATTAAGAATAAATTTACACCCTTGGATAATGTGGATCTACAGTTACACAAACGAATAATAAGATTCAGTATGTTACCCACGTCATTAGAATACTCAGATTGAGTATGTTACCCACGTCATTAGAATACTCAGATTGAGTATGTTACCCACGTCATTAGAATACTCAGATTCAGTATGTTACCCACGTCATTAGAATACTCAGATTGAGTATGTTACCCACGTCATTAGAATACTCAGATTGAGTATGTTACCCACGTCATTAGAATACTCAGATTGAGTATGTTACCCACGTCGTTAGAATACTCAGATTCAGTATGTTACCCACGTCGTTAGAATACTCAGATTCAGTATGTTACCCACATCATTAGAATACTCAGATTCAGTATGTTACCCACGTCATTAGAATACTCAGATTCAGTATGTTACCCACGTCGTTAGAATACTCAGATTCAGTATGTTACCCACGTCATTAGAATACTCAGATTCAGTATGTTACCCACGTCATTAGAATACTCAGATTCAGTATGTTACCCACGTCGTTAGAATACTCAGATTCAGTATGTTACCCACGTCATTAGAATACTCAGATTGAGTATGTTACCCACGTCATTAGAATACTCAGATTCAGTATGTTACCCACGTCATTAGAATACTCAGATTCAGTATGTTACCCACGCCATTAGAATACTCAGATTCAGTATGTTACCCACGTCATTAGAATACTCAGATTCAGTATGTTACCCACGTCGTTAGAATACTCAGATTCAGTATGTTACCCACGTCATTAGAATATTCAGATTCAGTATGTTACCCACGTCATTAGAATACTCAGATTCAGTATGTTACCCACGTCATTAGAATACTCAGATTCAGTATGTTACCCACGTCATTAGAATACTCAGATTCAGTATGTTACCCATGTCGTTAGAATACTCAGATTCAGTATGTTACCCATGTCGTTAGAATACTCATATTCAGTATGTTACCCATGTCGTTAGAATACTCAGATTCAGTATGTTACCCACGTCATTAGAATATTCAGATTCAGTATGTTACCCACGTCATTAGAATACTCAGATTCAGTATGTTACCCACATCATTAGAATACTCAGATTCAGTATGTTACCCACGTCATTAGAATACTCAGATTCAGTATGTTACCCACATCATTAGAATACTCAGATTCAGTATGTTACCCATGTCGTTAGAATACTCAGATTCAGTATGTTACCCACATCATTAGAATATTCAGATTCAGTATGTTACCCACGTCATTAGAATACTCAGATTCAGTATGTTACCCACATCATTAGAATACTCAGATTCAGTATGTTACCCACGTCATTAGAATACTCAGATTCAGTATGTTACCCACATCATTAGAATACTCAGATTCAGTATGTTACCCATGTCGTTAGAATACTCAGATTCAGTATGTTACCCACATCATTAGAATACTCAGATTCAGTATGTTACCCACGTCGTTAGAATACTCAGATTCAGTATGTTACCCACGTCATTAGAATACTCAGATTCAGTATGTTACCCACGTCGTTAGAATACTCAGATTCAGTATGTTACCCACGTCATTAGAATATTCAGATTCAGTATGTTACCCACGTCATTAGAATACTCAGATTCAGTATGTTACCCACGCCATTAGAATACTCAGATTCAGTATGTTACCCACGTCATTAGAATACTCAGATTCAGTATGTTACCCACGTCGTTAGAATACTCAGATTCAGTATGTTACCCACGTCATTAGAATATTCAGATTCAGTATGTTACCCACGTCATTAGAATACTCAGATTCAGTATGTTACCCACGTCATTAGAATACTCAGATTCAGTATGTTACCCACGTCATTAGAATACTCAGATTCAGTATGTTACCCATGTCGTTAGAATACTCAGATTCAGTATGTTACCCATGTCGTTAGAATACTCAGATTCAGTATGTTACCCATGTCGTTAGAATACTCAGATTCAGTATGTTACCCACGTCATTAGAATACTCAGATTCAGTATGTTACCCACGTCGTTAGAATACTCAGATTCAGTATGTTACCCACGTCATTAGAATATTCAGATTCAGTATGTTACCCACGTCATTAGAATACTCAGATTCAGTATGTTACCCACGTCATTAGAATACTCAGATTCAGTATGTTACCCACATCATTAGAATACTCAGATTCAGTATGTTACCCATGTCGTTAGAATACTCAGATTCAGTATGTTACCCATGTCGTTAGAATACTCAGATTCAGTATGTTACCCACATCATTAGAATACTCAGATTCAGTATGTTACCCACGTCATTAGAATACTCAGATTCAGTATGTTACCCACGTCATTAGAATACTCAGATTCAGTATGTTACCCACGTCGTTAGAATACTCAGATTCAGTATGTTACCCACGTTGTTAGAATACTCAGATTCAGTATGTTACCCACATCATTAGAATACTCAGATTCAGTATGTTACCCACGTCATTAGAATATTCAGATTCAGTATGTTACCCACGTCATTAGAATACTCAGATTCAGTATGTTACCCACATCATTAGAATACTCAGATTCAGTATGTTACCCACGTCGTTAGAATACTCAGATTCAGTATGTTACCCACGTCGTTAGAATACTCAGATTCAGTATGTTACCCACGTCGTTAGAAGTGTCACATAAATGGCCTCATATATAGTGAAACCTGGGCCAAAATTACAGCCTATTAGTACAAATGTGTAATTACCTGAGCTCCAGTTAACAGGTCCATACAGAATAAGAACCTTGTAGCAATGCAAACAGTTGCTTAGACATCTAATGAACGTTGGTCACGGAGGTCGATATGATTTTCATTAGTGGGGCAGAAATTAAAGTGTTTTTCATGTGGGTATATTGCAGTACAAAACACTGATATATTATTGGTAGAAAAGCGGTCGCGTCATGACTCAACGTCAATCAGCCTTGTAGCCGTGACGCAGGTCCCAAAATTGTTTGGGAGACGATAGCAACTATACAATACATTTTTTTATACATTTGTTATATAGGAATGACAATAACTTTATGTAAATGAAGGACTGAATAAATGTGTGGAGTTTCTACTTCTACTGACTCCTGGCAAACACAAATCCTGCCGATAGTCAATTCTCACCATGCTGTGAAACGATGCTTTGAAATTCATGTCCAAGCTTTGATTGAACCATTCAGACTGCACTGGTCAGTGATCGCCCACCTTCCAGTGCTGATTAAACAGGAACTGCCCGAGTCCCACACCTTCCAGTGCTGATTAAACAGGAACTGCCCGAGTCCCACACCTTCCAGTGCTGATTAAACAGGAACTGCCCGAGTCCCACACCTTCCAGTGCTGATTAAACAGGAACTGCCCGAGTCCCACACCTTCCAGTGCTGATTAAACAGGAACTGCCCGAGTCCCACACCTTCCAGTGCTGATTAAACAGGAACTGCCTGAGTCCCACACCTTCCAGTGCTGATTAAACAGGAACTGCCCGAGTCCCACACCTTCCAGTGCTGATTAAACAGGAACTGCCCGAGTCCCACACCTTCCAGTGCTGATTAAACAGGAACTGCCCGAGTCCCACACCTTCCTGTGCTGATTAAACAGGAACTGCCCGAGTCCCACACCTTCCAGTGCTGATTAAACAGGAACTGCCCGAGTCCCACACCTTCCAGTGCTGATTAAACAGGAACTGCCCGAGTCCCACACCTTCCAGTGCTGATTAAACAGGAACTGCCCGAGTCCCACACCTTCCAGTGCTGATTAAACAGGAACTGCCCGAGTAGCATACAAAGGGAAGCAGAGTCGGCTGTGAACCCAAATGCCCAGCATCCGTTTCAAATAATCTTCACCAAATAGCACATGATAGGAACCAAACGAGTGCCGTACATTCAATCTCTATCCTCCAGACTTGGGGAGCTTCCCAGCTGTCTTATCTCTTTAAGTTCGAATGGCTGCAGGTGCTGTGGAAAGCTGTGCTTCTGTGGCTTGTGCAGCCAGCAGAACGACGCGTGCAGGGATGTGTTGGGCGGGATGCGTTGGGCGGCATGTGGCACTAAATTGGACAGCAGCACTCACTTCTGTTACTTTATGCTGTCAGAGATACAGAGACTGCAGGAGAACAAACTCAGCGTGTGCAGCGCACTAGGAGGGTCTGCTTTCACTTCATGACTACAGGAAACTGTGACAATTCCACTGTAGAACTACAGGAAACTGTGACCCTTCCAGTTTAGAACTACATAAACCTATGACCCTTCCAGTTTAGAACTACAGGAAACTGTGATAATTCCACTGTGGAACTACAGGAAATTGAGACCCTTCCACTTTAAAACTACAAGAAACTGTGACCCTTCCACTGTAGAACTACAGAAAATGGTGACCCTTCCAGTTTAGAACTACATAAAACTATGACCCTACCAGTTTATAACTGCAGGAAACTGTGACCCTTCCAATTTAAAACTACAGGACACTGTGACCCTTCCGCTGTAAAACTACAGGAAACTGTGATAATGCCACTGTAGAACTACAGGAAACTGTGATCTTTCCAGTCTAGAACTACAGGAAACTGTGATAATGCGACTGTAGAACTGCAGGAAACTGGGATCCTTCCATTGTAGAACTACAGGAACTATTGTGCTATTTACAAACAGGCTTTCACACAGAGCACTCTTGTGTGGATACATTAGTGATTGAGTTAAAAATAAGAAAATGTAATATATTAGAACTAATGTATGTGTGTGTGTGTGTGTGTGTGTGTGTGTGTGTGTGTGTGTTTGTGTTTGTGTATCTGTGTGTTTGTGTGTGTGAGAGAGAAAGAGAGAGAGTGTGTTCTGCTGCAATCCCTTCTCTTTACCAAACTCATTATATTGCAATTGTGTGCAATAAAAAAATTTATAAACACAGGCAGTACAGCAAAAGCTGCAAATTTTTTTATATAACAAGCTGTGAACAATTTCATAAATGTACGCGCACAATTATATAACATGGAGAGCCTCCTTCAGACCATCAGCCAGCAGAAAACTGTCATCAGGCAAAATGGCCGACCCTCGAAAGCCACTGCGCTGTGCTCAGAATACAGTGGTGAAGTTTGGTTACCGGACTGTAAGGAAAGGCCTGCTGATTAAGAAGCGATTTCAGCTCATCCTCATGCATATTGTGCTGTTGCAATAAGAATGGAGGTTTACAGATTAGATTACCTATAAATACCTATATTACATTATAGCATAACTGCACCCTGTTTGCCCTGCTGTGAGCTAGAGACAGACCAGAGCCATGGTGTTCATCCCCAGCTGTGAGCTAGAGACAAACCAGAGCCATGGTGTTCATCCCCTGCTGTGAGCTAGAGACAAACCAGAGCCATGGTGTTCATCCCCAGCTGTGAGCTAGAGACAAACCAGAGCCATGGTGTTCATCCCCAGCTGTGAGCTAGAGACAGACCAGAGCCATGGTGTTCATCCCCAGCATCCGCTCATTACTGCTGCACAATGTAAGTCATACAGCAGAATCCCTGAAACAAAGGAAGACTAAGACTTGGAGTGCAGTTAGCGGTTGGAGTGCAGTTAGTGTTTGGAGTGCAGTTAGTGTTTGGAGTGCAGTTAGTGTTTGGAGTGCAATTAGCAGTTGGAGTGCAGTTAGCGGTTGGAGTGCAGTCAGCGGTTGGAGTGCAGTTAGCGGTTGGAGTGCAGTTAGATTTTGGAGTGCAGTTAGTGTTTGGAGTGCAGTTAGTGTTTGGAGTGCAGTTAGCAGTTGGAGTGCAGTTAGTGGTTGGAGTGCAGTTAGCGGTTGGAGTGCAGTTAGCAGTTGGAGTGCAGTTAGCGGTTGGAGTGCAGTTAGCGGTTGGAGTGCAGTTAGAGTGTGGAGTGCAGTTAGCGGTTGGAGTGCAGTTAGCAGTTGGAGTGCAGTTAGCGGTTGGAGTTCAGTTAGCGGTTGGAGTTCAGTTAGCAGTTGGAGTGCAGTTAGAGTGTGGAGTGCAGTTAGCGGTTGGAGTGCAGTTAGCAGTTGGAGTGCAGTTAGCGGTTGGAGTGCAGTTAGCGGTTGGAGTGCAGTTAGAGTGTGGAGTGCAGTTTGTTATCAGAAGGCAGTCACAGCACTCTACAGTACGTGTGGGTACTCAATTCAGCTACCAGGGTAAAATTGTGGGGAAAGTAAAAAATCTGAAACCCAAATGCAGGTCCAGAACAATGGGAAAATCAACACATATATATGTATATATTTGCCAGCAGTTTAAAGAACTTAAAGGTTGCAGGTTTGATTCCCAGGTAGGACACCACTGTTGTGCGCTTGTGCAAGATACTTAACCTGAATTGCTCCAGTATATATAACCAGCTGTACAAATGGATACTATGTAAAGAACGCAAAAACAAAACAAAATTTAAAAAACTATAAGGCGCTCTGGATAAAATGCCTGTAATGTAACACATAGTCTTCTGTTCCTGTATCTGGTGCGCTGTCCCTTCAGCACCTCAGGGTCCTGGGAGAGCTGCAGGACCTTGGACAGCACCAGCCCCACTCAGTCACAGTAGCAGCTGTGGCTCATTGCCAATCAGAGCAGCTGATAGGGATTTCTTAATTATTGTGTTCTATAAATGCTCTACCCAGGGCACAGGTGACTCTTTCACCATATGGTGAACATGCATTTGTGCATCCGGAAATTACCGGACACTGGTCTTCCTTTTTTAACAGCAGTGTCTGTTTGCTGTTTTAAAAAATATATATTTTGTGGACCTTTCCTGTATTTGAGTTCAAGGGCAGAATAAAAGGTAATAAGCATAATTTTCTTCTGTCCTTCCACCGTCGGAACCCCAATTGAGTCTGTTGAAATGCATTAGCCTTTTTTGTGTAAAATGAAAAGGTGATGTGTGTCACCTTGATTCACGCAGCACCTCAGAGCCCCCTCATCCGTCAGCTCGCTACCCTTTACAAGCGGTTCTATCGAAAAATGTCTCGAACTGTTTGCTGAAGCTTTTGCAGTGTTACGTAATTTAAAAAGATAAAAAGCGGTGTATGCACACTGCTGATAAAGATTACATTAAACAAAATGTTTATTTTAACAATGTTAAAATCTCTTGAACCACTGGGCAAACACCAGGGAAGGCTGAAATTGTATTGATTCACCACAATGTGAAGTGTTTGAATTGATTGCACTATCAGCAATGATCTGTGATGAGTTCTGCAGCTGGAGAGGTCAAAGTTGACATGTGGCAAAGGTTAAACAAGCGGCGCAAAGATTAGCTTCAGCTGTCGATGAGGGAGTTATCTTTCCCAGAGCTTTTGACAACATAATCAATTAGAGAAATGTAACAGCTTGAGCAGGAAGAGTGTGGACAGGAGAGCAGGTTAATGTCACGCTTTGTACAGCATCTCAGAGCCTGCCAAGAATACAGCACTGAGACTGACATCGTCTTTAATCTGGGAGGGGGGTTTCCAACATCAATTTGTTCCTTTCAATTTAGCCAAGAAGAATTGGGTTGACCTTTTACATTGTATTAGAGAGTCACAGTGCACTCTTAACACCGCCTAGGATAGGTGAATAGATTGGGGCCTATCAGTCATTTATAATCTGTAAGATTTCCATCTCCTGTTTTGCTTTCTCTCTGTCTTGTTTTTTCTTCCCTCTCTCCTTCTCTCTCTCTCTAGTAATGCAGTGGTATTGAGTGAATACTGTAGAGTTTGTACAGGGAGAGTAATGCAGTGGTATAGAGTGAATAATGTAGAGTTTGTACAGGGAGAGTAATGCAGTGGTATTGAGTGAATAATGTAGAGTTTGTACAGGGAGAGTAATGCAGTGGTATAGAGTGAATAATGTAGAGTTTGTACAGGGAGAGTAATGCAGTGGTATTGAGTGAATACTGTAGAGTTTGTACAGGGAGAGTAATGCAGTGGTATTGAGTGAATACTGTAGAGTTTGTACAGGGAGAGTAATGCAGTGGTATTGAGTGAATACTGTAGAGTTTGTACAGGGAGAGTAATGCAGTGGTATAGAGTGAATAATGTAGAGTTTGTACAGGGAGAGTAATGCAGTGGTATTGAGTGAATACTGTAGAGTTTGTACAGAGAGAGTAATGCAGTGGTATAGAGTGAATAATGTAGAGTTTGTACAGGGAGAGTAATGCAGTGGTATTGAGTGAATACTGTATAGTTTGTACAGGGAGAGTAATGCAGTGGTATTGAGTGAATATTGTATCGTTTGTACAGAGAGAGTAATGCAGTGGTATGGAGTGAATACTGTAGTTTGTACAGGGAGAGTAATGCAGTGGTATTGAGTGAATACTGTAGAGTTTGTACAGGGAGAGTAATGCAGTGGTATTGAGTGAATACTGTAGAGTTTGTACAGGGAGAGTAATGCAGTGGTATTGAGTGAATATTGTATAGTTTGTACAGAGTAATGCAGTGATATTGAGTGAATACTGTAGAGTTTGTACAGAGAGAGTAATGCAGTGGTATTGAGTGAATACTGTAGAGTTTGTACAGGGAGAGTAATGCAGTGGTATTGAGTGAATACTGTAGAGTTTGTACAGGGAGAGTAATGCCGTGGTATTGAGTGAATACTGTAGAGTTTGTACAGGGAGAGTAATGCAGTGGTATTGAGTGAATACTGTAGAGTTTGTACAGGGAGAGTAATTCAGTGGTATTGAGTGAATACTGTAGAGTTTGTACAGGGAGAGTAATTCAGTGGTATTGAGTGAATACTGTAGAGTTTGTACAGGGAGAGTAACGCAGTGGTATTGAGTGAATACTGTAGAGTTTGTACAGGGAGAGTAATGCAGTGGTATTGAGTGAATACTGTAGAGTTTGTACAGGGAGAGTAATGCAGTGGTATAGAGTGAATACTGTAGAGTTTGTACAGGGAGAGTAATGCAGTGGTATAGAGTGAATACTGTAGAGTTTGTACAGGGAGAGTAATGCAGTGGTATTGAGTGAATACTGTAGAGTTTGTACAGGGAGAGTAATGCAGTGGTATTGAGTGAATACTGTAGAGTTTGTACAGGGAGAGTAACGCAGTGGTATTGAGTGAATACTGTAGAGTTTGTACAGGGAGAGTAATGCAGTGGTATTGAGTGAATATTGTATAGTTTGTACAGGGAGAGTAATGCCGTGGTATTGAGTGAATACTGTAGAGTTTGTACAGGGAGAGTAATGCAGTGGTATTGAGTGAATACTGTAGAGTTTGTACAGAGAGAGTAATGCAGTGGTATTGAGTGAATACTGTAGAGTTTGTACAGGGAGAGTAATGCAGTGGTATAGAGTGAATACTGTAGAGTTTGTACAGGGAGAGTAATGCAGTGGTATTGAGTGAATACTGTAGAGTTTGTACAGGGAGAGTAATTCAGTGGTATTGAGTGAATACTGTAGAGTTTGTACAGGGAGAGTAATGCAGTGGTATAGAGTGAATACTGTAGAGTTTGTACAGGGAGAGTAATGCAGTGGTATTGAGTGAATACTGTATAGTTTGTACAGAGAGAGTAATGCAGTGGTATTGAGTGAATACTGTAGAGTTTGTACAGGGAGAGTAATGCAGTGGTATTGAGTGAATACTGTAGAGTTTGTACAGGGAGAGTAATGCAGTGGTATTGAGTGAATACTGTAGAGTTTGTACAGGGAGAGTAATGCAGTGGTATTGAGTGAATACTGTAGAGTTTGTACAGGGAGAGTAATTCAGTGGTATTGAGTGAATACTGTAGAGTTTGTACAGAGAGAGTAATGCAGTGGTATTGAGTGAATACTGTAGAGTTTGTACAGGGAGAGTAATGCAGTGGTATTGAGTGAATACTGTAGAGTTTGTACAGGGAGAGTAATGCAGTGGTATTGAGTGAATAATGTAGAGTTTGTACAGGGAGAGTAATGCAGTGGTATTGAGTGAATACTGTAGAGTTTGTACAGGGAGAGTAATGCAGTGGTATTGAGTGAATACTGTAGAGTTTGTACAGGGAGAGTAATGCAGTGGTATTGAGTGAATACTGTAGAGTTTGTACAGGGAGAGTAATTCAGTGGTATTGAGTGAATATTGTATAGTTTGTACAGAGTAATGCAGTGGTATTGAGTGAATACTGTAGAGTTTGTACAGGGAGAGTAATGCAGTGGTATTGAGTGAATATTGTATAGTTTGTACAGAGTAATGCAGTGGTATTGAGTGAATACTGTAGAGTTTGTACAGGGAGAGTAATGCAGTGGTATAGAGTGAATACTGTAGAGTTTGTACAGGGAGAGTAATGCAGTGGTATTGAGTGAATACTGTAGAGTTTGTACAGGGAGAGTAATGCCGTGGTATAGAGTGAATACTGTAGAGTTTGTACAGGGAGAGTAATGCAGTGGTTTTGTCGGTTCTCCACACCACGCAGAGACCTCGTCTGGAGATTTGCCGTCAAATCGTTTTGCGATACAAAAACCTTCTAATCCTCGGTTTCCCTAGTTCTGACATCCTACCTTGATCCTCTGGATTTGGAGAAGGAGAGAAGAAGAGGAAAAAATATATATTGTAGCAGGATGTATGAGTCTAGCAACAGAAAGCAATAACTTCCCTTGTGATTTTAGAGAAGAACAAGAAGCAGCTCTTTTCATGAAGTGGATAGTATCTGGTGTTTATTACAGGGAGTTAGGAGTTCCTCTGCTCAATGTGCCAGATACTGATGGGTGATTACAGAGGGACAGAGTGAACGTGACCCACAGTAAGAAGCTGAGCATGGCACCGCTCATTTCCTCAAATTTGCAGGCAATTTATTTGCTTTTCTGGATGTCTGTTGAAAGTTAAGTCATGAGGAACATTAAAATAATGGTCTAAGGCGCATTCCGTTTTGATATTTCATTTTTTTAAATAATTACAATTGCATGTGGTCATTCATAATTAAATTTTATTGGGAAAGTTTAAATGGTAAGGAGATTGGCCCTTTTAATAATTCCACCTAAAGTTTTCTTTCTTTTTTAAAATATATATTATTGGTGCATGATGTTTTCTATAATAGTTTTTTTTGTGTGCGTGCATGTGAATGTACACTGAATCGGGGTCCAGGGACATGTGGTGTCCAGGTCTCAATGGCCTGATTGATTGGTGGTGTAGCTTTTCATTATTTTCTGCAGCAGTTATAAGTGTGATCACTCCAAAGACGCGTCACTCCCAAGACGCGTCACTCCAAAGAAAGACGCGTCACTCCAAAGAAAGACGCGTCACTCCAAAGAAAGACGCGTCACTCCAAAGAAAGACGCGTCACTCCAAAGAAAGACGCGTCACTCCAAAGAAACCTGGAGAATTCGAATGAGGGATAAAAAAGATGTGTGACTTGCCTAATAAATATATTGTTATAATAGTATAAGCATTTAGCGGATGGTCTTATCCAGAACAGCTTTCATTTTCACAACACACACACACACACACACACACAGCTGTATATTTACTGACGCAATTCTTGGGTATAAAACTGGCAACCTCGGACTTACAAGCCCAGTTCAGCAACCGCTGTACTATACTGTCTTGTACGTTATAAATCGACGAAGGTCCGTTACAAATGAAAACAAACAAGTTAAATTAATTACACATGAAATATTAATGCAGGCTTTCAATATTGCCATATTAACCGCCGATATAATGTTGAAGATGAGAGCAGCTGAGGGATAAGAATTGTTTCAGTACAAGGTTCCAGCGAAACTCAGAGCACTCTGGTTGTTTATTGTTTTGCAGTATATGAAGTTGTGTTTGTTTGGCTGCAGCTTGCTGAGTCAGCATTAAAGTTTCCTCTCTTACATCTGGCTCTTAAGCTCCCATCTTAACAAACTCTCCAGATGGGACATAATCAGCCTCTGGAATACAAGCGAGAAGCAGGTCAGCCTGTATGAGACGCTGATAAAAGAGAGGATGAGATGCCAGACTCAGAGGAGACAGGAGACACAGAGTCTGGGAAATGATTGACAGGTGGGTGGGGCTCAGTGCAGCCAGGAAGAGCAGGACAGAGGTGAATGTGGAGAGAATGGGGAAGCACACACACTCAAAAGCACACACACACACACACTCAAAAGCGCACACACACACACACACAAACTCACACAGAAACGCGCACACACACACACACACACACAAACTCACACAGAAACGCGCACACATACACACTCAGAAGCACACATACACATATGCACACACACACACACCAACACATTTACACACAGAAGCACATGCATGCACACAAGCACACACACACACACACAAACTCACACAGAAACACACACAACAGAAGCGCACATACACACTCACTCAGAAGCACATATGCACACACACACCAACACATTTACACACAGAAGCACATGCATGCACACAAGCACACACACACACGCACACACACACACACTCACTCAGAAGCACACATACACATATGCACACACACACCAACACATTTACACACAGAAGCACATGCATGCACACACACACACTCAACAGAAGCGCACACACACACACACATACACATATGCACACACACCAACACATTTTCACACAGAAACACTCACACACACTCACACACAGATACTGTATATACACACACGCACATGCACATACACATACACACACGCACATGCACATACACATACACACACACACAAATACCCACACAATAACTCACACACATACAATACACGTGCACACACACACACATGCACACACTCGCACACACCCACACACTCCCATCCTTTCAAAAGACTCAGAGAGCTGTCCTACATGTTTTTTTTACCTCAGGCAGCTATTGCAGATAAGCTCCGCCCCTTCCTGCAGCTGTAGGGTCACCTGACTCATCAAATCCCATGAGGATGCAGAACCATCAGCTGCTACCTGCACAGATACGCCTTGTGTCTGCTCCCCTGGCCCCTGTGAGAGATGATCGGTAGTTCACCGCTGGGTCACACCGAACAGGCTTTTTCCCCCTCAAAAGGGCTCTTTAATTCTCCTCTCATGGCCGTGCTGACAAATCCATGCATAATTCTACGTTAATAAGGCCCAGCTCTCACCCACTACTTCAAAGTGCTCCCATAATCTGTGTGTGTTCTGCCAGATCTGATACAGAAAAGGCAGGAGCACGCATATACACATTCTCCAGACGTTCACTAACCGACTTACAAATCCTCATGCAATTTCAAAAGGGTATTAGCAGCTCAAACTGAAACGTAATTGTTTTTGCTGAATAAAATATTTGAGGCAGATTTGTAGGTTGGGGTTTAATGTCCAATATTAGCAATTAAAATACAAAGAGGAATCTCCGCAGGCGAGAAAAAAGTGTGGAGGTCCAGTAATGATGGGATGTGTCAGCTAGCATAGCTACCTTCTTCAGCGCGTGTTTTTCCATGTCAGACAGGATTAATTAGCACCTGTGACAAGAGGTCAAAACCCACAAACAACCAGAGAGCCCTTTCTTAAAAGAAAATACCTCCTGACAGCTTGACGTGCCGAGCAACACGTAGCAACCGCATCAGTAAAGATAAGCAATGTTTTTATAATGCCAGAGCACTTGTTTTATTAATGGACAGGAGCAGTAGAATTCTGGGAAATCCGGGCAAAGCTCCGGAGACAAATAGGTGCACCCCCCCACACCCTTCCCCGCGGCTCGGCGGAGTCGTGATATTAAAAGAGCCGTCGCGTTCCGAAGCGAAGCATGCGATCGATTTTTGATCCGTTGGCCTGCTGGTTGCCTGGGTTGCGCGCCTGAGTCTTTGGGCCGCTGCTAATCCACTGTAGGTGATTTATTACTGGCTCCAGGCGGCTCACAGACCCGCCACACTGTGGAATTGACTCATTTCCCTCCGAGTCTTAAGAAGAGGGGGGGATTATTACACTGTCTCAGGCCGTTCATCAAAGGGCGGTATTATTATTATTTCTCCCAGCTTAGCAGAAGAGCTATTGTGTTTCTGTTCATACAAAATGGCCGCCGCTGTGTTGGTGGGATAAGTGAACGCTGTGTCGGTGGGATAAGAACTTGTATGTTTTATAATGAGGGGAGATGGCAGGCTGGCCACAGTTAGAAGGCTGTGCATATTTACAATACTGTAATTCTTTCCACGTAGGCCTCAGTGTGTATATGTGTACACACACATTACATTACAATCATTTGGCACACACTTTTAACCAAAGCGACATACAATAAATGCATACAGACGCACACCCATGCACACAGACACACACGTACAAACTCAAATACACATATGCACACATACTCAAACACGCACACACAGACGCACACACACACACACACATGCATAGATACACGCACAGACGCACACACACACACACACACACACACATTATATATAGGTACTCTGGTTCTATGTGAGATCACACACAAACCATACTCTGTTCTCAACCTCCAATCAGACAGATAACACTGATTAATCTCAGAGATGTTGGCAGTCCCAGTAGCTGAGTGCTGATGGGAGGTGTAGTTCTATAATCCCAGTAGCTGAGTGCTGATGGGAGGTGTAGTTTTATAATCCCAGTAGCTGAGTGCTGATGGGAGGTGTAGTTTTATAATCCCAGTAGCTGAGTGCTGATGGGAGGTGTAGTTTTATAATCCCAATATCTGAGTGCTGATGGGAGGTGTAGTTTTATAATCCCAGTAGCTGAGTGCTAATGGGAGGTGTAGTTCTATAATCCCAGTAGCTGAGTGCTGATGGGAGGTGTAGTTCTATAATCCCAGTAGCTGCAGGTGACTATGGCTAAACACAGCTCATTCATACTATACATGTTTGATGGAGTAAATGACACATTGGCCAGCGGCCCTTCCATAATTATTGCAAACAAATGTGTAAATGATCTGATCAAGTGAAAGCCTATAATTATAATGGAACATGTGCAGGCTCCATTGCGTAGCAGCACTGCAGGAGAGGAAAAGGCTTTTAGCATATCCCATGATGCATAGCGTCTGGGTGTGAGAACAGCAGAAGGCTTTGTGTTCTGTAGACCTGTGGAGAGATGGAGGAGAAATTAAGGGCTTTTAAAAATGCACCTCAACTTTATTGGGTTTCTCTCTTTCTCTCTCTCTTTCTCTCTCTTTCTCTCTCTCTCTTTCTCTCTCTTTCTCTCTCTCTCGCTCTCTCTTTTTCTTCTCTAACTACAGGGTATGTGTGTGTGTGTGTGTGTGTGTGTGTGTGTGTGTGTGTGCGCGTGTGCGCGTGCGTGCGTGCGTGCGTGCGTGTGCGTGTGCGTGTGCATTCACCAGTGCCCTCTTATCATAACATAGTGACAATATTTGTACAGCCGCGAGTGTCACGGCACATTTTGAGCTTGACTTTGCATTAGGGGGGGACAGCCCCGGAAATGTTTCAGTAAAGACTGTCAGAAGCAGCACGTCAGGAACACAAGGGGCACAGAATGTTCCGGAGCTGGAGCCGGTGGGGACGTGGGGACTGCCGTTATTCAGGGTGGTTAATGTGGCAGAGACGATGGCGTATGCATGGAGCACGTAGCATGTGCTATACGCTGTGACCACAGGGCCTGAATAAATACAGCAGATCCAGTGATGCACTCTGCCCCCAGACCGGCCGCCTCTCTTTCTGCCGTTGCACACAGTTGTGTTCTAAATCGCCTGATCCAATAAGCCAGATATATTTATTATATATATTTCTTTCATAATATAATCTTCTGATTCTGGAGTATTTTTGCTTTTTTATTCCAGAGTTTAATTATTCAGTCTAAAATCTCTTTCTTTGTTTTTTTTGTGTGCGTATGATTATTCATACATGTGCACAAACAGTGGGACTATGTTGTCATAAACATTCCTCATTTGAATAAAAAACATTCTGTTCAGGGTAAAGCCAAACTATTCACACATGCAGACAACCAGGCTATCAATTAAGCAACCAATCAAAGACTCAGTCACTCAGTCAATCAAAAAGTCATTAAACCCATCAATAAATCAAACTACATTTAGTTCTGCACATTTTCAAGCTTAATTGCCAGACGTTTCTTCAGCCAAAACTGATGAAAATACTCCAATTAAACATCCCACACTATGGCATCAGATGTAAATGTTCAGATGCAGTTAAAGGAAGTTTGCTTATAGTTTCATGTCCTCTGTGAATAGATCACACTGTAAATCCATTATCTGGTTCTAAACAGACCGTGCCACTGTTATGTTGATTTAGGGTTTTTATGATTGCAATTATGATTGCTATTAAATCAAACGGCAAAGTTATAAGATTGGTGCCTTTTTCTAAAAGAGCAGATTCAGGTGAGAGTTACCTTTCTAACAGAGCAGATTCAGGTGAGAGTTACCTTTCTAAAAGAGCAAATTCAGGTGAGAGAGTTACCTTTCTAAAAGAGCAGATTCAGGTGAGAGAGTTACCTTTCTAAAAGAGTAGATTCAGGTGAGAGAGTTGCCTTTCTAAAAGAGCAAATTCAGGTGAGAGAGTTACCTTTCTAAAAGAGCAGATTTAAGTGAGAGAGTTACCTTTCTAAAAGAGCAGATTCAGGTGAGAGAGTTACCTTTCTAACAGAGCAGATTCAGGTGAGAGTTACCTTTCTAAAAGAGCAAATTCAGGTGAGAGAGTTACCTTTCTAAAAGAGCAGATTCAGGTGAGAGAGTTACCTTTCTAAAAGAGTAGATTCAGGTGAGAGAATTGCCTTTCTAAAAGAGCAAATTCAGGTGAGAGAGTTACCTTTCTAAAAGAGCAGATTTAAGTGAGAGAGTTACCTTTCTAAAAGAGCAGATTCAGGTGAGAGAGTTACCTTTCTAAAAGAGCAGATTCAGGTGAGAGAGTTACCTTTCTAAAAGAGCAGATTCAGGTGAGAGAGTTACCTTTCTAACAGAGCAGATTCAGGTGAGAGAGTTACCTTTCTAAAAGAGCAGATTCAGGTGAGAAAGTTACCTTTCTAAAAGAGCAGATTCAGGTGAGAAAGTTACCTTTCTAAAAGAGCAGATTCAGGTGAGAAAGTTACCTTTCTAAAAGAGCAGATTCAGATGAGAGAGTTACCTTTCTAAAAGAGCAGATTCAGATGAGAGAGTTACCTTTCTAAAAGAGCGTGGGCATCAGCAGACTCTGCTTCCGCACATCCATCTCTCGGCCCTGCCCCACCATGCCCACTTGCCCACCTGCCTTTCGGGCAGGGGCCGCTGCTCTGGAGATGGGATGAGCTGCGCTAACTGAACCTCCTGCTCTGGCATGCCCGGTGCCTCTCTGCATTAGACCAGCGAGGCTCTGCTGCTTTGATACCCTGTAATCCCCACAGGAGCAGTGAGTCAGGCTTCAGCCGGGACGGGTTTGTGGGTCAGGAACATAATATTACTGCAGGTGTGCTGTTCAAATGCAGAGTGAAAAGATGATAAAAATAAAAAAAACATCTGGAGGGATAGCTCACCGCCCGCCCCCCCCGTGTGTGTGTGTGTGTGTGTGTGTGTGTGTGTGTGTGTGTGTGTGTGTGTGTGTGTGTGTGTGTGTGTGTGTGTATAAATATTGTAGATGATTTTCAATTGTGCTTGTCTTGTGATAAATGTGTAAATAACATCTTGCTATGCTCGTTCTCACAGCTGTGACAAAGCAAGGCAAAGCCTTCTAAAGTTGTTGAAATCGTTGACGTCCTGAAATTGCGTCTGCACGTCTGTGCGCCCTGGGAATTTGATGATGAATTGTTTACTCTGATAAGTTTTGTACTGTATGCTCCAGCATGATGAAATAAGACAACTCATCAAATCCCATTGAGAGAAAAGTTTGTGCAGAAAGAAATGAATGCACAGACCTGCAGGATCATACCCTGCCACAGTTAAGCATTCCTAATCACAATAAACAACGTCTTAGCAGAGATCAATATGGAAGCTGAAATCACCCTTTGAAAAAACAGAAAATCAATGTACTTTTTTTCACTTATCCGAACAAAAAAAGAGGTCACTGGGCTTCTCTGGTTCTTCACGTTGATTTTCAAACCATAACTGTTTGTGCAGTGTCCTCAAATGAACCTAATTTACCTCACAGACTCTGAATGAGTGATACCTATGGCATTGTGCTCTGGGGAGACCATCACAGTAAATATTTGAATGAAGTGCTCTACTTTCATACCGCATCATGTTTGAGTCTCCTGGTGAAAACTGTGATTTATCATTCTGTACATAACAAGGAGTTTGGCCTATATTTCCCCTACAGTGGCAAGTGCAATTAAAGGTCATCTTTTTTTTTTTTTGCATAAAACAAATAAATTAATAATAATAATAATGTTTTTTTTGTTGTTTTTGATCATAACACTAAGGGTGTTCCAGGAGGAATGGGACAGTATGTTCCAGGAGGAATGGGACAGTATGTTCTAGGAGGAATGGGACAGTATGTTCCAGGAGGAATGGGACAGTATGTTCTAGGAGGAATGGGACAGTATGTTCTAGGAGGAATGGGACAGTATGTTCTAGGAGGAATGGGACAGTATGTTCTAGGAGGAATGGGACAGTATGTTCTAGGAGGAATGGGACAGTATGTTCTAGGAGGAATGGGACAGTATGTTCTAGGAGGAATGGGACAGTATGTTCCAGGAGGAATGGAACAGTATGTTCTAGGAGGAATGGGACATTAAGTCTTTAAAATGGCTGCAGACATACACAGATCCTCTCTTTTCTGCCCGACATTCATAATCATGGTCTGTACAAACCAGAATAAAAGCCCCATGTTTTTGATAAATTAAAAACCTCTTTGTGCAAAATGTAAGTAAATAATTAAAAAACATGAATCACAAACAGTAGGCTTTAATCCCCATTTACATGAGGGCATTTAGTAAACGTACAGTAAACGTACAGTAAACGTACAGCGCTTGTAACAGAGAGAACGGCTTTTTGGAGCAAAGGCCGGGTGGGCAGAACTTTGCTGATCTTGAGAGTGGCACATCGCCAGCTCGCCGGCCTGCAGAAAGCAGTGCATTATGGGTTGGTACATCTCCAAATACCAATTGTATGACATTGCATCATTGCAGTACTTTCTCCCATGTTCAGAAGTCAATGACAGAAAGGATCAGGATTGTGCTCGGATAAAAAAAAAAAAAACAGCAACAGCTTGCTTAAATTTGTGGAAGACAGTTAAGAGCTCAGCATGATAATAAGTGCTTTGAATCTCTCCTGGGGACTAATTAACCCCACCCTACCCTACCCAGCCTAACCCCACCCTAACCCTACCCTACCCAGCCTAACCCCACCCGAACCCTACCCTAACCCTACCCAGCCTAACCCCAGCCTAACCCTACCCTAACCCCACCCTACCATAACCCCACCCAGCCTAACCCCACCCTACCCTAACCCTACCCTAACCCCACCCTAACTCTACCCTAACCCCACCCTAACCTTACCCTAACCCCACCCTACCCTTAACCCTAACCCCACCCTACCCAGCCTAACCCCACCATAACCCCACCCTAACCCTACCCTAACACTACCCTAACTCCAACCTACCCTTAACCCCAACCTCCCATAACCCCACCCTACTCTAACCCCACCCAGCCTAAATACATACAGTATGCAGCCTGCTGTCAGAGTATGTGCATACAGTATGCAGTAAACATATGCTCATACTGTAAGAACATGCTTGTGCTGTATGCTTAGACCACCAGTGACCTAAATATTGGTCAAATGGAGGAACTCAGGTAGAGGACTATAGAGTCCAGTAGTCTGTGTAGATCATCATGGATTTCTGTCTATTTAGCCTGCAAAGGACAGCAGTAAATGCATGGCCAGCGCTCAAATCAATATACAGACAAACTATCAATCAGTGGCTCAGCTACTTAGACTCAGAGTGTTTGAAGGAAATGCCATTGGACGGATCTTCAGCAGTTGATTCGCTGTAGAGCTGAAAGTAAACTTAAGTTATTGAGTGAGTTCAGTTCAGTCTCGGATCACTGCGGACCTCAGTGGAAGATGCTCAGCCCTTCTGTTCAAACCCCGCCTTTATGTTCAAGCTCTGCCCTTTCAGTTCAAGCCCTGCCACTTATGTTCTAGCTCCGCCCCCATTTCAAACTTCACCCATCTTTCCGCCCATCAGGGTGGAGCCTCAGAAACAGGCTCATCTGAAACAATTTTTGCATGAATCCACAGACCGAAGAAAATGTCTCCCCAGAATGCACCTTGTTAAACGGACAGGAGCAGTCGGGGGAGAATGCGGCGGCTCAGCTCCTGGTCTCAGAATGCCTTACTCCTGCTCTCTTCTGTCATGTCCCACACGTGCCCGACTGTAATTTAACCGTAATAAATAGAGAATAAACACCTCGTCGTCGACATCACAGGAGGCCATGCATGTGCTTCTTCTTACAGAGCCTCATCTTTGAATAGCGGTACCGTTCCACTGGTCTATTCACTCACTCGCCACCCCCAGCTGGGTTAAACTGTGACACATTTAAAATGGATGGAGCCATTTCCTCCTTCCCTTTGTTCCTGTGAGCCACCTGGCGCGGCGTCACCTCCTATTTCTGCAGAGGTTATGGCTATTCCTGCCTGTTTAAATGGAGCTGGCAACACAAAGCAGCATCACAAAGCACGCTGAGCCCCGTGTGCGGTGAGATCCGTGTGCAGTGAGATCTGTACGCTTAGCCCCATGTGCGCTGAGCCCCGTGTGCGGTGAGATCCGTGTGCGGTGAGATCCGTGTGCAGTGAGATCCGTGTGCAGTGAGATCCGTGTGCAGTGAGATCTGTACGCTTAGCTCCGTGTGCGGTGAGATCCGTGTGCGGTTAGATCTGTACGCTTAGCCCCGTGTGCGGTGAGATCCGTGTGCGGTGAGATCCGTGTGCGATGAGATCTGTACGCTTAGCGCTGTGTGCGGTGAGATCCGTGTGCGGTGAGATCTGTACGCTTAGCCCCGTGTGCGGTGAGACCCGTGTGCGGTGAGATCCGTGTGCGATGAGATCTGTACGCTTAGCGCTGTGTGCGGTGAGATCCGTGTGTGGTGAGATCTGTACGCTTAGCCCCGTGTGAGGTGAGATCCGTGTGCGGTGAGATCCGTGTGCGGTGAGATCCGTGTGCAGTGAGATCTGTATGCTTAGCCCCGTGTGCGGTGAGATCCGTGTGCGGTGAGATCCGTGTGCGGTGAGATCCGTGTGCAGTGAGATCTGTATGCTTAGCCCCGTGTGCGGTGAGATCCGTGTGCGATGAGTTCTGTACGCTTAGCCCCGTGTGCGGTGAGATCCGTGTGCAGTGAGATCTGTACGCTTAGCCCCGTGTGCGGTGAGATCCGTGTGCGGTGAGATCCGTGTGCAGTGAGATCTGTACGCTTAGCCCCGTGTGCGGTGAGATCCGTGTGCGGTGAGATCCGTGTGCAGTGAGATCTGTACGCTTAGCCCCGTGTGCGGTGAGATCCGTGTGCGATGAGATCTGTACGCTTAGCCCCGTGTGCGGTGAGATCCGTGTGCAGTGAGATCTGTACGCTTAGCCCCGTGTGCGGTGAGATCCGTGTGCGGTGAGATGCGTGTGCGGTTAGATCTGTACGCTTAGCCCCGTGTGCGGTGAGATCCGTGTGCGGTGAGATCCGTGTGCGATGAGATCTGTACGCTTAGCGCTGTGTGCGGTGAGATCCGTGTGCGGTGAGATCTGTACGCTTAGCCCCGTGTGCGGTGAGATCCGTGTGCGGTGAGATCCGTGTGCGATGAGATCTGTACGCTTAGCGCTGTGTGCGGTGAGATCCGTGTGCGGTGAGATCTGTACGCTTAGCCCCGTGTGAGGTGAGATCCGTGTGCGGTGAGATCCGTGTGCAGTGAGATCTGTATGCTTAGCCCCGTGTGCGGTGAGATCCGTGTGCGGTGAGATCCGTGTGCGGTGAGATCCGTGTGCGGTGAGATCCGTGTGCGGTGAGATCCGTGTGCAGTGAGATCTGTATGCTTAGCCCCATGTGCGGTGAGATCCGTGTGCGGTGAGATCCGTGTGCGATGAGTTCTGTACGCTTAGCCCCGTGTGCAGTGAGATCTGTACGCTTAGCCCCGTGTGCGGTGAGATCCGTGTGCGGTGAGATCCGTGTGCAGTGAGATCTGTACGCTTAGCCCCGTGTGCGGTGAGATCCGTGTGCGATGAGATCTGTACGCTTAGCCCCGTGTGCGGTGAGATCCATGTGGAGTGAGATCTGTACGCTTAGCCCCGTGTGCAGTGAGATCCGTGTGCGGTGAGATCCGTGTGCGATGAGATCTGCACGTTTAGCGCCGTATGCGGTGAGATCCGCACGCTTAGTGCCGTGTCAGAAATACCCACGTCTCATAAATTGTGATTGAGGCGTGCTTTTCTTTTACGGACAAGTTTGGAGCACACAAGCACTGCCTGCCCTGTATCGCCCCTGTCAGGCTCTTCAAATTACCCATCATCCTATGGGATTACCCATCATCCAATGGGATTACCCATCATCCAACGGGATTACCCATCATCCCACAGACTCCCAGTCACATTCTGCAATCGCGGCGTGAAAATTGGTGTGCTGAGCGCACGTGGTGGCGGAACAAGCTGCCCCCTTATCACACTCCTGTCAGGAGCAAGGAGCTGGTGTTAGGATTCAGAGGTCAGAGGTCAGAGGTCAGTCTCACTGCTGGACAGAGGCTGCAAAACCAGGGTCAATCTGTCTGAGATTGTTTATTCACGACATGTCGGTTTACCATCTTTCATTTTCCGTTTCATATTAGCTGCTAATTTTTACGTTTTCCGATCGAGCGCTGGCCGTTATTCCAGAAGCAATCAGCTCTGTGTTGTACATCTGCTGTAATGGCATTTTACTGGGTAGCTGCAGGCAAATTCAATCAGCCTGGATTTCCACTGTTTCATGACAAATGTCAACGTGCTGTTGGAATAAGATAATATTATTCTTATTTATGATCGAACCTATGGCTCGGCCTTGGGCCTCATCACCATATAAGAGTGTGTACATAAAGATAATTCACTTTGTAGGGTATTCCTTATGCACACAGACACTCACAAGCACGCACGTACACACACGGTGGTTTTTAAAGATCTGCAGAGTGGTGGAATTAGTATTAAAATGAATCCGTGTTCAAGTGTTTGATTGGATGCATGTTCACAAGGCTGACCCGGGCTTGGCTTGGTTCCTCTAGTTACTTTCCTGGATTAAATTAAGATAGAGGCATGTGTAAGATAGCGGTGTGAATTCAGATCACTCAGATACTAGTGGTAATTAAGATAGAGGCATGTGTAAAATAGCGGTGTGAATTCAGATCACTCAGATACTAGTGGTAATTAAGATAGAGGCATGTGTAAAATAGCGGTGTGAATTCAGATCACTCAGATACTAGTGGTAATTAAGATAGAGGCATGTGTAAAATAGCGGTGTGAATTCAGATCACTCAGATACTAGTGGTAATTAAGATAGAGGCATGTGTAAGATAGCGGTGTGAATTCAGATCACTCAGATACTAGTGGTAATTATGACCAGATTCGCCACTTCCAGCCGTTGATCCTCAAATGCAGGCGGCGTGTTAAAGATGAAACAGTCTTCAGCCTTTATTAGTTCTGATTGTTAGTTGTGCTTTGTAGGAGACCGGTGCTCATTAATCTTCCACATTCATTGATCATTTACATCAAAATGTGTGCCCATTAGATGGATTTCATTTCATTTCTACATTGGAAAAGAACCAATTCTTGTGTATTCTACATACATTTTATGTTCTCACTATATTAGGTTAATGTATTTTCTGATTAATTCCTAATACATGTATATTTTGTGGACATTATCTATTTAAAATATGTTTTATTTATATGTATTTTTGGCATGTCGGAAACAGGTGCTGGACTAGTTCACAATGCTAGTGAGTAATGCGTATGGACCGTGTGGCGCTGTAGAAACGCGTGGTATGGCCAGATGGCGGGGGATGGTTATCTTCGGTCGGCGGCCTGGATCCAATCTAGAGCTATGATTTCATTCAGAATGATCTCATCTGTCTTTAACGCTGATCCTACGAGCAGAGCTATGATTTCACTCAGAATGATCTCATCTGTCTTTAACGCTGATCCTACGAGCAGAGCTATGATTTCACTCAGAATGATCTCATCTGTCTTTAACGCTGATCCTACGAGCAGAGCTATGATTTCACTCAGAATGACCTCATCTGTCTTTAACGCTGATCCTACGAGCAGAGCTATGATTTCATTCAGAATGATCTCATCTGTCTTTAACGCTGATCCTACGAGCCGAGCTATGATTTCACTCAGAATGACCTCATCTGTCTTTAACGCTGATCCTACGAGCAGAGCTATGATTTCATTCAGAATGATCTCATCTGTCTTTAACGCTGATCCTACGAGCCGAGCTATGATTTCACTCAGAATGATCTCATCTGTCTTTAACGCTGATCCTACGAGCAGAGCTATGATTTCACTCAGAATGATCTCATCTGTCTTTAATGCTGATCCTACGAGCAGAGCTATGATTTCACTCAGAATGATCTCATCTGGCTTTAACACTGATCCTACGAGCAGAGCTATGATTTCACTCAGAATCATCTCATCTGTCTAACACTGATCCTACGAGCAGAGCTATGATTTCACTCAGAATGATCTCATCTGTCTAACACTGATCCTACGAGCAGAGCATTGATTTAATTCAGAATTATCTCGTCCTCTATGACAGATGCAGGTGGTGGGGCAGGTGGGGTGGAGATGTGGGTGATGGGGCAGGTGGGATGGAGATGTGGGTGGTGGGGCAGGTGGGGTGGAGATGTGGGGGGTGGGGCAGGTGGGGTGGAGATGTTGGTGTTGGTACAGGTGGGGTTGAGTTGTGGGTGGTGGGGCTGGTGGGGTGGAGATGTGGGTGGTGGGGCAGGTGGGTGAAGATGTTGGTGTTGGTACAGGTGGGGTAGAGATGCAGGTGGTGGGGCAGGTGGGGTGGAGATGTGGGGCAGGTGGGGTGAAGATGTTGGTGTTGGTACAGGTGGGGTAGAGATGCAGGTGGTGGGGCAGGTGGGGTGGAGATGTGGGGCAGGTGGGGTGAAGATGTTGGTGTTGGTACAGGTGGGGTAGATATGTGGGTGGTGGGGCAGGTGGGGTGGAGATGTGGGTGGTGGGGCAGGTGGGGTGGAGATGTGGGTGTTGGGGCAGGTGGGGTGGAGATGTGGGTGTTGGGGCAGGAGGGGTGGAGATGTGGGTGGTGGGGCAGGAGGGGTGGAGATGTGGGTGATGGGGCAGGTGGGGTGGAGATGTGGGTGGTGAGGCAGGTGGGGTGTAGATGCGGGTGGTGGGGCAGGTGGGTGGAGATGCGGGTGGTGGGGCAGGTTGGTGGAGATGTGGGTGATGGGGCAGGTGGGGTGGAGATGTGGGTGGTGAGGCAGGTGGGGTGTAGATGCTGGTGGTCTCCAGCAAAAACTACTGCCAGCATGTTCACACATTCATATGGAGTGAAAACATTTTTTAATGCTTTGCATTATAGCAGATTGATTCTTCAGGTCAAGAGACATCTGTGCTTAATAATCAACCATAAAAGCACCCCTTTTATTTACTTTCAGTTAAAATACTGGCTCTTTGGCTCTTTACATTGTATTTACTTTGTTAAAGTACTGGCTTTTTGGCTCCTTACACTTGGGATTGCAAAATAAACCCGAGCATATCAATAAAACAAGAAAATAAAATATTTTATAATTTTTTTTTTCTGAACTGGCAGAATCGTAGTGATAAAGTAACACTTACATTAAACTGCGAGCCAGATTTGGACTTTGGAGGAGATCCAGGGGTTAGAACAGAGCTTTTTATTGATATTTGGACAGACTGTATTCTGGGTGAAGGCATACTTCATCACGGCTTTCATTATAAACCGAGATGTTTTAGCTGCACTATCATCATCATCATCATCATCATCATCGTCATCGTCACTGCAACAGTTGAGTGAGCACAGCCTGGAACACGAGCATAATCATGTTAACAAAGGGAAAGCAACAGCATTGAGAATACGCAGGATGGCTGTGCTGGTCATAGAGGATACTCAGACTGTGCTGGTCATAGAGGATACTCAGGCTGTGCTGGTCATAGAGGATACTCAGACTGTGCTGGTCATAGAGGATACTCAGACTGTGCTGGTCATAGAGGATACTCAGGCTGTGCTGTGCTGGTCATAGAGGATACTCAGGCTGTGCTGGTCATAGAGGATACTCAGGCTGTGCTGGTTATAGAGGATACTCAGACTGTGCTGGTCATAGAGGATACTCAAACTGTGCTGTGCTGGTCATAGATGATACTCAGACTGTGCTGTGCTGGTCATAGAGGATACTCAGGCTGTGCTGTGCTGGTCATAGATGATACTCAGGCTGTGCTGGTCATAGAGGATACTCAGGCTGTGCTGGTCATAGAGGATACTCAGGCTGTGCTGGTCATAGAGGATACTCAGACTGTGCTGTGCTGGTCATAGATGATACTCAGACTGTGCTGTGCTGGTCATAGATGATACTCAGACTGTGCTGTGCTGGTCATAGAGGATACTCAGACTGTGCTGGTCATAGATGATACTCAGACTGTGCTGTGCTGGTCATAGAGGATACTCAGACTGTGCTGTGCTGGTCATAGAGGATACTCAGGCTGTGCTGTGCTGGTCATAGAGGATACTCAGGCTGTGCTGGTTATAGAGGATACTCAGGCTGTGCTGGTCATAGAGGATACTCAGGCTGTGCTGGTCATAGATGATACTCAGACTGTGCTGGTCATAGATGATACTCAGGCTGTGCTGGTCATAGAGGATACTCAGGCTGTGCTGGTCATAGATGATACTCTGCGGGTGATGGGGCTTTGGTTGACGTGTTGTAGGTCAGAGCAGACGTTCATCAACACGCTGTTTACAGGCAGCGCTTATGCAAAGCCTGACATCTGGCACAGAAAGAGCTGCGCTGGTCTTGGGTTTATCCGAGTGTGTGCAGTAATGGCCCAGTGCCGTTTCTCATGTAGTATACCCTCTAGAGCTCACAGCCCCGTGTCAACGTTCACTCCATCGCCTCTCCGATTCTCAGCTGTACCTGCAGGCGATCGAACAGACCCCATCTCACCTGTGTGTGGAGCTATCACCTGTGTGTGGAGTATTACCTGTGTGGAGCTATCACCTGTGTGTGGAGTATTACCTGTGTGAGGAGCTATCACCTGTGTGTGGAGTATTACCTGTGTGAGGAGCTATCACCTGTGTGTGGAGTATTACCTGTGTGGAGCTATCACCTGTGTGAGGAGCTATCACCTGTGTGTGGAGTATTACCTGTGTGTGGAGCTATCACCTGTGTGTGGAGCTATCACCTGTGTGAGGAGCTATCACCTGTGTGTGGAGTATTACCTGTGTGTGGAGTATTACCTGTGTGGAGCTATCACCTGTGTGTGGAGCTATCACCTGTGTGTGGAGTATTACCTGTGTGTGGAGTATCACCTGTGTTTGGACACAAACTCCTGCCATATTTTCCCCAGCAACCGTTTCTGATTTTGCAGAGTCGTCTGAGTTTCGCTCTCTCTCTCACTTGAACAACATTTTGTACAAGAAATGGATGAAAAAAAAACACCACAAAGTCATTACCTTAAATTTATTTGAGCTTCCATTTACTGCAGAATAATAACCCCATTAGAGCCTCTGCCCTGCTACAATCTGGAAAACACAAGGTTTTGTGAGCACAATAGAATGGCTGATATTTTACATTATATCTAAACCACTGCAGCTGTATGTATCATATATGGTATATCCAACACAGGATTACCCAGACTCCCTCAGTAGTATGCTGACAGGCGGACACTGGGTGTTGTAGTATGCTGACAGACAGATGCTGGGTGTTGTAGTACGCTGACAAATGGACGCTGGGTGTTGTAGTACGCTGACAGATGGACACTGGGTGTTGTAGTACGCTGACAGACTGATGCTGGGTGTTTTAGTATGCTGACAGACTGATGCTGGGTGTTGTAGTACGCTGACAGACTGATGCTGGGTGTTGTAGTACGCTGACAGACTGATGCTGGGTGTTGTAGTACGCTAACAGACTGATGCTGGGTGTTGTAGTACGCTGACAGGTGGACGCTGGGTGTTGTAGTACGCTGACAGACTGATGCTGGGTGTTGTAGTATGCTGACAGACTGATGCTGGGTGTTGTAGTACGCTAACAGACTGATGCTGGGTGTTGTAGTACGCTGACAGACTGATGCTGGGTGTTGAAGTACGCTGACAGGTGGACGCTGGGTGTTGAAGTACGCTGATAGACTGATGCTGGGTGTTGTAGTACGCTGACAGGTGGATGCTGGGTGTTGTAGTACGCTGACAGGCGGACACTGGGTGTTGTAGTACGCTGACAGACTGATGCTGGGTGTTGTAGTACGCTGACAGACTGATGCTGGGTGTTGTAGTATGCTGACAGACTGATGCTGGGTGTTGTAGTACGCTGACAGACTGATGCTGGGTGTTGTAGTACGCTGACAGACTGATGCTGGGTGTTGTAGTACGCTGACAGGTGGACGCTGGGTGTTGTAGTACGCTGACAGACTGATGCTGGGTGTTGTAGTATGCTGACAGACTGATGCTGGGTGTTGTAGTACGCTGACAGACTGATGCTGGGTGTTGAAGTACGCTGATAGACTGATGCTGGGTGTTGTAGTACGCTGACAGACTGATGCTGGGTGTTGAAGTACGCTGATAGACGCTGCTTCGTCATGTTTTTCTCACCGTTCTTTTGCCTGTGCTGTTTATAGGGTATAGTATCAGCCTCAGAAAACCTAATATTATCTACAGAGAATTACATGGCCTCAGTAACCTTGACGATCAGCTGAATGACCAATCAGCGTCTCCCTTTCTTCCCTTACCTTCTATTATTATCTTTCCGTGAGACTCGATATGATTTTTATCGGGTCTAACAGGAAACCGCGGTCAGAACTCAAGGGTCATGAAGCCTAAAGCGTAACAAAGCCCATCAATTTTTTGACCATACATCCGGATCCTCCAACAGTCACACTGTTGTTCACATTCTTTAATAAAATGCTCTGCGTAGAAAAGTGTGAGAGCTGATAAAATAAAAATGTATAATTAACAACAACAAAAAAACTCGCTGAAATAGGCACTGCATGCTATTGTGTGCAGTGCTGGATATTATAATTTTGATCATTTTTGGCCCTTTGGAATCATAATAATACAAAACTTGCCTTGCGTGTAATAAACTATCAATATTTATTGATGTTGATTTTTATTGAAAACCTTAATGAAACACTAAAGCTGATGGTACACGGGCAATATTCACAGGCAATGATTTCTGGCAATTTTCCTATGATAAATCAATATCTGAACAAGTTTGATCGAGGCGAGCAATATTTAGCTACCATCCAATCACAGACGAGAGTTTGGGTCATGTGACACCTGCGTCTTCCAAAAATAAATTTCAACTATGGCTGCCAAGAAACCGAAGGGACGCTGATCTCTTATAACTTTATTTATTCATTTATTTATTTATTACTGAGTTAAGTTATATTAATGCATTAGTCTAATGTTGAAACAAAAACAAACTTTTTATAAGTTATGGTATTCTTGAGTTTTGATTGTAAATAATTGGTATTACTGAGTCACCGCCGTACTGACAAACCGAGTGACTTTTAACTAACTAGCTAGCTAACTTTATTCAGCAGACCTAATCAGACCGCCTGCTTACTGGTGAATACATCCATGAATGCTTCCGTCAAATTTAGAGATACGGTCGATTGAAATACATTGGCAGAAAGCTGTGGTTCTTGCCGTCCCGGGCAAATATATACCCTTGCGGTGAGATGATGGTAAAGCCAGGTTTGAAAAGGAGGTTAAAAACAGGATCCGCAAAAAAAAAATTCAGTTATTGCCCCATTGCCCATTGCTACAGTGGCTCATACCCATCGCCCGTTGCTGGAAATATTGCCCGTGTAGCATCAGCTTCAGGTTGTAACAGCAGTGCTTTCAGGATTATACATCTATATCCACTGAAAAATGGCACCCTGTAATTTTAACTGATGCCAATTTAGAATTAAATATAGGTAAAATGAGACTCTCAGACTTTCTGGTTAACATTTCAAAGACTAACATCTTGCGCTACCAGCTGTTTAGCATCGCATGGCCTGTCACATGAACATATTTATTTTTGTTAATTATGTGAAGTGATGTTTTTAAGTACAAACATGCATCTTTTGTTTCTCCCAGACGTGAACTGATCTTTCATGTCTTCTCATTGTTATTGTCTGAGATGTTGTTTTAAAATATGTCTAAAGTGAAATGGGAAATGGTGGCCAATTATCACATCTCTGCCACACGTACACACACACATACACACATACACACATACACGCGTACACACACACACACACATACACACACACACTCACACACATACACACACACTCTCACACACATACACACACACTCTCACACACATACACACACTCACACACACTCTCACACACATACACACACACACACACACACACACACACACACCCAGATGGGTACATTCGTTTCATAGTGGACACCTGGCTACTACTGCTGGTAATCTAACGTTAAAGGGTGCAGTCTGTGTGCACATAGACACTAACCTCGCCTGCCTGTCGGACTCGGCGGTAATCTAACATTAAAGGGTGCAGCCTGTGTGCGCATCATCCGCGGCGCAGCACCCACAATTTAAAATCCTTCTAGTTCCAAAATTAGGTTTAAGAAATTTAGAAAAATATATGAAACAGAACATACTACATTTCATTGTTACTGTTGTGTGTACTGTTTATTAGATTAATTGATTGGCAAAAAAAAAAAAATATATTTATTATTATCTTGGAGGGAGGGGCTGGGGCCTATCACTCAACATGCACTCGCCATCTCCTACGTCAACCCTTCCCCACAAACTCAATCTGGTCTAATGGAAAACTAGGTCTAATAGAGAGCCTGGTCTCATGAAAAAATCGGTCTAATGGAGAGTTTGGTCTAATGAAAAAATCGGTCTAATGGATAATATGATATACTTAAATATCTGGTCAAATGAACACTAGGCCTAATTGAGAGCCTGGTCTAATGAAACACTAAGTCTATTGGATAATATGATATACTTAAATATCTGGTCAAATAAATAGCCGAGTCTAATGAAAACTAGATCTAAGTGGTCAAGTGACAAACTCGGTCTAAGCAAGTCTGGTACAATGAAAAACTAGGGCTAATAGAGATCACAGATTAGAGTTTAGATATGTTACTAGTGAGTCACAGATTAGAGTTTAGATATGTTACTGGTGAGTCACAGATTAGAGTTTAGATATGTTACTGGTGAGTCACAGATTAGGGTTTAGACAGATTACTGGTGAGTCACAGATTAGAGTTTAGATATATTACTCATGAGTCACAGATTAGAGTTTAGATATATTACTGATGAGTCACAGATTAGAGTTTAGATATATTACAGATGAGTCACAGATTAGGGTTTAGACAGATTACTCATGAGTCACAGATTAGAGTTTAGATATATTACTGATGAGTCACAGATTAGAGTTTAGATATATTAC
The DNA here is from genome assembly GCA_022702515.1 of Ilyophis sp. 1 JC-2022. NCBI lineage: Eukaryota > Metazoa > Chordata > Actinopteri > Anguilliformes > Synaphobranchidae > Ilyophis > Ilyophis sp. 1 JC-2022. The sequence goes on along the minus strand of CM040400.1, from coordinate 1,498,893 downwards.
TGATGAGTCACAGATTAAAGTTTACAGATATGTCTTCAGTTCCTCTCTGTAAAGGAGATGAGATTTTGGGATCCACATCACGTGTCAGGGCTCTGTTGTACATGAGACCTCTTTCAGTTTTGCAGGTTCCACTATGACTGTTTTCATGCTTTAACCGTCTCTGAGGTGCAGCAGACAGACAGCCTATAAGGCAAAGCCCTCGTGTTTAGGCCCCTCCCCCTGTGTGCAGCAGACAGACAGCCTATAAGGCAAAGCCCTCGTGTTTAGGCCCCTCCCCCTGTGTGCAGCAGACAGACAGCCTATAAGGCAAAGCCCTCGTGTTTAGGCCCCTCCCCCTGTGTGCAGCAGACAGACAGCCTATAAGGCAAAGCCCTCGTGTTTAGGCTCCTCCCCCTGTGTGCAGCAGACAGACAGCCTATAAGGCAAAGCCCTCGTGTTTAGGCCCCTCCCCCTGTGTGCAGCAGACAGACAGCCTATAAGGCAAAGCCCTCGTGTTTAGGCTCCTCCCCCTGTGTGCAGCAGACAGACAGCCTATAAGGCAAAGCCCTCATGTTTAGGCCCCTCCCCCTGTGTGCAGCAGACAGACAGCCTATAAGGCAAAGCCCTCGTGTTTAGGCTCCTCCCCCTGTGTGCAGCAGACAGACAGCCTATAAGGCAAAGCCCTCGTGTTTAGGCCCCTCCCCCTGTGTGCAGCAGACAGACAGCCTATAAGGCAAAGCCCTCGTGTTTAGGCTCCTCCCCCTGTGCCGTGTTGTTCTCCATTAGTGGAACTCTGGGGAAGCTGATAATTGCACACAGTTTTGCCTTTTTTGATTCAAAAGCACTGCTCATTATACCATTTGCACTGTATGCCTGTGTGTTTGGATGTGTTTTTTGATGTTATAATGATGTTTCATGTATTCATGCTAGTTTCTGAAATGCGTAACCCCATTAGCACACACAGAACCAAGAACATGACCAGTGATTGGTCATAGCATTTGTTTTGCACCAAGCATTAGTTGTGTTATTAGTTTTGTGTGTACTAAAAGGTTTTGCATCTGCTTAAGATCTTAATAAATCAGGCCCTTAGTCTACAAACATGGAGGCTAGTTCAGAACGATGACTTAGACATCCTCTAACAGTGTTTTTCATTATATTATGCTGACTTGCTCTCATTAATGAAAGTATTATTCATTATAATGTCTATGTATACACTTGATAGCAGAGTATACTAAATATATATCTTAAACACAATGATATTGGATATACTTTTCATATATGCACATATATGAGCATACATACAGTACATACATACTGTACATACATACATACATGCATGCTTATAAACTGTTCTGATTAGCTGACTGATATGGCTGTTTTATATTTTTATATTTGTATTTTATTGTATTGCATATCTGGCTTGATGCCCAGTGTATTCGGGCGAGAAACGCGGAACATTTCACAGTTCATTACTACCCCAGCTAGCTACACTCCATTCAATTAAACGTGATGAAAACAAACCACACGAGATACATGATTTCACTGCCTGCAATAAGTCTGTGCTTCATAGATGAGACACGGCACAGTCCAGGTATATGCACTGTCTAGTGTGGCACGGTCTCTTCCGCCATTCAGAATGAAAGATGACATGGCACAGTCCAGGTATATGCACTGTCTAGTGTGACACGGTCTCTTCCGCCAGTCAGAATGAAAGATGACATGGCACAGTCCAGGTATATGCACTGTCTAGTGTGGCACGGGCTGTTCCGCCAGTCAGAATGAAAGATGACACGGCACAGTCCAGGTATATGCACTGTCTAGTGTGGCCCGGGCTGTTCCGCCAGTCAGAATGAAAGATGACATGGCACAGTCCAGGTATATGCACTGTCTAGTGTGGCCCGGGCTGTTCCGCCAGTCAGAATGAAAGATGACATGGCACAGTCCAGGTATATGCACTGTCTAGTGTGGCCCGGGCTGTTCCGCTAGTCAGAATGAAAGATGACATGGCACAGTCCAGGTATATGCACTGTTTAGTGTGGCCCGGGCTGTTCCGCCAGTCAGAATGAAAGATGACATGGCACAGTCCAGGTATATGCACTGTTTAGTGTGGCCCGGGCTGTTCCGCTAGTCAGAATGAAAGATGAGACACGGCACAGTCCAGGTATATGCACTGTCTAGTGTGGCGTGGTCTCTTCCGCCATTCAGAATGAAAGGATGACAGTAAGGTCCGGCTCACATCATGAGCAGTCTCTCTCGCATACGAGCTGAGAGTCTAGATAGTTTATAGACGCACTTCCCTGCTGTGTTCCAGCACTGAAAGTATCAGCTCTATTGTTACACACTTCTGTGCGTCTAATCTTTTATCTGAATTCACTTGGTGTCTGCCTTGCTTCGTTTATGTAAGTCGTTTGGCAGTTCTTGATAATGGTTCTGTACCAGAGAGGGTTTTATCTAGAAAAGGCTGTCCCAAAAGCGCACTTGCTATGAATATTCATGAGAAGGCGGGATTAAATCTCTTCCTTGATGAATATTCATGAGAAGGCGGGATTAAATCTCTTCCTTGATGCTTAATTTCCATTGGCCAGTGAGATCTGGTGTGCTCATTAGCTGGCGAGACACTGCTTCTAATTTTGATGGAAGGACAACATTATTCTTGCAGCAGTATTCTGGCTCCATTTTGTTTTGAGTGACTGTCGCTTCTTAGCAGGAATAAACCCGGGGAAGTCTCAAGGGACAGACCATTCATTACCGCCTTACAGATTCTCCCTAATTTTACCACTATTAAACAAATGACCTTGTTAAGTTTCACAATTCCCATTAAACCCTCCGACGAACTCGATCTAGGACTACTTAATGTTTACAACAAGCCGCTCTTTTTTCTCTCTTTTGTTTCGTATGTAGGTCTCTGTGTTCATGTCTTTTAAGCTCTGGCACATCGTTGTGCTGATTCTCATCTGCAGGCTTTGTGTGTGTGCAGAACTGGGTGCCTTTGTGTGCAGAGAAGTCTCTGGAAGCCCTCATTAATTCAGAATATGAACGCCCCCCTCTTCCCTCGAGGCTCTGGCAGGCTCCCTGACTCCAGATCAACTCTTGTGGCTGGTTGGGATAATTAACCAATCTCATCGCCTCTCATGTGTGTACCTGTGGTCTAGCTCCGTAAACAGCACAAGCACAAGCACTCCAACTAAATTACAGAGTACCATAGAGAAACAGCGGAAGGAGCAGCGTAACCCCGTTAATCCTGCCGCGCTGCCGTTAATGTGACCCCCCCATTCAGTCACTCAGCCGCTCATTACCCCCCCATCGCGGCACATCCAAGCAAACCCGCCATTGCGGTACATCTGAGCAAACCCGCCATCGCTGGTATTTCCAATTTGGGCGCGAGCGTGCTATTTGGACACAGTCATTCTTTTCCTCTGAAATCATCTTCTCACACCTCATTACACACACCACGGCTTTAGCACTCACCTGACAGGACAACAACATTACACACACCACGGCTTTAGCCCTCACCTGACAGGACAACAACGTTACACACACCACGGCTTTAGCCCTCACCTGACAGGACAACAACGTTACACACACCATGGCTTTAGCACTCACCTGACAGGACAACAACGTTACACACACCATGGCTTTAGCCCTCACCTGACAGGACAACAACGTTACACACACCACGGCTTTAGCACTCACCTGACAAGACAACAACGTTACACACACCATGGCTTTAGCCCTCACCTGACAGGACAACAACATTACACACACCACGGCTTTAGCACTCACCTGACAGGACAACTACGTTACACACACCATAGCTTTAGCCCTCACCTGACAGGACAACAACGTTACACACACCACGGCTTTAGCCCTCACCTGACAGGACAACAATGTTACACACAACAAGGTGTAAATACACTTTATTTAATTTGACGTGACACATCCATCGCTCCACCGTGAGCAAACTGTAATCAGTGTGTGGCCTGCTCTCTGTCTCATAACAGCAAAGATCCAACACTGGAAATATTTATTCTCAAAGTCTTGTCCGTGGGCTTCAGACAAGAAGTAGACGGTCATTGAGTTGTGTGTAGCGACACGTAGAAGCTGTGTGTCCGTTTGACGGTCATTGAGTTGTGTGTAGCGACACGTAGAAGCTGTGTGTCCGTTTGACGGTCATTGAGTTGTGTGTAGCGACACGTAGAAGCTGTGTGTCCGTTTCATAAGAGCAGACGCAATTGAGTCCCGAGTAACGACACAAACACTCAACATATTTGTGCTTATAGTTTCATGGCTGTATGGCTCCATCTTCAACAATGTGCACCACAGCCAGTAAGAGCTGACCCCGTGACCCCAAAATAAACACAGGTGTAAAAACCACAGCCAGTAAGAGCTGACCCTGTGACCCCAACATAGACACAGGTGTAAAAACCACAGCCAGTAAGAGCTGACCCTGTGACCCCAACATAGACACAGGTGTAAAAACCACAGCCAGTAAGAGCTGACCCTGTGACCCCAACATAGACACAGGTGTAAAAACCACAGCCAGTAAGAGCTGACCCTGTGACCCCAACATAGACACAGGTGTAAAAACCACAGGTGTAAAAACCCGGTTCAGAAAGTAAAAATCCTCCCCAGTGTTTTGTTCTAATCACCTGGATTTGCTAATTAGCACAATTCTTCAGGTAGAACCTTTTAGTAAAATCAGCTGGCCGAGTTTATGGGTGGAAGAACCACATGGCAGGACATTTACTTTCTGACCCCTGGACTGTCCACCTCTGAACATAGATCATGTGACCTCCCTGACCATGGTCTGCTGTTCAGGCAGCTTTAAGTGCTCCTCGGAAGCTCCTATCTAGACAGTAAATGTTTCTTTTGATCCTTTACAAATAAAAAAAAGACACACAGAGAGCTGCTATCACTTTCTGCATAAGGAAGAAGAGGAAATGGAACGTATGAGGAGAGTAACTAATGACATATTAAAGTATATTTTGCTAGATGGTTATATGATGTGTGTGCGTGACTATCAATATGCCAATCTGCTGCGCTGTCTGGCTGCATGGCTGTGCTGCGCTGTCTGGCTGCATTGCTGTGCTGCGCTGTCTGGCTGCATGGCTGTGCTGCGCTGTCTGGTTGCATTGCTGTGCTGCGCTGTCTGGCTGCATGGCTGTGCTGCGCTGTCTGGCTGCATTGCTGTGCTGCGCTGTCTGGCTACATGGCTGTGCTGCACTGTCTGGCTGCATTGCTGTGCTGCGCTGTCTGGCTGCATGGCTGTGCTGCACTGTCTGGCTGCATTGCTGTGCTGCGCTGTCTGGCTGCATGGCTATGCTGCGCTGTCTGGCTGCATTGCTGTGCTGCGCTGTCTGGCTGCATTGCTGTGCTGCGCTATCTGGCTGCATTGTTGTGCTGCGCTGTCTGGCTGCATGGCTGTGCTGCGCTGTCTGGCTGCATGGCTGTGCTGTGCTGCGCTGTACTTCCTTGTATTTGCAATAATTCTGACTGCACTTGAAGGTGGCATCAGATTCAAACTGCAGTCGGTGTGGGTGGAGGATGGACTCTATAGAAATGTATTTTTTATTTTTTTTTGGCTGGTTTGGGGAAAAGAGAAGCAGTGTTATTGCTTTTGGACTTGGGTGCGTTTCCTGAGGAGTAGCAGATGATGTTTCAGGCCGGACTGGCTCATTTTAAACAGCGGCAAGGTACTGCATCTCGTTATTGTCATAACTTCATTACATCCTGGCCTGGTCCACAGCACCTGCGTACGGCTGCTAGTTGATCCATCTGTCTCAGTCTCTGTTATCATAGACCGGCGTGCTGGCGTGCGGGCATGTGGGCTCCTTCCACTGGCTCCTCTGCTCTGTGTGTGCATGTGTGCGTCTGTGTGTGTGTGCGTCTGTGTGTGTGTGTGTGTGTCTGTGTGTGTGTGTGCGTGTGTGTGTGTGTGCGTGTGTGTGTGCATGTGTGTGTGTGCGTGTGTGTGTGTGCGTGTGTGTGCGTGTGTGCGTCTGTGTGGGTGTGTGTGTGTGTGTGTGTGTGTGCGTGTGTGTGTGTGTGTGTGCATGTGTGTGTGTGCGTGTGTGTGCGTGTGTGCATGTGTGCGTGTGTGTGCGTGTGTGCGTGTGTGCGTCTGTGTGTCTGTACATTTGTGCACTCTTTCCAAACACTGTATTGCATCCTATTGATTAAATAACAAATAGGGTACAGGTTATCTCACAACCAGACTAACCCTAACCCTAACAATAAATAGGATATAGTTTACTCTTTCACCAATTTGCATGGACTGTAAATCAATTTCTCAACAATTACATCAATTACCAATTATATTTTAATTAAAAAATTATTATTTTATCAATTGATATTCTTTTTATGGTATATCATGTCTATTTTTACTAACTATGGAGCAAAATATCATGCAAATGTTTAAATAACATTACAAAAAAGTACAGTATGTATTATAAATGAAAACATAAAATGTACATGTATTAGGCGAGAAATAGTTTTCATGCAGGTGGATTAGTTATTGTGTATTTTACAGGAGCACACGGTAGTTTCGGACTCTCATGTTGTAATTTCTTCAGTCATGTGTATATTGCAGTATTCACGGCGGCTGTCTCGGGTCCAGTGATTTGGGGGTGACATGACAATGAAGCGTTATGCTGTTACAGAGAGGCGAGGCGAGGCGAGGCGAGGCGAGGCGAGGCGCCCACTCCGGGAGAACTAAATAAAATAGCCAACGCTAGTGTACATCTTGGAGAGAGCTCAAACTGAACAGAACCCATTTTCTCTCAGCATTTCAATAATGTGCTGTTGGTTTCTATCCAGTCCTAAAATGAGTGCCTGGAGCCTCTCCAGTACAGACAAGCGCATTCTCAGCAAGGAAGCAACACACAGAGGAGACTAAACGAGAAGGAGACACAGAGAAGAAAAGATATTACACCTGTGCACTCTGATTTGCTCCAGCAATCCCACACAACAGCCCTTGACCTTCTGTATCCCTGTTCCTTTGATTCTCTGGAGGACCAGAGTGTTCTTGCTTTGTGGAACTTGTGTTGTAAAGCTGGTACAGTTCCTGTTATGTTATGACATTAGCGTGGCTGGAGAATACATGATTCCATATGCTCTTGTACAATGTGTACGTATGCTAGTTATATAGAACCTTATTTCATACACACTTATAGAATGTGTACATATGCTAGTTTAGGGTCAACAGGAACTACAATTCTATTCAGTCCACAGGAGGCTCCTCCTTCACGTTGGAAGTAGGACGTCCCGGTTGTGATTTCTGCATTGTAATGCGATGCAGCGGAAATGCGCGACTGGCAGTAAAGTTCATAAAAAGGGCAACACGGCCGCTCTTTCTCCCCAGTTCTCCCAGTTGTGTCCGTTTGCTCTCGGCTCCCAGGGCCTTCACTGTCTCGTCTCCCTGCCCCGCGCGGCCTGCACGCCCGGGGAAGAGCCCTCGCTCCACAAGGAAGCATGAGTGAGGCGGGCTCATCTACCCCCGGCTATCGGCCACGGAGGACCGGAGACGAGACGCAAGGAGGCATCGCGAGCACCCGGTGGTCAAAAAGAACCACTAAGCGAACCACACACCCACTGATCCTGCAGCACAGCACTGCAGCACAGCACCGCCGGTGAGTCCCCAAAGAGGCAAGCGGTCTGCAGTAAGATCACGCTGCGTATTTCAGGAGAAATAATGCGACCGGTTCTATTACCTACCCCTACGAACTGCAACCCCAGGATTGGGCGACCTGTTCCCCTTTCCATCGTAACCCTGACGACGAACAAAACCAGTTGCAGGAACCCAAGATGAGGCGGCCAGTTCCCCAGTTCCTGCGAACCTGCAACCACAGGATCGGGCGACCGGCTTTCCCCTTTTCATTGTGAATGTGCCATCCAACGGAGGAAACTGTTCAAAGGACTTGATTCAAGTAAGACTGTAACATGTGCATAGCATATCCGTTAGCAACCGCAACATGTTGTGATAGGATGTATGTAACTGTGATATTGAATGATTAAGTGTTGTAAAAGTTTTGTGTTACAGCCTTACTTGATTCAAACCTCCCTCCATTTTAGGTTCTTTGTTTTTTCTGAAACATGAACACGCACGCACGCACGCACGCACGCACGCACACACACACACACACACACAAACACACACACACACATAGTTTGTTGTACATTATAGTAGTGAATCGTGCTTTGCTCTGTTTGGTACTTTGTGTTCAATAAACTATTACATTTTCCAAGATTGTGTGTATTAATGTTGTTTTTGTGTTGAACTGAGTCAGCCAATGCTAAATTCCCCAAATGCCTTCACCTTTTAGCTGAATCATTTATATTAATTCGGTATCAACTGAGTACATAATATGGTGATTTTGCGAAGATAATTATTAATGTGTAATTTTATTGGTAATTAATTTAATTATTAATTCAAGTTTTTTAGTTTAGTTTTTAGTTAGTATATTCTCTTTTGAGAATTGTATATATATTTTACGAGACTTATTTGTTTATACAAAAACTATGCCAGCAGTTGTATAAGGATGATAGTATTCCAGAACAAGAGCCTTTACCCACACCGGCCCTTACGGGATCAGATTGAGACCCCTGCACCCACACCGGCCCTTACGGGATCAGATTGAGGACCCCTGCACCCACACCGGCCCTTACGGGATCAGATTGAGACCCCTGCACCCACACCGGCCCTTACGGGATCAGATTGAGACCCCTGCACCCACACCGGCCCTTACGGGATCAGATTGAGACCCCTGCACCCACACCGGCCCTTACGGGATCAGATTGAGGACCCCTGCACCCACACCGGCCCTTACGGGATCAGATTGAGGACCCCTGCACCCACACCGGCCCTTACGGGATCAGATTGAGGACCCCTGCACCCACACCGGCCCTTACGGGATCAGATTGAGACCCCTGCACCCACACCGGCCCTTACGGGATCAGATTGAGACCCCTGCACCCACACCGGCCCTTACGGGATCAGATTGAGACCCCTGGCCTAAGGGAAAATTGAGAGGTGCGGTGCCCTGGACGGCTTATTTTTTGCTGTAACTTTGTCAGTAGAAGTAAGTGGTTAGGTCTTTCCGATATGGAGTTCGGTGCTTTTTTCACACGGGTATTGGCATCTCTCTGAGTGCCATTCTACTTATTTATTCTATTTTGTTTTATTTGTATCTGAAGTTACTGGTAAATTCTTAACTGATTTAACCCACAACCTTTTACCATCTTAATAGGTGTGGGAAAGATGCAACAGAAAGGTGTTGTGGTTTCCTAACCATCTGTCCGGTGATTGTGCTAATGCAGGATTTGGATGTAGTTCTGGGATCAGGAGATTCTCAGTGGACCAGAGGTGGTGTTGTAGTTGCAGTTGTAGTCACAGAGACAGGTTGCCCTGGGTTCAGTCTGCCAGAGATGTTTTTGGTTATTGCTCCATTAAACAGTGTAATTGTATTAATTATGTGGTTTAATGAGTGCAGGTGGCAGTATGTCATTCAGTATTTCACAATTCAAACTGTGGAAATTCAGGCTCAGGTTCGTAATAGTCGCTCAAACTGTGCAATTAAGGTTGTAAGAAAAGCCATGAACATGAGCATTGAGCAGACCTGCTCCAGAACATGGCTCCACTCAGAGTGAGAGGCTGAATTTATCTCAATGGCAATCTCTCACCCCTGTTCTGCATCATGCAGGACTCTGGGGAATCTCTCACCCCTGTTCTGCATCATGCAGGACTCTGGGGAATCTCTCACCCCTGTTCTGCATCATGCAGGACTCTGGGGAATCTCTCACCCCTGTTCTGCATCATGCAGGACTCTGGGGAATCTCTCACCCCTGTTCTGCATCATGCAGGACTCTGGGGAATCTCTCACCCCTGTTCTGCATCATGCAGGACTCTGGGGAATCTCTCACCCCTGTTCTGCATCATGCAGGACTCTGGGGAATCTCTCACCCCTGTTCTGCATCATGCAGGACTCTGGGGAATCTCTCACCCCTGTTCTGCATCATGCAGGACTCTGGGGAATTTCTCACCCCTGTTCTGCATCATGCAGGACTCTGGGGAATCTCTCACCCCTGTTCTGCATCATGCGGGACTCTGGGGAATCGCTCACCCCTGTTCTGCATCATGCAGGACTCTGGGCAATCTCTCACCCCTGTTCTGCATCATGCGGGACTCTGGAGAATCTCTCACCCCTGTTCTGCATCATGCAGGACTCTGGGGAATCTCTCACCCCTGTTCTGCATCATGCAGGACTCTGGGGAATCTCTCACCCCTGTTCTGCATCATGCAGGACTCTGGGCAATCTCTCACCCCTGTTCTGCATCATGCAGGACTCTGGGGAATCTCTCACCCCTGTTCTGCATCATGCAGGACTCTGGGGAATCTCTCACCCCTGTTCTGCATCATGCAGGACTCTGTGGAATCTCTCACCCCTGTTCTGCATCATGCAGGACTCTGGGGAATCTCTCACCCCTGTTCTGCATCATGCAGGACTCTGGGGAATCTCTCACCCCTGTTCTGCATCATGCAGGACTCTGGGGAATCTCTCACCCCTGTTCTGCATCATGCAGGACTCTGGGGAATCTCTCACCCCTGTTCTGCATCATGCAGGACTCTGGGGAATCTCTCACCCCTGTTCTGCATCATGCAGGACTCTGGGGAATCTCTCACCCCTGTTCTGCATCATGCAGGACTCTGGGGAATCTCTCACCCCTGTTCTGCATCATGCAGGACTCTGGGGAATCTAACGTAGGCGGTGAGCGCCACGCACACCTTTCACACGCAAAAATCCAACACATGTTGGGAACATTGAACCAAGCCTGCGCACACAAGTCTATTTTTAGAGAGCCTAGGTGGCAGCTATAGGTTGTGTGAGCAGACTATGTGATTCACTTACGTGTCCATTAGTAGTATACAGTATTAGTAAACAGTATTAGTATACAGTATTAGTATACAGTATTATTAAACAGTATTAGTATACAGTATTAGCTCCTTGGGTATAAGCACAGCTAGTAGCCTCTTTGGCACCTTTTTTGGGCCACATTTAATATGGTGCTGCTGAAAACTCTGCATAAACATAGCCTGTGGCTGAGGGGTGTACCCACTCCAATGCCCTCACCCACAAGCTAAGTCTGCTACTATAGGAGAGCTTGCACTAATACAGACTATATGCTGCTACGGGAGAGCTAGCGCTAATACTACAGACCATATACTGCTACAGGAGAGCTAGCGCTAATACTACAGACCATATACTGCTACAGGAGAGCTAGCGCTAATACTACAGACCATATACTGCTACAGGAGAGCTAGCGCTAATACTACAGACCATATACTGCTACAGGAGAGCTAGCGCTAATACTACAGACCATATACTGCTACAGGAGAGCTAGCGCTAATACTACAGACCATATACTGCTACAGGAGAGCTAGCACTAATGCTACAGACCATATACTGCTACAGGTGAGCTAGCGCTAATACTACAGACCATATACTGCTACAGGAGAGCTAGCACTAATGCTACAGACCACACAATACTACAGCAGAGCTAATGCTTACAGTGCAAGAAGGCAAACTACATGGTGCGACAGGACAGCCAGCACCAATCGCGGCGTCTTTCTCACTGATGTCAGCAGGTACATCACCAGAGGAAAGAGCTAAAACACCGGTAACACTAACAGATTTAAACTCAAACCTGCAGCAGGTGGGATGAGGGCTGCTGCACTTAGACCTGAGGCCCTGTGCAGGTAAACTCTCATCTCTCACCTGGCCTGGCATCTCACCTGGCCTGGCATCTCACATCAGCGAGAACCTTACTGTTGTGCCATACTGTTTTGTTTTTTTATTTTCCCCCCAATGTATTAATATAATTATTTATTTGTAAAGTGCTGAGAGATGGTTTGAAAGCTCGGGTGTGGCTCTGTGAGCCTCCTCATTCCTCATGTGCTGATCACAGTTCCCAAAGGAGCTTATTAGCTCTCCGTTCCCACCAAGCAACGGCGCTCTCTCCCTCTCCTGTAAGATCCTCATGTGACTCTCTCTCATTACGCACACGCACAGGTGTGGGCCCCAACCAAGCCACCGAATCGCACCTGCTGCCGAACGGCATCGAACGCACCACCTCTTTACAATCCCGCTAACCGTACGGTGCTTACAGCTCGTAATGAACGTCGCTGTTTTTCGGGCCACTATGCAGCTGGGCTTTCCGGTCGTATAGCCAGGATACACCCCCAGCACACATCCCATTCAGAAGTGAGCTGTCGGACAATGCAGATGTCAAATGTGTCTGACTTTGAGTGGGGGCCGTGGGGGGGGTATAATTTGAAGAATTTTGATTTGTTCACTCGGCCCGCAAAAACAATCACCCACCTTCACCGTTTCTCTGGCAACTCAAACAAACAGTGACCGTTCAATCTCACGACTGTTCGAAGCTCAGAATGGATTTCATTTTATGTTGTCATTTTGTCAAGGAATGGACTGGACATAAACGCAAAAAACAAACTGAGAAAATTGGCCTGAAAGCCTGTGTACATTTCTTTAAAGTTATTGTTTTTTTAGGTTTATAAATTGAAATATGTTCAAGTTTTCAGTCTCAAACTCCTTACCCAGTTTGACAGTCTAGTATGTCGGGGGGTTTAACTCCAGTCCTGGAGGGCCACAGTGTCTGCTGGTTTAACCCCAGTCCTGGAGGGGGCGCTGTGTCTGCAGGTTTAACTCCAGTCCTGGAGGGCCGCAGTGTCTGCTGGTTTAACCCCAGTCCTGGAGGGGGCGCTGTGTCTGCAGGTTTAACTCCAGTCCTGGAGGGCCGCAGTGTCTGCTGGTTTAACTCCAGTCCTGGAGGGCCGCAGTGTCTGCAGGTTTAACTCCCCTGGTCTAGTACCTCATTTATGACAGTAGACAGTTAACTAATGTAAGATATACAGTACATACTCGGATTTCTCAGGGGTGTACCCAGGCAAATGACACTGTGTGGTTAAATTGCTTGTGAGAAATGACCCATGAACGAGGTGATCAAATATGCGATTGTGATCTAACTGCCAATTGCTAGTAAACAGCTAGTAATGTACTTAACTTATGCCAGACCACAAGATAAACAAATTCCATTATATGTATTAAGCTAAAGCTGTTGGTACTACTCCTACTAATACTGCTAATGCTACTACTACTACTACTACTACCATATATATATCTATGGCTACTGCTAGTACTGCTACTAATGCTACTGCTGCTGCTACTACCATAGATACAGTTGGAGTTGTAAGTTTACATACACTAAGGTTGAAGTAATTAAAACTCATTTTTAACCACTCCACAGATTTCATGTTAGAAAACTATAGTGTTGGCAAGTCAGTTAGGACATCAAATTTGTGCATGACACAAGTAATTTTTCGAACATTGTTTACAAACAGATTATTTCACTTTCAATTCACTATATCACAATTTCAGTGGGTCAGAAGTTTACATACACTAAATTGACTGTGCCTTACATTTTTTTATATTGGTCGCATATCCTTTGCATGCCATGACTTCTTGAATCCTGATGTCTGTGACCCAACAACATCAAATGACTCTTGATATCTTATATTCTGGTACTCTTACAAGCGATACTATAACGTCTCTGCATTTGAATGGATCTCTATGGGAATTTGGGGGTGGGACTAGATTTAGCTGTAAATTACACTGGATCAGTATGGAACACATGGTTGGCTAAATGGCTCTATGTCATCAAGGGTCTGATGTATCAAACAAGCCTTAAATCATCAATCTGCTGCCAGAAATTCAGTAGATATGGATGGATCACTTGAAGGGTTTCTTCTCCTGACTTATTTTTTCATAGAGTTCAATAAGAAAATTTGTCAGGAGAAACAACCCTTAAAGAGGGTTTAACCCTTAAATTGTTGGAAAAATGGTTTGTGTCATGCACAAAGTAGATGTCCTAACTGACTTGCCAACACTATAGTTTGCTAACATGAAAACTGTGAAGTGGTTAAAAATGAGTTTTAATGACTTCAACCTTCAAGTGTATGTAAACTTCTGACTTCAACTGTATCTACTACTACTACTACTACTACTACTACTACTACTAGCAAAAGACAAGATACATAGCGTCATAATACCCCTTTTTTGCTTATGAATGCTATGATGGTCCCACAATGAAAATAAACTCTGAAGTATATAATTTTTTCGCTGAGAAAATTAGTAAAAATAATCAGTGCATTTATAAGTAATTACTCTGTAATTGTCATAGATTTATGGCACAATAGTACATAGATTGAGTAATTATGCTGCATTTCCGTGATGAACAGCTATTCAGTCATCAACTCTAATGGTATTTTAATTGGAATATGAATATTTAATTTCCATTCATTGTTAGTCCGGACAAGCCTATCTGTGCCTGTTGATAAGTCTTTTTACTTTTTTGTGATTTTTCCATTTCACTTTTGGAAAAATATTGTTTTCTGAGATTTAAACAAAAGCTAATTGCTCAGCATTAGGCATGACCCAGCACCATGCAGTCATGTCTCCTTACCTCTGGCTTTTTACATCGCTCATCAGGAGTGTGGTGAATGTATAAATGCTCAAATTGTGAGTCATGAATCACACTTAATTGCATTTACAAATTTAATAAAAATGTACTAATGCTATTCCTCTGTGATACATCAATAGTCTGATTGCAGAGCAACATACAGGTTGGCAGTAAAAACGTGGATATTTTTATGTTTTTGTTTGGTCTGTGAGTCACGATATCTCACACATGACTCATGAAAAGATTGAATAGCCGATAATGCAAGTTTATGCTTCCTGTTCTCACGTTTATATAATTATACATCACGGCAGTCAAGTTAAACTGTGCAATGACATCGCTAGTTATCTATTACAAGCTCGTTTATGTATAATGTGCTTAATTGTAAGATTTACTGAGGCTTAGTCACCCCTAGGTTACTATGTCTTATATATAAAGGGGAAGAAATCAGATAAACATATAAAATATAGGCTACACACACACACACACACACACACACACACACAAACATACAAACGTGTGAGAGTGAGTGTGTGCACATTAGGCGATGCATTAACAATTTCATAAATTGTAAGTACATAGCTGTGTGAGTCCCTTCTAGAGATAGCATGGATTCAGGCGTCCTTCCCAGCTGTGTAGCGTTGCTTATGGAGCAGGTCAGAGGTCAGGTGTCCTTCATAGCTGTGTAGCATTGCTTATGGAGCAGGTCAGAGGTCAGGTGTCCTTCATAGCTGTGTAGCGTTGCTTATGGAGCAGGTCAGAGGTCAGGCGTCCTTCACAGCTGTATAGCGTTGCTTATGGAGCAGGTCAGAGGTCAGGTGTCCTTCATAGCTGTGTAGCGTTGCTTATGGAGCAGGTCAGAGGTCAGGTGTCCTTCACAGCTGTATAGCGTTGCTTATGGAGCAGGTCAGAGGTCAGGTGTCCTTTCCAGCTGTGTCGTGTTGCTTATGGAGCAGGTCAGAGGTCAGGCAGGCCAAAATGGATTGAACATGGAGAGAAAAGACACTCTAAACATGTAAACACTGTAGACCAGGGGTGTATACTTCGAAGCAGAATTTCTTAGTCAGCTGGATAACTGCACTGAGTAAAACTCGGAACAGCTCGTTTTACTTAAGTCAGTGTTACATATTTGGGATGTTTCCTGGTTTTACTTGGTGCAGCTATCCAGCTAACTAAGTAATCCACCTTCGTAGTACACCACCCAGGGGTAGGCAACCCTGGTGCTGGACTGCCAGAGATGGTCCAGATGTTTTGCTCCATCCATGGTCCAGATGTTTTGCTCCATCCAAACCTATAACTACATAACTGGATTAATTTGAATGAATCCAGTGTAATGAATGCAGTAACCATGTGCTGGTGACCATGACGTTTCACCATTCAGAATATTCAGACTCAGACTTTTAATCATCCATCAAACTCTTGTGGTCAAGCTCGGTTGGAAATAAAACCAGAAACGCACCTGCACTCCAGGACCAGGGTTTCCTTTATTTGAACTCTTAAAGTGAAAGAAAGCAAATGTCATTTATGAACTGTGAAGTCCTCAGGTGTACGTATATACGTGTGTAATTCATAATATTTGTAACATTTTCATCCTCCACATGACTTTATTGAATCATGTTCACATTCATCTAAATATGGGCCACATCATATTTGGTTTTGAAATATCTTATGGTAAGAACAAAAAAACATATTAATTAATAAATCATATTTAACAATTATACTAATACTAATACTACTACTACTACTACTACTACTACTACTATGAATAATAATAATAATAATAATAATAATAATAATAATAATGAATGCACCATAGGGTGTGCAAACTTAGCCATGTGTGTAGTAGTTTAAACCTGGCTCTACCTCCTTTCTCTAACTTCTTGCTCCACACGCGTCATATGAATATGCATATTAATAGTATGTTCACTCATTATGGTGAGTTAATCACGTTGTGCTTTTTGTTCATTGCATTTCTTCTACATGACATGTGCACTCTGAGCTACCCCTAACCCCTAACCCCTAACTCTGAACCCTAATCCCTAACCCCTAACCCTTTCAATGTGTGTAATGAAGGCCTTTCAGTGAGTGTAATGACTGTGTGTAATGAAGTCCTTTCAGTGAGTGTAATGAAGGCCTTTCAGTGTGTGTAATGAGTGTGTGTAATGAAGGCCTTTCAGTGTGTGTAATGAGTGTGTGTAATGAAGGCCTTTCAGTGTGTGTAATGAAGGCCTTTCAATGTGTGTAATGAAGGCCTTTCAGTGTGTAATCAGTGTGTGTAATGAAGGCCTTTCAGTGTGTGTAATGAAGGCCTTTCAGTGTGTAATGCCCAAGGCCCTCGTTATAAACAGTCCAGCCCTCACTGACGGTCTCTATCAGGGGAAAACATAAACATTGAGAATCTCTTGGACGTTCAGCCTGCCTGGCTGTGTGCTAGATGAGTTAGTGTTATTAATGTACTTAAATACCTTATCTTAAATATGTTAAATACGTTATCTTTTTGTATGTAGTTAATGCGAATAACACATTTTCCTTAACTGCAACATTGTTATGGACTCTTTAATCGATTTTATTTTATATTCTCTCGTTTTTTTTGATCTCACTAATTTGAAACTGAAAAACAAACATAGCATTGGGACACTAATTACTATCTTCATTTTTAACTATACTTTTAATGCGGATGTTTTTCATGAGTGAGACTGTTCATGTATCATCTTTGTATTGATCCTGAGATGGCGTTTAATCGGAACCTATCAGCTATAATTAGTAGCAGCTGTGCTCTCTCTCTCTCTCTCTCTCTGTTCTACACAGAGAAATACCCCGATGGAGGATTATAGCAGCTGTGTTCTCTCTCTCTCTCTCTGTCTCTCTGTTCTACACAGAGAAATACCCCGATGGAGGATTATAGCAGCTGTGTTCTCTCTCTCTCTCTCTGTCTCT
The DNA here is from genome assembly GCA_022702515.1 of Ilyophis sp. 1 JC-2022. Taxonomy (NCBI): domain Eukaryota; kingdom Metazoa; phylum Chordata; class Actinopteri; order Anguilliformes; family Synaphobranchidae; genus Ilyophis; species Ilyophis sp. 1 JC-2022. The sequence continues at coordinate 1,481,448 of CM040400.1, read as the reverse complement.
CTGTTCTACACAGAGAAATACCCCGATAGAGGATTATAGCAGCTGTGATCTCTCTCTCTCTCTCTGTTCTACACAGAGAAATACCCCGATAGAGGATTATAGCAGCTGTGTTCTCTCTCTCTCTCTCTCTCTCTCTCTCTCTCTCTCTCTCTCTCTCTCTCTCTCTCTCTCTCTCTCTCTCTCTCTCTCTCTCTCTCTCTCTCTCTCTCTCTCTCTCTCTCTCACACACACACACACACACACACACACACACACACACACACACACACACAGAAATACCCAGATGGAGGATTATAGCTGAAACTCTTTAGCTGTTTAGTGCTCCATTTGTTTGGAACAAAATAAATACGGTGCCATTTAGATTACTCACCTTTTCCAGACAAGTGAGCGCATAATCATTACATAAACATTACATAAACATGCCCTTTTCACATAAACCTTGTGCTATAGGCAATGCTAATGAATACAGCTTTGTCCGTGTGTTGACTATCAGCAGATGGCTTCTGTTGTATGTTTATATGTGTGGGATATCTGTCCTGATGTATGTAGACCATGATGTTTATATATGTGGGATATCTGTCCTGATGTATGCGGACCGTGATGTTTATATGTGTGGGATATCTGGCCTGATGTATGTAGACCATGATGTTTATATGTGTGGGATATCTGGCCTGATGTATGTAGACCATGATGTTTATATGTGTGGGATATCTGTCCTGATGTATGTAGACCATGCTGTTTATATGTGTGGGATATCTGTCCTGATGTATGCGGACCGTGATGTTTATATATGTGGGATATCTGTCCTGATGTATGCGGACCGTGATGTTTATATGTATGGGATATCTGTCCTGATGTATGCGGACCGTGATGTTTATATGTATGGGATATCTGTCCTGATGTATGTTGAGATTAGGATGGGGATATCTGTCCTGATGTATGCGGACCGTGATGTTTATATGTATGGGATATCTGTCCTGATGTATGCGGACCGTGATGTTTATATGTATGGGATATCTGTCCTGATGTATGTTGAGATTAGGATGGGGGTACAGTTTATTCTGCTTGGCTCTCTTCTTGGGAGCTTTTTAAAGTGGGTGGAGGTCTCAGTGATGGACTTCCCCTAAATCACAGCCCCTGCTATCCAGCATGTTGGGGCAGCAATGGGGGGGTCAGGGGATGTCCTGCCCTGAGTCATATGCTCTGTTCAGGCTGATGCGGGTGTGAGGACTCGCTCAAGGCATCGTAGGGTAGCGTGCCCCATTAGCCTTGCCCAAAACCTGACCTACAGCATTGCCACTCGTACATGCCAGCCCCGCGTCATCTTACACGGCTGTGTTTCAGTGCACTAAAGCGTGAGACTCAAACACACAACAGGGTTTACTGAGCGCTCTCTGCACACGCAGGAAAGATCAAAGAGGGATAAGGAACGGGGAAGGAATGGAACCGAATGGATTCTTTATTTACTCCTGGTGTATGAAGGGAAAGGAATGCCGCTTGTAAATATTGATTGAAATGAATATTACTGTAAAATTATTTTATATATCGCTCTGATTCCTAGACAGTGCCTACCCCCATATAAGCCCTCCCCCTCTCTTTAAAGTTTATTAAATAGGCCAGGCATTCAATTCTATTCTTTTCTATTTCTATTCTAAAATGCATTAGCAGAATTCAAGATCTTCCCATGTGTTAACTGAAATTTATTTCAGTCCATTTTTCTTAAAACTAAAAGACTATGAAAGTAATGTAAGGGTTTAACCCTCAGTTAGTAAATGTCATACATGTCATAAAATAAATATTTTTAGATTTTTTTATTCCATAATCCATAAATAATGGCTGGGAACTTCTTTCTTCTGGGAAGAAAAATAAGTTTTGGTTCATTGAGCAATCACTAAAACACATTCCACTAACCTGAGTGAAGGAAATGCATATGTAACTCAAAGTTATGGAAAAATGTTGATTGAACATTACATACAATATTTATTAGTGTTTGAGTTCCATTTCTGTGTTCAAAACTATAACTGTAAAGTTTTAATATCGGTCATCCAATCACCTGCTGGAGAGATGCATGTAAATACTGCCGTGGATACGAGCCTATATCTCCTTTCTCACAAAAAATACATGCACTTATGCGTATACATTTACAACTGGATTCCCTTAGTGGATAATACACTTTCATCTGTATAGTACTTATCCCATTTATTTTGGTTCAAACCGGCTATGACTTTTTCACGGATTGTAACCTCACCTAAAAAAAGGACAACTACCTAAAAACGGAACGTATGAAAACATGTTTTCTTGTTCCCTTGTTGTGTTGCGTTGTGTTGTGGTGGGCTTGGCCGGGGCAGGGTAAAGAGATAGAGAGGAATCTGCTAGCGGCTCAGCTCATTCAGTTCAGCACTGAGGCTTTTTTTTTCTAAACAAAAGTGTAACTAAAAGAGCTGTATCACTGGTCTTCTCTTCCAGAGCTAGCCCGTTAGCCGGGCTAATTATTTCTAAACGAGCGTGTAACTAAAGCCGCTGTATCGCTGGTCTTCTCTTCCAGAGCTAGCTCGTTAGCCGGGCTAATTATTTCTAAACGAGCGTGTAACTAAAGCCGCTGTATCACAGCTCTTCTCTTTCAAAGCTAGCTTGTTAGCCTGGCTAGTTATTCCTAAACAAAAGTGTAACTAAAAGAGCTGTATCACTGGTCTTCTCTTCCAGAGCTAGCTCGTTAGCCGGGCTAATTATTTCTAAACGAGCGTGTAACTAAAGCCGCTGTATTGCTGGTCTTCTCTTCCAGAGCTAGCTCGTTAGCCGGGCTAATTATTTCTAAACGAGCGTGTAACTAAAGCCGCTGTATTGCTGCTCTTGGGTGTGTCCCAATATTCTTCACTCCTCTCCTCCTTTCTTCCACTCCCCCACTACCACTCCTCTCCTACCCGGAAGTATGCAAAACTGCCTGCACATTTCTAGTACAAGTATTTGCATGTACAGTATACAATGTACCTGACATTGCGGTTTGCATTGAGACATTAAATAATATGTAACCATTAATACGTAATTAAGATATAATCAGCAACATTAGATTAAAACACAAAGAAAGATCACTTTCCGGGGCACGGAGGAGAGGAGGTGGTAGTGGAGGAGAGGAGGGCGCATTCTTTGAGTATTGGGACGCACTCCTTCTCTTCCAGAGCTAGCTCGTTAGCCAGGCTAGTTATCCCTAAATGGGCCTGTAACTAAAGCACTGTATTGCTGCTCTTTTCTTCCAGACGGTCCAATGTGGAGGTACGGCCTGGAGCGGATCTGAGGACGGCTATTTAACGCAGCTCCACTGTTCCACACCCTCCCGTTTTCAAGGACGTCTGTTTTCCGCGGCTCTGCCCCCAGGTACGGAATGCACGCTGTCTCCTATCGATCCGCCCCCTTTTTTTTCAGCTGCGCCTTAATTGCGTGGAAACAGAAGTGGAGCGGGCCGTTTAACAGGGTCCCCAGAGGACACACTGTAAGGAACGAGACCAGTGCAGTTCTGCTGCTTTGTTTTATTGTGTGAGATTATGCATATTCATACTCATATTCATACTCATATTCATACGCCTAAAACACAGCAAAACCTTCCGTCCTTATATGTAATTGCTTACATCTGATCCCTTCTGTGAACAGAAAGGCTGGTACAGCTGAATACTGAACATTTGACCTTGTATCATTATCATTCATCATGAATAGTTAACAGCCTACATTTAAAACTACAATTAAAATTGCAGAGATGTTTTTTATTTTCCTTTATTTTATTTAGGGGGTGGGGGTGGGGGGTAGGTGATTTAGATGGAGAGAGATGCAGACATATGGAGGGGATGGATGGGTGATGGGTGGAGGTTGGTTAGATGGATGGGTGATGGGTGGAGGTTGGTTAGATGGAGGGGATGGATGGGTGGAGGTTGGTTAGATGGAGGGGATGGATGGTGATGGGTGGAGGTTGGTTAGATGGAGGGGATGGATGGGTGATGGGTGGAGGTTGGTTAGATGGAGGGGATGGATGGGTGATGGGTGGAGGTTGGTTAGATGGAGGGGATGGATGGGTGATGGGTGGAGGTTGGTTAGATGGAGGGGATGGATGGGTGATGGGTGGAGGTTGGTTAGATGGAGGGGATGGATGGGTGATGGGTGGAGGTTGGTTAGATGGAGGGTATGGATGGGTGATGGGTGGAGGTTGGTTAGATGGAGGGGATGGATGGGTGATGGGTGGAGGTTGGTTAGATTGGTTATCACTATGATACGCAGAAGCACATTTTTTGTAGAGCAGCAGTAAAGAGTCAATGCAGGTAGGCGGCTAAGTGGTTGCCGTGACAGCAGTGACAGCAGACAAAATGCCTACATGCCTTGACGAAACTCTCGCTATTTTTTGCTCCCACAAATCGGGCTTCCTCTAACCTTCGCCCACGTCCTCTCCCCGCGGCGCTGCGAGGCGTTAAGCCGCCAATTCTCAGTCAGGGCGAGTGAAACGCTCGTGTGCTGAAAGTCAAACACATCCTCACGCACGACAGCGACAGGTTGTGAGTGGGGCTGGCCTTCAAAGGGAAAGGTGAAGGGCGGGTGGATGTCTCGGAGCTCTCCGATTGGTCCTGTGAGTCTCCATTATCACCTGGTCTGCAGGCCCCTCTTTTGTGAAGGTGCCTGTCAGGTGACAGGTGAGCCCTGTACACAGATAACAGTGAGGCTTGTTAACGTAGCACACGTAGATCACAGGGTGAACACCAGGGGTTTATGGGAGAAATGACAACACTTCCCACAGTTCCAGGGTCAGTACAGGAGCAGACCTCTGGCTGAACACACTGGTCCATACAGGCCCCGGACATCAGAACCAGGACCTGGCCCCGGTCCGGCTGAACACACACGCTGTGTCCCAAACCGTATACTCCCATGCTCCGCACTACCGTACTTCGTTATGGACTCACATGGATGCACACTATGCTCGCTGTGCACGCTCGGAGCATGGAAATATGCGGTTTTGGACACCGCGGCAGACTCATCCCTGGACAGCTTTCTGCAGCGTCGCATATCAAATGTAATACTCTGCCTTGGACATTCAGACAGGACTTGGTTCAGTTTTCATTGATGCTAATGGAAAGGCATAATGAAACGATTAAAATGACATCTGCCATCTTAATTTTGTTTTAATTTGGAAAGAAGCCTGTGCTGCTGCAGCTAAAGATGGTGCACTTTAATGAAGAGTGATGGAGCGATGGAGAACAGTCTCGTTTCACACTCAGGCTTTCCTTTGCTCACGTTTTTTTCTGTACTCTATATGCCATTTCATATTTTTTTGCAAAATGGGTTACTAATATTACGTATATTCTATGGTATATGATTCTATGAACACTATGGGTCAATGTGGCACCCATCCACCAGCCATACATGCAGCAGATGAGATCGTTCAGAACCAAATTCACGAGACTTTGACTCATTTTGTGAAAAAAATTATTCATCTTTAATTTACAGGGGATAAAAAAACAGACCTGCGATCACAAGAATAATAATATAAAAATAATATCCAGTAGTGAGTTTGAATAATAAGTGAGTTGCTATTACCCTCTGTTCCTGGCCAAAAACTGTTTCAAATCATGGACTCATTGTATCGCCGTGACAACTGCAACTCTCTGTATGTGGGGGTTAGTCATTCAGCACTATGGTGTCTGCAGTTGGTCCAAAATGCAGCTGAAAGGCTCTTGATTGGAACCAGAAAGACGGCCCATAATTCCCCTGTGGTCGCCTTTCTTCATTGGCTCCGGGTGCATTTAGAATTGATTTTAAGGTTTTACTCTTTGTTTTTAAAGCCTGGAATGGGCTGGCGCTGCCTGATATTGTTGATCTCTTTCATCCCCAGACTCCCCACTCATCCTCAAGACCCCTCAGGTCATATGACCTTATGCTCTTGGATGTCCCACGGTCTAGCCTGTAGACTGCATTGGGAATGGCTCCCTACCTCAGGTCATATGACCTTATGCTCTTGGATGTCCCACGGTCTAGCCTGTAGACTGCATTGGGAATGGCTCCCTATAGGCTTTATAGTGCTCTATTTAGAGGATTGGCCATTCTGATGCTTTCCCAATTCTCAATTGAGAACACTGAGAATTGGCACATCCTAGAAAATGGCTGATTTCATAAATCGTGCACTATAAGGTGTAGAGGGAGCCATTGTTTTTCTGAGCCTTTAAATATTCATAATTTGTTAATACGACTGTCTGTTGTGTCTGTATAAATTATGTATTTTTTTTCGGTATTGTTTTAGTATCAGACTGTGAAGCAGTTTGGTGAACAGCAGTTGTTTTTCAAAGTGCTCCAGAAATAGTTGACTTGACTTGACTCAATACACTCAGCATATAATATAGACTTGACTCAATACACTCAGCATATAATATAGACTTGACTCAATACACTCAGCATATAATATAGACTTGACTCAATACACTCAGCATATAATATAGACTTGACTCAATACACTCAGCATATAATATAGACTTGACTCAATACTAATAATAGCAATACTTAATATGTGTATTGTATTAATTGAGGCTCGTTTGATATGTGTATTGTATTAATTGAGGCTCGTTTGAGGCTCGTTTGTATTAATTGAGGCTCGTTTGATATTCCTTACTGTTCCAGCACAATTTACAGCTAAATCTACTCCCACCCCCCAATTCCCATAGAGATCCATTCAAATGCAGAGACGTTATAGTATCTCTTGTAAAAGTACCAGAAAATAAGATATATAGAGTTTTTTGATGATGTTGGGTCACAGACATCATGAGGAAGTCATGGCATGCAAAGGATATGCGACCAAACATTTTTTTTGTTTGTTTAAAGGCACAGTCAACTTAGTGTATGTAAACGTCTGACACAGTGGAATTGTGATATAGTGAATTAAAAGTGAAATCTGTAAAAAATTGTTGGAAAAATGACTTGTGTCATGCACAAAGTAGATGTCCTAACTGACTTGCCAACACTATAGTTTGCTAACATGAAATCTGTGGAGTGGTTAAAAATAAGTTTTAATGACTTCAACCTTCAAGTGTATGTAAACTTCTGACTTCAACTGTATATATATATATATATCACCGTTCATGTCAGGATCTCAAAGCAATTTACAATGAAAACAATGCCCAACATAATACATGGCAGCCATTTTGCACTAGGACGCTCTCCAGAGACGGTGTGCTGGAGAGCCAGCAGAAAAATAATACACAATGGACAGTGGAGAATATTAGTTTGCTACTCCAGTGAAAACAGCCACACGTTCAGGTCTTTTACCCTCCTGCTTGCGCTCTGCTCTATTTTAAAATGCTGGATATTAGTGATGCCACATAGTAAGCGGCTAATTGTGTGAGCCAGTGCTGAATGTTACGCACACGTAAAAGCCCTGTTGGTCACGACGAGGAAGATACATGGGCAGTAATTATAAAGGAGAAAAGGTAAAGCTTCATACTGGCAAGCTAATTAACATTCTTAAAGCCTCCCACAAAACAATGAAAAATGAAACCCGGCCCTGCCAATGTTGTTTATAAATATCACAATGAGAAGAAATCCCTGGCAAATCCCAGCAATAATAACAAAATGGTGAATGTACGAATAGAATAGAATTAATTAAATTAAAGCATTAATCCTCATTTTAACTGCCCAGAGACTCACAGAGAGAATGAACTTCTGGTCTTTCTTTAAAAAGCTGGAGTGTGAGTTTTGGTTTTTCTTTAAAAAGCTGGAGTGTGAGTTCTGGTCTTTATTTAAAATGTTGCAGTGCGTGCGTGCATGCGTGCGTGCGTGCGTTAAAAATGAGTCAGATAAAGTAGAAATTATTCTCCATGCAGGCCTTGCATTAGTGAGTAATGGGCATCGCACGCAGATACAGGTCTGCTCTGAATTTAAATTAAAGGTCATTTTGGATGACCAGATGACCAGGAATGGATTTACTGCCTAGCCACAGTTGCACTTCTTGTTTTGGATTGATCACTCTTGGCATTAAATATATATATGCAGTTGATGTTTTGAATCTGAAAACACTTTCTCACAGGTTTTTCGCTGTGTAGACATTTATTAAATGATTATTAAATGGACATGGTCAACAGGGAATTATTTATTATCATTCTGACACATTGGATTCATTTATCTAATACTTGCTACTTTATAAAATGATAGGGAAACACATTGTGCTGTGGACTGTATCTAGATAATTATTTTGAGGATTTGAATAATTTATATTGCCAGTGTGCTTTTCCTGTGGCCTGGTTGCCATATTTAGGGGGAATATATTTAGTCATATATGATGTAAAATATGAACATGCCTGTGTGTTTATCTAAATTATTATTTATTACCTCTGAATGTGACTCACACACATATGTTTCTGCAAAGCTAACCTACACTGGTATCACATCTGTGGTATGGAGGATTTTCAGTGACTTCATTAAATGTAATCGCTATAGCGACACGTGGTGAGATGTAATACATATCTGTGTTTGCATTTATACAATAAGCCATACTTAAAAACAAAATGCATATTGAACACATGTTCTGTCGAAAGACTGACGTCAAAACATCTTCCACACTATGGCTTTGTTTGTTTTCAGCCGTAAAAAAGATTGTCTGGTTCCGTCAGCCAAAAAGAAACAGTCAGTCAGTGGCGTTCGTTTGATTCCATTAGCCGAAAAGAAACAGTCAGTCAGCGGCGTTCGTTTGATTCCATTAGCCGAAAAGAAACAGTCAGTCAGCGGCGTTCGTTTGATTCCATTAGCCGAAAAGAAACAGTCAGTCAGCGGCGTTCGTTTGATTCCATTAGCCGAAAAGAAACAGTCAGTCAGTGGCGTTCGTTTGATTCCGTTAGCCGAAAAGAAACAGTCAGTCAGTGGCGTTCGTTTGATTCCGTTAGCCGAAAATAAACAGTCAGTCAGTGCCGTTCGTTTGATTCTGTTAGCCGAAAAGAAACCGTCAGTCAGTGGCGATCCTCTGGTTCCGTCTCCAGTCGGGTTTCTCTGTCAGAGCCATTTTTAAAAGCTGTTTTATCACACCCGTTTCCAGCTATATGGAGAGCAGTCAAGCTGTCAGAACTTTGGGTGGCTGGTGCGCTGGGCTTTTTCAATGCACTCCACATCTCTGTTATGTAAGTTGCCCATTGTTTGGAACAGAAACACTCGAGCTTTGTTTATGTAATAGCCCTGCTTGCACATGCTGCAAGTGGCCTGCTTCAGGGAGAGTTAGGTTTTATTGGCAAAGCTCGGCGCCGTAGAGAGGGCTGTTGTCATTTTAGCTAAAGTAGCTCATCCCGCATTCTGCAGAGGCTGGCCGCTCTTCAAAGTAGGTTTTTAAGTGAGCGGGAAAGCGGGAGAGCGGGAAAGCAGGAGAGCGGGAAAGCGTGCGTAAAGAGGTGCTGTGAAGTTTCTGGCCTGTAATGGGGCCTTTCAATGGACACACTGAGACACCCAGAGATCTCACAGTGGACGTGCTGAGACACCCAGAGATCTCATAGTGGACGCACTCAGACACCCAGAGATCTCACAGTGGAGAGGCACATTGGGAAGTGTTCGGATTCCGTGATCATTCCAGCAATGCACATTTTCCTGAAGTGAGGCTCATCGAGACGCATCCAGTGAAAAATGCAGACAGAAAATTCTGTTCCTCCTCTGTGGATAGAGGCCATGGTGTATATGATGTCATAATGTATGCTCACAAGAATCAGTGATGTCACAATGTATGTGTACATACAGGTCTGTGATGTCATAATGCATACTCAGCCATACACATGGGTGTGGTTTGTCATGTGACATAAGCTTGTTCAGACAGTGAGGCAGAACAGAAATGAGTAAGTGACATGCACCAGGACTAGTAGAGATTCACACATAGATACAGACGTGCAGAACGCAATGCAGCATGAGTAGAGGCAGACGGAGAGACGGGGACAGACAGAGAGACGGGGGCAGACAGAGAGACGGGGGCAGACAGAGAGACGGGGGCAGACAGAGAGACGGGGGCAGACAGAGAGACGGGGGCAGACGGAGAGACCGGGGCAGACAGAGAGACGGGGGCAGACAGAGAGACGGGAGCAGACAGAGAGACGGGGGCAGACAGAGAGACGGGGGCAGACAGAGAGACGGGGGCAGACAGAGAGACTGGCCAGACAGAGAGACGGGGGCAGACGGAGAGAGACGGGGGCAGACAGAGAGACGGGGACAGACAGAGAGACGGGGGCAGACAGAGAGACGGGGGCAGACAGAGAGACGGGGACAGACAGAGAGACGGGGACAGACAGAGAGACGGGGACAGACAGAGAGACGGGGGCAGACAGAGAGACGGGGGCAGACAGAGAGACGGGAGCAGACAGAGAGACGGGGGCAGACAGAGAGACGGGGCAGACAGAGAGACGGGGGCAGACAGAGAGACGGGGGCAGACAGAGAGACGGGGACAGACAGAGAGACGGGGACAGACAGAGAGACGGGGACAGACAGAGAGACGGGGACAGACAGAGAGACGGGGGCAGACAGAGAGACGGGGGCAGACAGAGAGACGGGAGCAGACAGAGAGACGGGGGCAGACAGAGAGACAGGGGCAGGGTGCACCAGCTCACATTTATGGGTAAAGTCTTCATGCATCAGAGCGAATGACACATCCCTGCTGTTTCCTGTAAAGCCGTTTCCAAGTGGAATCTCTGCCCAGTTTCTATTGTTTCAGTCACAATTTACACCGCAGGCTTTGCCCTAATTAACACTGTGCAGTGTATTAATTAAGCACTGCAGGCTTTGCCCTAATTAACACTGTGCAGTGAACAGACAAACCTGTTGAATAATCACCATCCCATTTTACCTGCAAAATTGAGTCATTTTCTTTTCTCTCTCTCTCTCTCTCTCTCTCTCTCTCTCTCTCTCTCTCTCTCTCTCTCTCTCTCTCTCTCTCTCTCTCTCTCTCTCTCTCTCTCACTCTCTCTCTCTCTCTATCCGTCCCTCACTCTATCTCTCTCTCTCTCTCTCTCTCTCTCTCTTGCTCTCTCTCTCTCTCTCTCTCTCTCTTTCTCTCTCCGTCCCTCTCTCTCTCTCTCTCTCTCTCTTGCTCTCTCTATCTCTCTCTCTCACACTCTCTCCCTCTCTCTACCTCTTTGACTTTCCACTCTTCATGTCCACTCTACATGACAAGTGTGAAATGAGCGTGTCGGTACTACTCTCCTCTTTTCCATTAGCGGGTACATCCCTTACCACACACTTACCACACACTAGCTCACCCCCACACCTCTTCTCCTTCTGTGGACACAAATTAAGATGGCTGTTTTTCAGAGCGCTCAAATGTCACCACCAATCGCCGTCTTTCCGCCGCTCTTCAGCCTCTGCTTGCGGGCCAGATAGCATGTAGATCCACTGGAATTCACAAAAGCAATTCGTTTCCAAAGGCCGCCGGCAGCGCATTGATCGCTGAATGGATTTAATACAGCGACGGAAACGCAAAGAACAGTCCGGGTTTCATTTGGAAACGTGAACAAAGAATTCCAAAGGGAATGGATATTGATTTTGCAATCCTGGGATGAATTTGATTGCTTGAATAAATGTTATATGGCATGATCATTTCAGCACTTACTGCTCTACTGATGGCTTATATTTACATTACTGAAAATCTGTTGTAAACCACTTTTGATGGCCGATGGATATTTTGGGGTAAATTCTTACCACAACAACAACAACAAAAATGTATTTTATATTGAGAAAAATTGCATCTTTGCATATGAATAAAAATATGCCCAGGCCAACACTGATAAAGGCCACTATAAACACATTTATGTCATGTTGAATATGGCTAGAGTATAGCAAAATGCTATTGTCAGAATTAGTCACACAGTGCTTGGTGGGCCTAATGGGTTTTCCACTGCAATCCTCCCACCAGTACAGCCCTGTGTTTTACAATGCAAAAGATTTGGCAGAAATGTTTCCAGAAGCAAAACTGCTTTTTATATGTCAAATATAAATACATAAAACAAATAATCTGACGGTTGGTGTTTTGTAATAAATGAAGAGAAAGAGCTTCGTGATGCAGTCTTACTGTATATTAGATCCATCTCTTCACTAGCAACACATTTTCTTCAAGAACCCATAGGCCCCGCCCAAATGGGGTGTGGCAGTAGACGTGGCCTATCACAAAAAAGCAATAATAATAATATTATTGTTGTTATTATTTTTATTGTTATTATTAATATTATTGTTGTTATTATTATTATTATTATTATTATTATTATTATTATTATTATTATTATTAGTAGGTTCCTCTCCTCACTAGCAACACATTTTTCTCAAGAACCATGTATCTGACAGAAGGATTCCAAAAATGGCCTTTGAGGGATGGGCTGTTTTCATTGGCTTAAACAGTGTTTGTCAGCTTTGACAGATGGTATTGAGTTTATTTCCATGCATTTTCATTATGTGTACAGCACATCAGTCAGAAGCACCATTACCGTGACGTATGGTGATCTACAAAGGCACTGTTCTCCTGTATTTAAAAATAACTTGCCTGCAAATAATGGAGAATGATAGATAGGCCTGTGAAAATAAACATTTTTGGGTGTATATATATATATATATATATATATATATATATATATATAAATTATATACATACAGATATATACATATACAGAGCATAATTCAGGGGGATCAGTGATATTTTGTCCGTTAAAGCCGTTTGTCCGTTGCAGCTTGACGAAATCACAATAACAAGAGATATGTAGCGCACAACAACCAGGCAAACCGATGCTTGTACGCTTGTAAACAACACGTGCGCGCCGCCAAAAAATGTTGGACAGTTTAACATAATGTAGAAGAAAGTAATAATTTGGAATATTTGGTTGCATATCCTTTGCATGCCATGACTTCCTGATGTCTGTGATCCAACAATATCAAAATACTCTTGATATCTTATTTTCTGGTACTCTTACAAGCGATACTATAACTTTTCTGCATTTGAATGGATCTCTATGGAAATTTGGGGGTGGGACTAGATTTAGCTGTGAATTATGCTGGAACAGTATGGAACACATAGTTGGTAAAATGGCTGTAAATCATCAAGGGTCTGAGGTATCAAACGAGCCTCAAACCATCACTCTGCTGCCAGATATATGGATATGGATGAATCACTTTAAGGGTTGTTTCTCCTGACAAATGTTTCTATTGAACTCTATGGAAAAATAAGTGAGGAGAAAAAAACCCTTCAAATGATTCATCCATATCTACTGTATTTCTGGCAGCAGAGTGATGGTTTAGCCGTTGAAGACTTGTTTGATACGTTAGACCCTTGATGACTTAAAGGAAATTAAAGGAAAAACCAACATAAATAATTTTAGTAAGGTGTGGGGCCACCACGAGCCACCAGAACACAGCTTCAATGTGCCATGGCATAGATCATGCCTCTAGTCCAGCATATATTCTAGTGTCTCTAGTCTCTGGGAGGAACTCTACTCATTTTGTGTTTTGATGATGGTGGTGGAGAGCGCCGTCTAACACGTCGGTCCAAAATCTCTCATTGGAGTTCAATTGGTTTTGATCTGGGGACTGCACATCATCTTCATACTCATGAAACCATTCAGTGACCCTCGTAACGTGTGGATGGGGGCATTGTCATCCTGGAAGAGACCACTCCCATCTCCTGTGTGTGTGTGTGTGTGTGTGTGTGTGTTTGTGTGTGTGTATATATATATATATATATGTGTGTGTGTGTGTGTGTATATGTGTGTGAGTGTGAGTGTGTGTGTGTGTGTAATATATTATAATGTACATCCCAGCTCCTGCTGAATGAGCTCTGATTGCTATGGTGAGTAATCTCTGCTTGACGGATGAGGAGTTCAGACGTGTGGAGCGTTGGAGTTTTATGTTATGTAACTCTTACAGGCAGTGATGTAAGAACGCTTTTTCAGTTTACATCTCAAGGTGAAAATGCTGATTCACCATCCTTGGCATTAGATAACACAGGGATCATATTTGATAATGAAGTAAAACTTGAGATTTTATTATCATGTGGAGCCTTTTACATTTTTGGTATAGATTAGTCTGGATCCTCTTTTTTATATAGGTTTTGTTTATGTGGGGGCGGTACTGGACTGTTGACATACAATTGAGTCTTTTTGCATCAATTCAAGACCGATGTTACAGGTTGAAGAATCTGTTCTACTGAACTTACACTGGGCCTGGTTTTGTTTTAGCCAGCCAATGAACACACACCAGCTCAGCTCTTGGGCTCTCTCACTGTACATTTAACGTGATTGGCAGATACAGCAACCAATCAAGGGATACATAAAGCAGAAAGGTTATCTGGATTCTGCTTTTTGAATTAAAATTTTTACATGATAGGTTTGACCTTGCACTTGGCTTTTCTGGATCATGTAAAAGCACTGTTTGAGTTATTGTTTTGTTTAGATGTTTAGTTACTGTAGATTGTGCTGTGTTAAATGCTATTGGCCTTGTACAGAAACCTTGACTTGTTAGCATTCCTGGGAAACGGTTTCTGCTAGACTACTGCACTGCACTCGTTCAGTTCAACATTACCTTCACACAGTAAAAACATAAGTGAAATTGGAAGGCACAATTGACAGAATCAAAGGCAGAGAAACAGTGAATGCCAATAACTTGCATGCAATAGCAAAAACAACTATATGTTTTGTTGCCTTCATTCACGACTTTGTAGTCCAATGGATACATGTTTCTCAGGGCTGTTCCTTCACATTTTCTTCATACATCATTCATTACATTGGATTATGTGAGTGATGTACCATCTGTTATGTTCCATGTTATGTGTGGGATTACGTGAGTGATGTTCACTGCGTTATGTGTGGGATTACGTGAGTGATGTTCACTACGTTATGTGTGGGATTATGAAAGGATTTGGTACATATCACATATCACTGTCTTGCAGTGATGAAAAAAATAAGTAATTATTGAATAAATTATTTTAATTATATTTAATTGAATTAGACACAATTTATTGAAGCCATGTTAAAAACAAATTAGAGTCCATATTCAGGTTTCTATGTCACTCATGATTGACGGCCCCTGAACATACAAAATGGATGATGTATCTCCATGGTGTCTATGGTCCTGTAGCTCTATGGTGTCTATAGTCCTGTAGCTGTATGGTGTATATAGTCCTGTAGCTCTATAATGTCGAAAGTGATGTAGCTCTATGGTGTCTATTGTCCTGTAGGTCTGACGTCTATAGTCTTCAATCTCTGGCATCTATAGTCCTGTAGCTCTGGTGTCTATGGTCCTGGAGCTCTAGCACGTATAGGCCCGTAGCCCTGGCACGTATAGTCCTGTAGCTCTATGGTGTCTACAGTCCTGTAGCTCTGGCATGTATTGTCCCGTAGCTCCGGCACATATAGGCCCGTTGCTCTATGGTGTCTATAGTCCCGTAGCTCCGGCACATATAGTCTTGTAGCTCTATGGTGTCTACAGTCCTGTAGCTCTGGCGAGTATTGTCCTGTAGCTCTGGCGCATATAGGCCCGTAGCTCTATGGTGTCTATAGTTCTGTAGCTCTGGCGCGTATAGGCCCGTAGCTCTATGGTGTCTATAGTTCTGTAGCTCTGGCACATATAGGCCCGTAGCTCTATGGTGTCTATAGTCCCATAGCTCCGGCACATATAGTCCTGTAGCTCTATGGTGTCTATAGTCCCATAGCTCTGGCACATATAGTCCTGTAGCTCTATGGTGTCTACAGTCCCATAGCTCTGGCACATATAGTCCTGTAGCTCTATGGTGTCTATAGTCCCATAGCTCCGGCACATATAGTCCTGTAGCTCTATGGTGTCTACAGTCCCGTAGCTCTGGCATGTATTGTCCCGTAGCTCCGGCACATATAGGCCCGTAGCTCTATGGTGTCTATAGTCCCATAGCTCTGGCACATATAGTCCTGTAGCTCTATGGTGTCTATAGTCCCATAGCTCCGGCACATATAGTCCTGTAGCTCTGGCGCGTATAGTCCTGTAGCTCTGGCACATATAGTCCTGTAGCTCTATGGTGTCTGTAGTCCCGTAGCTCTGGCGCAAATAGGCCCGTAGCTCTATGGTGTCTACAGTCCTGTAGCTCTGGCGCGTATTGTCCTGTAGCTCTGGCGCGTATAGGCCCATTGCTCTATGGTGTCTATAGTCCCGTAGCTCCGGCACATATAGTCTTGTAGCTCTATGGTGTCTACAGTCCTGTAGCTCTGGCGCGTATTGTCCTGTAGCTCTGGCACATATAGGCCCGTAGCTCTATGGTGTCTATAGTCCCATAGCTCCGGCACATATAGTCCTGTAGCTCTATGGTGTCTATAGTTCTGTAGCTCTGGCGCGTATAGGCCCATAGCTCTATGGTGTCTATAGTCCCGTAGCTCCGGCACATATAGTCCTGTAGCTCTATGGTGTCTATAGTCCTGTAGCTCTGGTGCGTATTGTCCTGTAGCTCTGGCACATATAGTCCTGTAGCTCTATGGTGTCTATAGTCCCATAG
>CM040400.1:1452467-1459967 GCA_022702515.1 Ilyophis sp. 1 JC-2022 | reverse complement strand
TATTGGCCAGTGTAATTGTTAACATTTGCTTTATAGAAACAATATACTTATTGATATTAGCTCTGTTATGCAGTGATATTGTCCACATTAGCACTGGTTTTGTATAATAGTGTCATACAGTCTCATATGTCATATGCAGTGTTTGCTCTATGTTTGGCTGGTGTAGCTAGTTGGTGTAGCAGGCTGGTGTAGAAGGCTGGTGTAGCGTAGTTGGTGTAGCAGGCTGGTGTAGCGTAGTTGGTGTACTAGGCTGGTGTAGAAGGCTGGTGTAGCATAGTTGGTGTAGCAGGTTGGTGTAGTGTGGTGGTGTAGCAGGCTGGTGTAGAAGGCTGGTGTACTGTGTTGGAGTAGCAGGCTGGTCTAAAAGCCTGGTGTAGAAGGCTGGTGTACTGTGATGGTGTAGCAGGCTGGTGTATAAGGCTGGTGTACTGTGTTGGTGTAGAAGGCTGGTGTGTCATAGTGGTGTAGCAAAATGTAACGTGTCCAGACTGGTGTCTCTAGGCTCAGGGCAAGGGCAATAAGGGCAACAGGGGTTAGCAGTGCTTGTGCATGTGCTTTTACAGTAATGCTTTTCGGCAGTTGTGTGGGGGGTGGGGGGGGTGGTAATGTAATGAGCTCACGCCCCCCCCCGCCAGGGCAGTCCAGTTTCCAGGAGGATTACAGCGTGTGACCGGGCATTTCTGGAATGTGAAACTTTGACCTTGAAAATCATAATTCTGGCAGATATTCCAGTAGCAGCTCATCTGAATGAAGCTGGAAGATAAATGTACACGTTGCTGCTTAAAAGTTGGCCTTGTGCTGCATACAGATTTTCTTAAGTTAATAAATGCAAAGATAAATTAGGTGAATAATATCTGTGTGCTTCAGTCTGCATTGGTCCTGCCACAGAACTACACAGTGTTTGGAAAACATATATCTTCCTGTTTCATTAAAACAATGACAACCTAATTTGTTTAATGAAAAAGACAGTGCAAAGTTAATTGGATGCAGGATGTTGAGGGAAAAAAGCAGAATAGATGAGTTACCAGAGAATAGATGTGTGTGTGTGTGTGTGTGTGTGTGTGTGCGTGTGTGCGTGTGCGCGTCTGTGTGTGTGTGCGCGTGTGTGCGTGTGCGCGTCTGTGCGCGTCTGTGTGTGTGTGTGCGTGTGCGCGTGTGTGCGTGTGCGCGTCTGTGCGTGTGAGCGTGTGTGTGTGTGTGCGCGTGTGTGCGTGTGTGCATGTGCGTGTGTGCGTGCGTGTGTGTGCGTGTGTGTGTGTGTGCGCGTCTGTGCGTGTGTGGGTGTGTGCGTCTGTGCGTGTGTGTGTGTGTGCGCATCTGTGCATGTGCGTGTGTGTGCGTGTGTGTGTGTGCGTGTGTGTGCGTGTGTGCGTCTGTGCGTGTGTGTGCGTGTGTGCGTGTGCGTGCGTGTGCGTGTGTGTGCGTGTGTGTGTGCGCGTCTGTGCGTGTGTGTGCGTGTGCGCGTCTGTGCATGTGTGTGTGTGCGTGTGTGTGTGCGTGTGTGCGTGTGTGCGTGTGCAGGGGGTTCACTTTTAGTTCCCCGCATTCTATCTTATTTGCCTTCTTTGTTCTTTTTTATAAAAAACTAAAATACAGAAATCATTCCTGCACATTCTTAAAATACAAAACAGCAAAAATCAATTTGTCATAAAAAAATGACTGGGGGCAGAGAATCATGAACGACTCAAAAAACTCAAATCAAAAATGTAATAAAATGTGATGCTTTGTGTAATAAGAGACCTGCTGCTCTGTTAGCACACTGTGCAGAGCTGCTATAGTCCCCTGCAGTGCCGAATAAAGACTTAATACAGTCTCCCTGAGGAACGCTATTAACCTGAACTTTACTGCACAGTGCTATAAACATGCATAATCTTCTCCTCTATATATTTATCTATATACACAGTGCCCTCCACTATTATTGGCACCCCTGCTCAAGATGAGTAAAGAAAGTACCAGAAAATAAGATATCAAGAGTCTTTTGATGTTGTTGGATCACAGACATCAGGAAGTCATGGCATGCAAAGAATATGTGACCAAATATAAAACATTATTACTTAATTCTACATTTTGTTAAACTGTCCAATATTTTTTGATGCCTGAAAATGGGGAGACTATGTACTATGTTCTATAATTTCTAAACGGTTCATCCGATATGGATGAAAATACCCTCAAATGAAAGCTGACAGTCTGCACTTCATTGTCATTGTGTTATTCTTTCAAATTCAAATTGCTAGAGTACAAAACCAAAATAAAAAAAACGTGTCACTCTCCAATGAATTATGGTGCTCACTGTATATACATTCAGGTCCATAAGTATTTGGACAGTGACACATGTTTTGTTGTTTTGGCTCTGTACTCCAGCACATTGGATTTGAAATGGAACAGTGCAGACTTTCAGCTTTAATTTGAGGGTTTTTACATCCATATCGGGTGAACAGTGTAGTAATTGTAGCCATCTTTATACATAGCCCCCCATTTTAAGGGACCAAAAGTAATTGGACAAATCAACATAACGTTAATAAAGTTATAATATTTAATATGTGATTGCATAACCTTTGCATGTCATGACTTCCTGATGTCTGTGACCCAACAACATCAAAAGACTCTTGATATCTTATTTTCAGGTACTCTTACAAGTGATACAATAACGTCTCTGCATTTGAATGGATCTCTTTGGGAATTGGGGGGTGGGACTAGATTAAGCTGTAAATGACATGGGAATAGTATGAAATACATGGTTGGTTAAATGGCTGTAAGTCATCAAGGGTCCGAGATATCAAACAAGCCTCAAACCATCACTCTGTTGCCAGATATGCAGTATATATGGATAGATCACTTTAAGAGTTGCTTCTCCTGATTTATTTTCCTTTTGAACTTTATGGAAAAATGAGTCAAGAGAAACAATCCTTAAAGTGATCCATCCATATCTACTGTATATCTGGCAGCAGAGTGATGGTTTAAGGCTGGTTTGATACCGCAGACCCTTGATGACTTACAGCCATTTAGCCAACCATGTATTCCATACTATCCCCCTGTAATTTACAGCTTAATCTAGTCCCACCCCCCAATTCCCATAGAGATCCATTCAAATGCAGAGAGGTTATAGTATCACTTGTAAGAGTACCTGAAAACAAGATATAAAGAGTCTTTTGATGTTGTTGGGTCACAGACATGAGGAAGTCATGGCATGTACAGAATGCAAATGCAACATCATGGTATGGTTGGATAAATAGCTCATCAAAGGGGCTGGAACCACCACGTCTGGCACCAAAAATCATACCACCATGTTCAAAGTTGCTTAGATCGAGTGTCAAGTTTCAGCCATGATTTACTGCTTGGAGAAGCTGCCTATTTATGTTAATGAGCAGGCGTACCTAATAAAGTGGCCACTATATATGTGTGTGTGTGTGTGTGTGTGTGTGTGTGTGTGTGTGTGTGTGTGTGTACCAAGTACACTTTTATGTTTTGTTTTGTTGTTTGACTAAACATGAATGTGTTTTTAATGTGATTTCATATCTTAGTTATATATGATTTATTAAGGATTAATATTCCCTAAAATATTAGTATTCTAAAATGTAAGCAGAAATGTTTAATTGTTGAGTAGAACATAATGATGCATTGATGGGGAGAAAGCTTTGTTCAGAATCTGTTAAAGTCAGGACTCTGTTCTGCAGTCTGGACTATGATAGCACTAAGCCTGTTACAGTCAATGCTATGTTCTGCAGTCAGGACTATGATAGCACTAAGTCTGTTACAGTCAATGCTCTGTTCTGCAGTCAGGACTATGATAGCACTGAGTCTGTTACAGTCAATGCTATGTTCTGCAGTCAGGACTATGATAGCACTAAGTCTGTTACAGTCAATGCTATGTTCTGCAGTCAGGACTATGATAGCACTAAGTCTGTTACAGTCAATGCTATGTTCTGCAGTCAGGACTATGATAGCACTAAGTCTGTTACAGTCAATGCTATGTTCTGCAGTCAGGACTATGATAGCACTAAGTCTGTTACAGTCAATGCTATGTTCTGCATTCAGGACTATGATAGCACTAAGTCTGTTACAGTCAATGCTATGTTCTGCAGTCAGGACTATGATAGCACTAAGTCTGTTAAAGTCAATGCTATGTTCTGCAGTCAGGACTATGATAGCACTGAGTCTGTTACAGTCAATGCTATGTTCTGCAGTCAGGACTATGATAGCACTAAGTCTGTTACAGTCAGGACTATGTTCTGCAGTCAGGACTATGATAGCACTAAGTCTGTTAAAGTCAATGCTATGTTCTGCAGTCAGGACTATGATAGCACTAAGTCTGTTACAGTCAATGCTATGTTCTGCAGTCAGGACTATGATAGCACTAAGTCTGTTACAGTCAATGCTATGTTCTGCAGTCAGGACTATGATAGCACTAAGTCTGTTAAAGTCAATGCTATGTTCTGCATTCAGGACTATGATAGCACTAAGTCTGTTACAGTCAATGCTATGTTCTGCAGTCAGGACTATGATAGCACTAAGTCTGTTACAGTCAATGCTATGTTCTGCAGTCAGGACTATGATAGCACTAAGTCTGTTACAGTCAATGCTATGTTCTGCAGTCAGGACTATGATAGCACTAAGTCTGTTACAGTCAATGCTATGTTCTGCAGTCAGGACTATGATAGCACTAAGTCTGTTACAGTCAGGACTATGTTCTGCAGTCAGGACTATGATAGCACTAAGTCTGTTAAAGTCAATGCTATGTTCTGCAGTCAGGACTATGATAGCACTAAGTCTGTTACAGTCAATGCTATGTTCTGCAGTCAGGACTATGATAGCACTAAGTCTGTTACAGTCAGGACTATGTTCTGCAGTCAGGACTATGATAGCACTAAGTCTGTTAAAGTCAATGCTATGTTCTGCATTCAGGACTATGATAGCACTAAGTCTGTTACAGTCAATGCTATGTTCTGCAGTCAGGACTATGATAGCACTAAGTCTGTTACAGTCAATGCTATGTTCTGCAGTCAGGACTATGATAGCACTAAGTCTGTTACAGTCAATGCTATGTTCTGCGGTCAGGACTATGATAGCACTAAGTCTGTTACAGTCAATGCTATGTTCTGCAGTCAGGACTATGATAGCACTAAGTCTGTTACAGTCAGGACTATGTTCTGCAGTCAGGACTATGATAGCACTAAGTCTGTTAAGGTCAATGCTATGTTCTGCATTCAGGACTATGATAGCACTAAGTCTGTTACAGTCAATGCTATGTTCTGCAGTCAGGACTATGATAGCACTAAGTCTGTTACAGTCAATGCTATGTTCTGCAGTCAGGACTATGATAGCACGAAGTCTGTTACAGTCAGGACTATGTTCTGCAGTCAGGACTATGATAGCACTGAGTCTGTTACAGTCAATGCTATGTTCTGCAGTCAGGACTATGATAGCACTAAGTCTGTTACAGTCAATGCTATGTTCTGCAGTCAGGACTATGATAGCACTAAGTCTGTTACAGTCAATGCTATGTTCTGCATTCAGGACTATGATAGCACTAAGTCTGTTACAGTCAATGCTATGTTCTGCAGTCAGGACTATGATAGCACTAAGTCTGTTACAGTCAGGACTATGTTCTGCAGTCAGGACTATGATAGCACTAAGTCTGTTACAGTCAATGCTATGTTCTGCAGTCAGGACTATGATAGCACTAAGTCTGTTACAGTCAGGACTATGTTCTGCAGTCAGGACTATGATAGCACTAAGTCTGTTACAGTCAATGCTATGTTCTGCATTCAGGACTATGATAGCACTAAGTCTGTTACAGTCAATGCTATGTTCTGCAGTCAGGACTATGATAGCACTAAGTCTGTTACAGTCAATGCTATGTTCTGCAGTCAGGACTATGATAGCACTAAGTCTGTTACAGTCAATGCTATGTTCTGCAGTCAGGACTATGATAGCATTACGTCCATCAAAATTGATTTGTTTGGTTGTTGTTATTGGAGGTGGAGGTTGCAATAATAAAACGAACACTGCTGTTGCATGAGATAAGCAATATGAATTTCACATTAATTACTCCCGTTTGAATTTGTGTGATAAATGGGCTGTCTTCAGGAGAGGGACGGGCCTTTTAAAACAGCCATTTATCATCATGTCAGTGCAGAGCCCAGTAGAGCCGTTACTGATAGAGAGGAAGGGGCTGATCCCAGTGCAGTCTTTACGCACACTATCGCTCGGGCCGTGACTGATAGAGAGGAAGGGGCTGATCCCAGTGCCGTCTTTACGAACACTATCGCTCGGGCCGTGACTGATAGAGAGGAAGGGGCTGATCCCAGTGCAGTCTTTACGCACACTATCGCTCGGGCCGTTACTGATAGAGAGGAAGGGGCTGATCCCAGTGCAGTCTTTACGCACACTATCGCTCGGGCCGTGACTGATAGAGAGGAAGGGGCTGATCCCAGTGCAGTCTTTACGCACACTATCGCTCGGGCCGTGACTGATAGAGAGGAAGGGGCTGATCCCAGTGCCGTCTTTACGCACACTATCGCTCGGGCCGTGACTGATAGAGAGGAAGGGGCTGATCCCAGTGCAGTCTTTACGCACACTATCGCTCGGGCCGTTACTGATAGAGAGGAAGGGGCTGATCCCAGTGCAGTCTTTACGCACACTATCGCTCGGGCCGTGACTGATAGAGAGGAAGGGGCTGATCCCAGTGCAGTCTTTACGCACACTATCGCTCGGGCCGTTACTGATAGAGAGGAAGGGGCTGATCCCAGTGCAGTCTTTACGCACACTATCGCTCGGGCTGTTACTGATAGAGAGGAAGGGGCTGATCCCAGTGCCGTCTTTACGCACACTATCGCTCGGGCCGTGACTGATAGAGAGGAAGGGGCTGATCCCAGTGCAGTCTTTACGCACACTATCGCTCGGGCCGTTACTGATAGAGAGGAAGGGGCTGATCCCAGTGCAGTCTTTACGCACACTATCGCTCGGGCCGTTACTGATAGAGAGGAAGGGGCTGATCCCAGTGCAGTCTTTACGCACACTATCGCTCGGGCCGTTACTGATAGAGAGGAAGGGGCTGATCCCAGTGCCGTCTTTACGCACACTATCGCTCGGGCCGTGACTGATAGAGAGGAAGGGGCTGATCCCAGTGCAGTCTTTACGAACACTATCGCTCGGGCCGTTACTGATAGAGAGGAAGGGGCTGATCCCAGTGCAGTGTTTACGCACACTATCGCTCGGGCCGTGACTGATAGAGAGGAAGGGGCTGATCCCAGTGCAGTCTTTACGAACACTATCGCTCGGGCCGTGACTGATAGAGAGGAAGGGGCTGATCCCAGTGCAGTCTTTACGCACACTATCGCTCGGGCCGTTACTGATAGAGAGGAAGGGGCTGATCCCAGTGCCGTCTTTACGCACACTATCGCTCGGGCCGTGACTGATAGAGAGGAAGGGGCTGATCCCAGTGCAGTCTTTACGAACACTATCGCTCGGGCCGTGACTGATAGAGAGGAAGGGGCTGAT
>CM040400.1:1424967-1447467 GCA_022702515.1 Ilyophis sp. 1 JC-2022 | reverse complement strand
CCTGCAGGATGCATTTCACATTGTTTTTGTGGGACTGTATTTTGACGTGGAGATCCTTTATATTCACGCTTCAGGGGGCTGGCCCACTGGAGCGGAACACCACATTCGCTGATAGGAACTCATATTGATTGTGTGGATTTCAGAGTTTGTTTTATTTGGCAAAAATATGCTTTTCCAAATCTCAACAATGGCTAGATGTGTAAATACTGAAAACATTTTGCCACCGTGTATCCGACAGACAGAATTTTGAAATTATAGAAATGCATATTCAAATTCAAATTCAAACCCCTCTGGTTAAAGACAGTGTGATTATGTGTGGGCTCAGGGTACAGATGTGCTATTGAAGGGTTTGAGCCTGTGGAAGGTCTCTTAATGTTGAGCACAGAAGACTGAAGGTTAAAATACGTTTCATTCCTCACTGGGTTGCTGTGTGAGCAAAACTGAATTGTGTTGAGAAATGTAAATAAAGGAAAATGTAGCTACACAATTATGCTCAATAACTCTCAGGCAACTTTTAAAAATGTTATTAAATGTTGGTACAGCATACTAGACAGACATTTACACACCAGATATTTCACTGTCCTTATTTTCAATTGATTGCAATGATACAAATTACTGGAAGGTAATTATAGTCTCAGTGACACATCCTATAGGGCTGGAGGACTGAGAGTGTACTCACTGTAAAGTTTGGCTCTGGGGAAAGAGAGACGTTTGCGTCACTTACACACAGGCACTATTTCTGCAGGTGAGTGACCAGTGAAGGTGACCAGCAGGCTGGCAGCTCAGGGAGAGCGGTAGCATTCACAGCAGTAGTAGTAGTAGTAGTGGTAGCAGCAGCAGTAGTAGTAAAGACTGCTACTACTGGTCCACCAACACCGCTTCCAGCAGCAACTTGGTTTTCCCAGGAGGTCTCCCATCCAAGTACTAACCAAGCCCACACCTGCTTAGCTTCAGCCATTCAGCAGGAGCAGAGTGCATGGTGGCATGGTAGTAGTAGTAGTAGTAGTAGTTGTAGTAGTAGTAGTAGTAGCAGCAGCAATAGTAGCAGCAATAGTAGCACTAGTAACATTAGTAGTAGGTTACCATATCATGGTTACCATATAAAAACCATAGTAAAACAAAAATAATACATTTTTGTAAGGATAAAAACAGTAGGGGGGGGGTCTATGGTTTAAACCCGGGCTTGGCGGGTCTGTGTGAGCAGTAAGGGCCACAGGGAGAGGTCTGTGTGAGCAGTAAGGGCCACAGGGAGAGGTCTGTGTGAGCAGTAAGGGCCACAGGGAGGGGTCTGTGTGAGCAGTAAGGGCCACAGGGAGAGGTCTGTGTGAGCAGTAAGGGCCACAGGGAGAGGTCTGTGTGAGCAGTAAGGGCCACAGGGAGAGGTCTGTGTGAGCAGTAAGGGCCACAGGGAGAGGTCTGTGTGAGCAGTAAGGGCCACAGGGAGAGGTCTGTGTGAGCAGTAAGGGCCACAGGGAGAGGTCTGTGTGAGCAGTAAGGGCCACAGGGTGGGGTCATATGTAGCGTTAAATCCTGCCCCCCCTGTAATGAACAGACAGCTGGGGCAGGTGTGTTTACCCAGAGTCCTGTTCTCCACTACACTCGTCCTTCATGCTCGCCCTCGGTGATGCGGCAGGACTGGGTATCGATCATGAAGTGCGTGCGGTCGGCCGCGTCTGTGGCCCCTTCCCTTTGTGTGTGGCTCCGTGGACATAACCGCAGCGTTTCTGTTTGTGGATCGGGGTAGTAGTGGGAGCATTATTGTTTGTGGATCGGGGTAGTAGTGGGAGCCTTATTGTTTGTGGATCGGGGTAGTAGTGGGAGCATTATTGTTTGTGGATCGGGGTAGTAGTGGGAGCATTATTGTTTGTGGATCGGGGTAGTAGTGGGAGCATTATTGTTTGTGGATCGGGGTAGTAGTGGGAGCATTATTGTTTGTGGATCGGGGTAGTAGTGGGAGCATTATTGTTTGTGGATCGGGGTAGTAGTGGGAGCATTATTGTTTGTGGATCGGGGTAGTAGTCGGAGCATTATTGTTTGTGGATCGGGGTAGTAGTGGGAGCATTATTGTTTGTGGATCGGGGTTGTAGTGGGAGCATTATCACTAAATTACTTCCTGCATGTTGAGCTCCCGTACTTTCTCTTTCACATTTAACATCTTTTTATCCACACTTTTTCCTCCTGTGGCTGACGGGTCCGGTGTGTTTTTGGGGAAGGCGCCGCCTGACCGCTTTTTCTACGGCCTGTAGGCTGACCTGCCCAGCCGTGTCTCAGAAGGACTGCGTTTCCCGCAGCCGACGCAGCCCGGCGTCCAGCCAATCCCACGAGGCGCTGTTGACTGATGAAGCAGGGGGTGTTATAGGCACAGACTGCAGTAATACAGCCATTAAAGAACGTGGGGGGCTTCTCTCTCTCTCTCTCTCTTTCTCTTTTTCTCTCTCTCTTTCTCTCTTTCTCTCTCTCTTTCTCTCTTTCTCTCTCTCTTTCTCTCTCTCTCTCTCTCTTTCTCTTTTTCTCTCTCTTTCTCTCTCTCTTTCTCTCTTTCTCTCTCTCTCTCTCTCTCTCTCTCTCTCATGCGCGTTGTTGTGTTTTCTCTCAGTCACGGTTAACTGTTTAATTAGTGATGTGACTGCAGGCAGCGCCAGCATTGTCCCAAAGAGCTTCTATCAGTAGTTGTGATTTATGCACTAGTAAGCATAGTTAATTATGGCGTCTTGAGGGATTTGGGTCTCAGTATGACAGGATTAGATGTCCGTAGCCCCTTTGAAGTGCACCTTCATGCATGGACTGCTATAAGACGTCTCGGGGCTGCGTTTGGGAGTTTGTGACGTCTCGGGGCTACGTTTGGGGGTTTGTGTTTTACTCAATCAGGAGCGCTCATGTCTAAAGGCTCTTATTTTATCTTTTGTCCATTAAAAGATTCAGAGAGACTTCTCAACAGGCAAGTGAGCAAACAGATGGGCTGCCGGACTGGCGTGTTCTTCCCCTGCATAACTGTGATGCTTTCTCTGCCAGAACGCACTACAGCCGGTTACAACTCCACATTTGTGCCTCCAGGTCTGGAAGGATGTCAGCAGCACTGCTATTACAGTGTAGTCTGCTATGTGCTCTTGCTTTTACTCATAGTTACATCAACCCAGACTTTAAACTCCTTCTGTTTCTATCAACTAAAACGCATTGCTGCAGAATTGCAATCTAGTTTTTTGGATGATATGGCAATGATTTACCATAGAATGCATACCATACTGTACATACCATGCTACACAAACTGTGAACAGAAATAGAAATCTGCTGCTGCCGGCTCTATACGCCAGCTCTTATACTTGCATCTTATACCCACCTCTTGTACCCGTATCCCGGCCAGTGACCAGAGCATGTTCAGTGACCAGAGCGTGTTCAGTGACCAGAGCGTGTTCAGTGACCAGAGCCTGTTCAGTGACCAGAGCGTGTTCAGTGACCAGAGCGTGTTCAGTGACCAGAGCGTGTTCAGTGGCCAGAGCGTGTTCAGGGACCAGAGCGTGTTCAGTGACCAGAGCGTGTTCAGTGGCCAGAGCGTGTTCAGGGACCAGAGCGTGTTCAGGGACCAGAGTGTGTTCAGGGACCAGAGCGTGTTCAGGGACCAGAGCGTGTTCAGGGACCAGAGCGTGTTCAGGGACCAGAGCGTGTTCAGTGACCATAGCATGTTGTCATGTTGGATTAGCCTTGGCACATCTGGCTGCTGGTCCCTGTCACATGTTGTTGGTCTGCTTGTGGAACTGTTCCTTGACCGTTACCACAGTGACTCTCAGAGAGAGGGGGGGCCGTTACCACAGTGACTCTCAGAGAGAGGGGGGGCCGTTACCACAGTGACTCTCAGAGAGAGGGGGGGCCGTTACCACAGTGACTCTCAGAGAGAGGGGGGGCCGTTACCACAGTGACTCTCAGAGAGAGGGGGGGCTCTGACCGTTACCACAGTGACTCTCAGAGAGAGGGGGGCTCTGACCGTTACCACAGTGACTCTCAGAGAGAGGGGGGGGCTCTCCGCCTGAGCGCTCTTGTTTCTCATAACCATGTAACCCATCGTTCTGTTATGAACGTCAATGTTCATAATCATTTTGAAATGTTTTAAATATAAAGCATTAAAATATAAAAAAATATAAAGAATTAAATTGATTATGAGTAAATTATATAATGATGGTCCATAGACTTATTGTGTTACCTGTGGGTCACTCCTAACCCTAACCCTAACCCTAACCCTAACCCTAACCCTAACCCTGTGGTACACTAAACATCTCAATTAATCATCTAATGACCACAGTTGAAGCTTCAAAGCATGTGGATTGACTCTGTAGTGAATGTAATATAACTTATGTTCTATTAAACTGAACAATACAAATATGAGCAAGCAATTAAAACAAAACAAATAATATCACTTACTCAGTGCACTGAGATCGGTGCACTGTTTTATATTTTCATGGTGGATTTAATCATTGTTTTGTGCGAAAGCTTTTCCAATGATACAAACTGGCGCGCGTCGACTCTCTGAATCGTGAGGATTTGTGGAAATTAGTGACAACTGACAATTGTCTCAGCGTTCACATTGACATCAGCCAATGGAGGCGTTTTTCAGAACCTCCTTCTGCTGCAGGTTTCATTCATTGTGTAACTCATAAAACTGACTCCAATGTATCAGGCATCCAGATCAACCAAAAACCTCACAGCTTTGAGGAATTCATGAGCTGGCTCAAAGACCCTGTCAGGTTTATTCATTTTATTTATAATTTTAAAAATACAATAACATGATGTCAGAAGGCATTTGCAGCTATCATAACAGCATAACAACATAACAGCAAAATTCACATACAGGAGGAGCCAGGACGTAATGTTCATTTCAGTCAAGCACCAAGTTTAGTATTCAGCTAACATCCCCTGGAAAAAACTTATAAATCACTGAAAGTAATATGCATCTGTTGTGAGTTATTGCACTGAACTCAGTACCATGGATACAGAATTTAATAAGACTATAACCAAAAAAAATTACTGTATTGGGTGATTGGGGTTGTTGTGAATATCCACCTTTTTTAAAGTTAATTCACAATTAATTAAAAGGACAAATGGCATTAAAAACACACTGGAATTTCAGCACTGAAAAACAAATGACTCAATAATAATATATCTTTTCTTTTTAAAATGTCAAAACATAAATATGGATATGCCTTCTCCAGTCTTATATTTCCCTCTGCCAAACTGCAGTATTTGCTTTAGATATTTTTGAGAATTGAAGTGTTGAGTCGGTTGTAAATGACTGTATATCAGTGAGCATAGTTCCATTTACGCACTCTCAGAGCTGGTTATTCAGCGAAGTTGGCTGGAAATATTAATTTATAACTATATAACTCGCATAATTTGTGTTGGATTTGTTTTAATTTCATTATAGATGAAAGGATGAACTTTACAGTGACTCTGTTGAAGGCAGGCTAGCTGCTCTCTCAGTCAAACTGCATTGTATTCGGCATGCTGAAAAATCGAACTGCATAGCTTGCGTTAATGCTGGTGTAGTTTTTCATGCAGTAGTAAGTCAAGCTTCAGCGTGGCCTGGTTTTTGGCCTGGTAAAGTACACCATCGCCAGAGCTGCTACTCTGTCAGCCGGTTCTGATGTTGCCATGGCTCCCACAGATACCCCAGATGGACAGACCGAGAGACAGACAGACAGCCCGATCTGTCCCTGGACGGTTACCTCCTGTGGGATTCAGTTCTTGAAGGGAAAAACAAACAAACAAACAAACAAACAAAACACTGAATAGAATTAAATCAAAACTTCAATTTGAATTAATTTGATGTCTTGTATCACTGTTTGAACGTAATACAATATATTCATAACAACTGACAAACTGTGTGGCTTGAATATTTTATTGATCATTAATGGCAAATGATCACATGGGCAATGTTGGCAAGGGTCCAGCAGCTGTTCCAATTTTTCAATTAAGAAAGGACATTAAAATTTCAGTTAGTGTAGGTTATTCTTGAACAAAAATAAAACTTTGACCAACGCATTCAAAAAACGGCTTGTTATGATTCATTCTACATAAAATCAAAGATTTTATAAATATAAATGGAAAATGTGAATGTATGGAGAAAATGTATAGGCCTACTCATTTACATATCAGCGCAAAACATTTGCTTTAGGAATAAATTTGCTTTAGGAATACAGCACATAATCTCAAAGTGAATAATGCAGTAGTCTCCGATCCCCACTAACGGTCTGTTATTTTAGGAAACTACAGTTATTCAGCAGTGACAGGAAGTCAGATGTACTGGGTTTTGTTAAAGGTCAGTAAAGAGGACAGAGTTTAACATCAGCCATAAATCACATAGTTAATCCGCTCTGATTGGCTCATCATGTCTCATGGATTACACTTATACTCAAACACTGTATATGAATTATAAGCAGTTAGCTATATGCACATCAGTGCTCAGTTCTGTAATATAATACTAGTTAAGTGATGGTGACAGAAAGAGCAGGGTGTGTTCAGAGGATAGCGCTGAGTTACAGTGTGATGGAGAAGAGTGCTGGGTTACAGTGTGATGGAGGAGAGTGCTGGGTTACAGTGTGATGGAGGAGAGTGCTGGGTTACAGTGTGATGGAGGAGCAGAAATTGCTGGGTTGCAGTGTGATGGAAGAGAGGAAAGTGTTGGGTTACAGTGTGATGGAGGAGCAGAAAGCGCTAGGTTGCAGTGTGATAAAGAAGAGAAAATTTCTGGGTTACAGTGTGATGGAGGAGCGGAAAGCGCTAGGTTACAGTGTGATGGAGGAGCGGAAAGCGCTAGGTTACAGTGTGATGGAGGAGAGGAAAGCGCTGGGTTACAGTGTGATGGAGGAAAACACTGGGTTACAGTGTGATGGAGGAGCAGAAATTGCTGAGTTACAGTGTGATGAAGGAGAGGAAAGTGTTGGGTTACAGTGTGATTGAGGAGAGCACTGGGTTGCAGTGTGATGGAGAAGAGCACTGGGTTACAGTGTGATGGAGGAGAGGAAAGCGCTGGGTTACAGTGTGATGGAGGAGAGGAAAGTGCTGGGTTACAGTGTGATGGAGGAGCGGAAAGTGCTGGGTTACAGTGTGATGTAGGAGCAGAAATCGCTGGGTTACAGTGTGATGGAGGAGAGGAAAGTGCTGGGTTACAGTGTGATGGAGGAGAGGAAAGTGCTGGGTTACAGTGTGATGGAAGAGCGGAAAGGGCTGGGCTACAGTGTGATGGAGGAGCGGAAAGTGCTGGGTTACAGTGTGATGGAGGAGCAGAAAGCGCTAGGTTACAGTGTGATGGAGGACAGGAAAGTGCTGGGTTACAGTGTGATGGAGGAGCGGAAAGTGCTGGGTTACAGTGTGATGGAGGATAGGAAAGTGCTGGGTTACAGTGTGATGGAAGAGTGGAAAGGGCTGGGTTACAGTGTGATGGAGGAGAGGAAAGTGCTGGGTTACAGTGTGATGGAGGATAGGAAAGTGCTGGGCTACAGTGTGATGGAGGAGCGGAAAGTGCTGGGTTACAAAGTGTTGGGATATATTGCGATGGAGGTGATATCCAGGCGCAAACATTTCCCACCGGCTGAAGGTTGCAGCGCTGAGCAGCCTGAATGCTGCCCCTCCTGCTGTTTGACTCTACCTCTGTGGAGAGAGATGCTGCTTATTCTCTCTCTTTGTCGTTCCTTTATGTGAATCGCTGTCCCGGTGAGCTTCCCGTGTCACATCTGAATAGGTGTTTAATTGTGTGGAGCGGATTGATGGAGTGATGAAGGTGCTTTCTGGAGATGCTACCGCACAGACGCACCCATATATCTCAGGGCTCGGTTAGCTCGGCGCAGAATTGATTTGGGCTGTTTACTGCTCGTCCACACGCCACTCATCTCGTTGCTGTCCGAAGGCGTGTAAACGTGCAGCGGGTCGGCAGCCACAGACGACCTTGACAACATGGCGGAGGGGATGGGTTATGTCTGCCGAAGAGCACCTGAGGTGCATGTACAGAAAAACAGCCCAGGAAACACTGCGTGGAATCAGGTCAGCATTTAGCAGCTATTTTTGTGCTTTTGCTTCTTGTTTGTGAAATATAATGCGTTTTATTTTCAAATACCTGTCAACTTTTTTTTTTTTCCCAGACAGCATGAACTAATTTAAAATTCCAGTTAGACCCTGTAATATGCAGGTGCGTAGCAAGGCGGGTTCTAAAATATTCAGGCTGTGAAATGGATTGGAATTTACAAAAAAATGTGTTTTGAAAAGTATGGTGTTTTGTGTGTGTAGTACATGGAACACACTCCAATGGAGCATGTGTTCCCGCGCTCTGTTAAGTGCACGTGCACGTGCACGTGCAAGTCTCACGCGTTTTGCGTGTTATGTGCCTTTAAGAGTGAACACACAGCAGTGTGCTGTTCAGAATGAAGGATTTAAGGATCGCTTTTCATCTCAGCAGGTAATCTAAGCTTCAGGCTGTAATGTAATCCAGGCCTCACTCTACCGAGCAGTTCGGTGTTAATACGAGCAGCTCTATGCTTTATAAAATGTACCAGTGTTAATAAGAGCAGCTCCATGCTTTATAATACGAGCAGCTCCATGCTTTATAATACGAGCAGCTCTATGCTTTATAATAAGAGCAGCTCCATGCTTTATAATACGAGCAGCTCTATGCTTTATAATAAGAGCAGCTCCATGCTTTATAATACGAGCAGCTCCATGCTTTATAATACGAGCAGCTCTATGCTTTATAATATGAGCAGCTCCATGCTTTATAATACGAGCAGCTCTATGCTTTATAATAAGAGCAGCTCCATGCTTTATAATACGAGCAGCTCTATGCTTTATAATACGAGCAGCTCTATGCTTTATAATACGAGCAGCTCTATGCTTTATAATACGAGCAGCTCTATGCTTTATAATACGAGCAGCTCCATGCTTTATAATACGAGCAGCTCTATGCTTTATAATACGAGCAGCTCTATGCTTTATAATACGAGCAGCTCTATGCTTTATAATACGAGCAGCTCCATGCTTTGTAATACGAGCAGGTCTATGCTTTATAATACGAGCAGCTCTATGCTTTATAATACGAACAGCTCCATGATTTATAATACGAGCAGGTCTATGCTTTATAATACGAGCAGCTCTATGCTTTATAATACGAGCAGCTCTATGCTTTATAATACGAGCAGCTCTATGCTTTATAATACGAGCAGCTCCATGCTTTGTAATACGAGCAGGTCTATGCTTTATAATACGAACAGCTCCATGATTTATAATACGAGCAGGTCTATGCTTTATAACACGAGCAGGTCTATGCTTTATAATACGAGCAGGTCTATGCTTTATAATAAGAGCAGCTCTATGCTTTATAATACGAGCAGCTCTATGCTTTATAATACGAGCAGGTCTATGCTTTATAATACAAGCAGCTCCATGCTTTATAATACGAGCAGCTCTATGCTTTATAATATGAGCAGCTCTATGCTTTATAATATGAGCAGCTCTATGCTTTATAAGATTTGCCAGTGTTAATACGGTCCACTCTATTCTTTTCCGTATTCAACATAACAGATATTTCAGCTGTTGTTATTTATTTATTTATTTGTTTGTTTGTTCCTAAAATGCATTTATCTGGCCTAAATTATGAGCAGATCTACACTGAGCGCAGAATACTTTCCACCAGCCTGTTCCAGGCGGCTTCGGTGGGCCTTTTGATTTATGGCTGATGAGGGGGGTGCGTCATCCTGGGCCGTAAGGAAGCTCTCTACTCGACTAATCACTGCAGAGGGAGGAGAGAGTATGCTGGGGTCCCAGCCTGTTACCATGCTAAACTCTAACACTACACCCCTGCTCAGAGCTCACCCTAACCCCTAACCCCTAACTCCTAACCCCTAACCCATAACCCTGCTCTGCTGCTCAGAGCTCACCCTAACCCCTAACCCCTAACTCCTAACCCCTAACCCTGCTCTGCTGCTCAGAGCTCACCCTAACCCCTAACCCCTAACCCTGCTCTGCTGCTCAGAGCTCACCCTAACCCCTAACCCCTAACCCCTAACTCCTAACTCCTAACCCCTAACCCCTAACCCTGCTCTGCTGCTCAGAGCACACCCTAACCCCTAACCCTGCTCTGCTGCTCAGAGCTCACCCTAACCCCTAACCCCTAACCCCTAACTCCTAACTCCTAACCCATAACCCATAACCCCTAACCCTGCTCTGCTGCTCAGAGCTCACCCTAACCCCTAACCCCTAACCCTGCTCTGCTGCTCAGAGCTCACCCTAACCCCTAACCCTGCTCTGCTGCTCAGAGCTCACCCTAACCCCTAACCCCTAATTCCTAACCCTGCTCTGCTGCTCAGAGCTCACCCTAACCCCTAACTCCTAACCCTGCTCTGCTGCTCAGAGCTCACCCTAACCCCTAACCCCTAACTCCTAACCCTGCTCTGCTGCTCAGAGCTCACCCTAACCCCTAACCCCTAACCCTGCTCTGCTGCTCAAAGCTCACCCTAATCCCTAACCCTGCTTTGCTGCTCAGAGCTCACTCTAACCCCTAACCCCTAACCCTGTTTTAAGAGAGAGAGAGAGAGAGAGAGAGAGAGAGAGAGAGAGAGAGAGAGACTGAGACTATTTACACCCTACGTGCTGCAGATAGTATAGTTCAGAGCATAGAGAGTCATATCTCTCATCAGTAACTCCTGATTGGCTGCTTCTGAAAGGCTGCTTATGGAAGGATCGTTAAAGCATCACGCTTCATTACAGACCACAGCCAAACCTGCCGGTTATTCCCAATCCCACCACTGCATATTCAAATTAAAAATCTCCCAGTGTTCTGTTGTAACTGACAATACCGCTCGTGTGCGCTGGAATATATTAGTCTCCTGGGAATGATGAGTCTTGCACGAGGGCAAACGGGTACCTTCCAGAACTTTCCCCCAACTGAAGCACACTCTTAATGAGGGGAACTGGAGGGCTGAGTGTGTGAAATATGTTTTAATAAAGCTGCTGTATATAGATGAGGGGGAAACACAGTGCGGCAGCAGCACCACCTACCAGACCAGCAGGGACAGCGAGCCAAAGGATCCGAGGGGAGAGGAGGAGACAGTCTGTGGTTCTGACCCAGAGGAGACGGTCTGTGGTTCTGACCCAGAGGAGACAGTCTGAGGTTCTGACCCAGAGGAGACGGTCTGTGGTTCTGACCCAGAGGAGACAGTCTGTGGTTCTGACCCAGAGGAGACAGTCTGTGGTTCTGACCCAGAGGAGACGGTCTGTGGTTCTGACCCAGAGAAGACAGTCTGTGGTTCTGACCCAGAGGAGACAGTCTGTGGTTCTGACCCAGAGGAGACAGTCGGCGATTCTGACCCGCATGACTGAGTAATACATGCAAGAGAGTTCTGGAAAAGTTATGGCCCCCAAAGCAACATCTACTAAGAGTTTGGGAGCCTCAGGGGCCCAAGGCAAAAATACAAGTGAGAGTTGTGGAGAGTTAGGGAGCCCCAAAGAGGGAGCTAGCCCAAAGGGGTTATGTCTGCCCCTCTTGTAACTGTGAGATAAAATTAAGCACGGCAGACAGGCACACAGCTATTGCCTCCAACACAACTGCTTCAGTAACTGAGGGGAAACCCCAGAGAGAGAAAGAGAGAGAAAGAGAGAGAGAGAGAGAGAGAGCAGGAGAAAGAGAGGGAGAGAGGGAGAGAGAGCAGGAGAAAGAGTGGGAAAGAAGGAGATATGAGGAAACACACACACACACACACACACATGCGTGTGCGAAAACACACACACACGCAAACACACTTTATCACACACACACACACACACACACACACACACACGTGGGTGCACACTATCATTTGCTCATTTATTCAGGCACACACATTCACACATGCACACTGTGCCTGGAATGACATAAACAAATAGAGAAACAATGTCTGCTACATGTGCACACTTCTTCTAATTTATTTCCATTAAAGCATGTGTATTATGTCATGTTTTATTTTCATTTCAAACTCAGATCTGACCATGGAAAATCTGTACTGTGCCACATGTGTGTGAGATGCTGAATTAGGCAAGCTAAACACGATGTTTAATTGCATTAGTGTGTAGCTATTCGCTGTCTGTCAGTGATGGGGAATTAAACTGGTTTCAGGGCTCATTTCACAAAAACCTTTTTCCCGTCAACAGATATGATCTTATTTTCAGCAGTTTTAATACATTTACTGCAGTTCAAATCAAACTGTAGTGGATAACTCAGAAGATTCCAGCACTTAAAGCCAATGTCTCTCTCTACACCCCAATTTTCTCCCGGAACCTTGTCACCCTGTGCAGACGTGTTGACTGAGAAGACGTGCTTGTGGGCTTCTGTGCGCTTTCATTTCCACAGCAGCGAGAGGAACCTGTCCAGTGAAAAGCCTGTCTTCAGGCTCCATGAACAGGGCCTATGTCTGTCATGTCAGGGAAACGTTACAATTTAGATTGCAGTGGTGAAGTTTTAGTGTTTTAACCTCTTATAACAGAAATGCTCACTCAGCTGAGTTGATTTGGGAGACTTTATTTTTCCACCTGTCAATGTGATGGCTATTGCACACCTGTCAATGTGATGGCTATTGCACACCTGTCAATGTGATGGCTATTGCACACCTGGCAATTCTTACACGGCATATTCATTATGAGTGTATTCATTTCATGACTTTTAGTTTGAGCAGTCGCCGGGCTTCCAGACTGTACTCTGGGCATAAAGCTTAGCCTGACTCTAGATGATAATAATAATAATAATAATAATAATAATAATAATAATAATAATATATATTTTTCCAGCACTTAATCTTGCACTTTAGCTAGAGTTGTCCTGCATTTGTTTTTGATTTAATGTATTTTTTTAGGTCTAACAAAGTCAAAG
Organism: Ilyophis sp. 1 JC-2022; assembly: GCA_022702515.1. Taxonomy (NCBI): domain Eukaryota; kingdom Metazoa; phylum Chordata; class Actinopteri; order Anguilliformes; family Synaphobranchidae; genus Ilyophis; species Ilyophis sp. 1 JC-2022. Next base: position 1,434,590 of record CM040400.1, on the reverse strand, counting down.
TGTTTTTATTTATCAAGTGCACAGTATAACACAAGGTCATTCTGAACAATGAAATTATTAGGACATGGCAAGCAACAACTATGTAGTAGGCATTAAAAACAAAAAAAACAAAAACAAAAAAATATATATATTAAATTGTTAAAAAAAAGTCAAATAAGGGCAAGAATAACATAAATATAAATATACATAGCAGTAAAACACTAGCAGCAGTTCCAGATATGGACAGTAGGAGTAGGAGTATTAAATATAAAGTGTGGAGGTGCCGATAGACATGTACAATAAATTAAATTAAGGTGATGTACATTGAATGTACATAACAGTGGTCTTCTGTCCTCGCTGTACTGGATGTGTCCTCGCTGTACTGGATGTGTCCTCGCTGTACTGGATGTGTCCTCGCTGTACTGGATGTGTCCTCGCTGTACTGGATGTGTCCTCGCTGTACTGGATGTGTCCTCGCTGTACTGGATGTACTAGGATTTTTCCAGAAAAGAGCATCTGCTGTAGCCCTACATGTAAATGTAAAGGTGTTAGTAAAGGTGGCTTAAGACCGCTCAGGATAGATTTAATGTGACACACATGGCATGTAAGACTAACATTCACACCGCCATCAGTAAGGCTAACGCTCACACCGCCATCAGTAAGGCTAACGCTCACACCGCCATCTGTAAGGCTAACGCTCACACCACCATCTGTAAGGCTAACGCTCACACCACCATCTGTAAGGCTAACGCTCACACCACCATCTGTAAGGCTAACGCTCACACCACCATCTGTAAGGCTAACGCTCACACCACCATCTGTAAGGCTAACGCTCACACCACCATCTGTAAAGCTAACGCTCACACCACCATCTGTAAGGCTAACGCTCACACCACCATCTGTAAAGCTAACGCTCACACCACCATCTGTAAAGCTAACGCTCACACCACCATCTGTAAAGCTAACGCTTACATCACTATCTGTAAAGCTAACGCTCACACCGCTATCTGTAAAGCTAACGCTTACATCACTATCTGTAAAGCTAACGCTCACACCGCTATCTGTAAAGCTAACGCTCACACCGCCATCTGTAAGGCTAACGCTCACATCACCATCTGTAAGGCTAACGCTCACACCGCCATCAGTCCTGACCTGTGTTTGAGAGGAGAAGCAGAAGCCTGAGTGTATTACAGGAGGGTAAACGGTGCGATCACAGGAACTTATTCAGCACATTCGCTCACATTCCAGTGTCCTTGCGCTGGACAGATCCCATCTATCCCCAACCCCTGGTACTCCGCTGTATCCCCAACCCCTGGTACTCCGCTGTATCCCCAACCCCTGGTACTCACTGTATCCCCAACCCCTGGTACTCCGCTGTATCCCCAACCCCTGGTACTCCGCTGTATCCCCAACCCCTGGTACTCCGCTGTATCCCCAACCCCTGGTACTCCGCTGTATCCCCAACCCCTGGTACTCCGCTGTATCCCCAACCCCTGGTACTCCACTGTATCCCCAACCCCTGGTACTCCGCTGTATCCCCAACCCCTGGTACTCCGCTGTATCCCCAACCCCTGGTACTCCGCTGTATCCCCAACCCCTGGTACTCCACTGTATCCCCAACCCCTGGTACTCCGCTGTATCCCCAACCCCTGGTACTCCGCTGTATCCCCAACCCCTGGTACTCCGCTGTATCCCCAACCCCTGGTACTCCACTGTATCCCCAACCCCTGGTACTCCACTGTATCCCCAACCCCTGGTACTCACTGTATCCCCAACCCCTGGTACTCCGCTGTATCCCCAACCCCTGGTACTCACTGTATCCCCAACCCCTGGTACTCACTGTATCCCCAACCCCTGGTACTCCGCTGTATCCCCAACCCCTGGTACTCCACTGTATCCCCAACCCCTAGTACTCCACTGTATCCCCAACCCCTGGTACTCCACTGTATCCCCAACCCCTGGTACTCCACTGTATCCCCAACCCCTGGTACTCCACTGTATCCCCAACCCCTGGTACTCCGCTGTATCCCCAACCCCTGGTACTCCACTGTATCCCCAACCCCTGGTACTCACTGTATCCCCAACCCCTGGTACTCACTGTATCCCCAACCCCTGGTACTCCGCTGTATCCCCAACCCCTGGTACTCACTGTATCCCCAACCCCTGGTACTCACTGTATCCCCAACCCCTGGTACTCCACTGTATCCCCAACCCCTGGTACTCACTGTATCCCCAACCCCTGGTACTCCGCGTTATCCCCAACCCCTGGTACTCCACTGTATCCCCAACCCCTGGTACTCCGCTGTATCCCCAACCCCTGGTACTCACTGTATCCCCAACCCCTGGTACTCCGCTGTATCCCCAACCCCTGGTACTCCACTGTATCCCCAACCCCTGGTACTCCGCTGTATCCCCAACCCCTGGTACTCACTGTATCCCCAACCCCTGGTACTCCGCTGTATCCCCAACCCCTGGTACTCCGCTGTATCCCCAACCCCTGGTACTCCGCTGTATCCCCAACCCCTGGTACTCCGCTGTATCCCCAACCCCTGGTACTCCGCTGTATCCCCAACCCCTGGTACTCACTGTATCCCCAACCCCTGGTACTCCGCTGTATCCCCAACCCCTGGTACTCCACTGTATCCCCAACCCCTGGTACTCCGCTGTATCCCCAACCCCTGGTACTCACTGTATCCCCAACCCCTGGTACTCCGCTGTATCCCCAACCCCTGGTACTCCGCTGTATCCCCAACCCCTGGTACTCCGCTGTATCCCCAACCCCTGGTACTCCGCTGTATCCCCAACCCCTGGTACTCCGCTGTATCCCCAACCCCTGGTACTCACTGTATCCCCAACCCCTGGTACTCCGCTGTATCCCCAACCCCTGGTACTCCGCTGTATCCCCAACCCCTGGTACTCCGCTGTATCCCCAACCCCTGGTACTCCGCTGTATCCCCAACCCCTGGTACTCCGCTGTATCCCCAACCCCTGGTACTCCGCTGTATCCCCAACCCCTGGTACTCCGCTGTATCCCCAACCCCTGGTACTCCGCTGTATCCCCAACCCCTGGTACTCACTGTATCCCCAACCCCTGGTACTCACTGTATCCCCAACCCCTGGTACTCACTGTATCCCCAACCCCTGGTACTCACTGTATCCCCAACCCCTGGTACTCACTGTATCCCCAACCCCTGGTACTCCGCTGTATCCCCAACCCCTGGTACTCCGCTGTATCCCCAACCCCTGGTACTCCGCTGTATCCCCAACCCCTGGTACTCACTGTATCCCCAACCCCTGGTACTCACTGTATCCCCAACCCCTGGTACTCCGCTGTATCCCCAACCCCTGGTACTCACTGTATCCCCAACCCCTGGTACTCACTGTATCCCCAACCCCTGGTACTCACTGTATCCCCAACCCCTGGTACTCCGCTGTATCCCCAACCCCTGGTACTCCGCTGTATCCCCAACCCCTGGTACTCACTGTATCCCCAACCCCTGGTACTCACTGTATCCCCAACCCCTGGTACTCCGCTGTATCCCCAACCCCTGGTACTCACTGTATCCCCAACCCCTGGTACTCACTGTATCCCCAACCCCTGGTACTCACTGTATCCCCAACCCCTGGTACTCCGCTGTATCCCCAACCCCTGGTACTCCGCTGTATCCCCAACCCCTGGTACTCCGCTGTATCCCCAACCCCTGGTACTCCACTGTATCCCCAACCCCTGGTACTCCGCTGTATCCCCAACCCCTGGTACTCCGCTGTATCCCCAACCCCTGGTACTCCGCTGTATCCCCAACCCCTGGTACTCCGCTGTATCCCCAACCCCTGGTACTCCGCTGTATCCCCAACCCCTGGTACTCCGCTGTATCCCCAACCCCTGGTACTCCGCTGTATCCCCAACCCCTGGTACTCCACTGTATCCCCAACCCCTGGTACTCCGCTGTATCCCCAACCCCTGGTACTCACTGTATCCCCAACCCCTGGTACTCCACTGTATCCCCAACCCCTGGTACTCCGCTGTATCCCCAACCCCTGGTACTCCGCTGTATCCCCAACCCCTGGTACTCCACTGTATCCCCAACCCCTGGTACTCCGCTGTATCCCCAACCCCTGGTACTCCGCTGTATCCCCAACCCCTGGTACTCCGCTGTATCCCCAACCCCTGGTACTCACTGTATCCCCAACCCCTGGTACTCCGCTGTATCCCCAACCCCTGGTACTCACTGTATCCCCAACCCCTGGTACTCCGCTGTATCCCCAACCCCTGGTACTCACTGTATCCCCAACCCCTGGTACTCACTGTATCCCCAACCCCTGGTACTCCGCTGTATCCCCAACCCCTGGTACTCACTGTATCCCCAACCCCTGGTACTCCGCTGTATCCCCAACCCCTGGTACTCCGCTGTATCCCCAACCCCTGGTACTCCGCTGTATCCCCAACCCCTGGTACTCCGCTGTATCCCCAACCCCTGGTACTCCGCTGTATCCCCAACCCCTGGTACTCCGCTGTATCCCCAACCCCTGGTACTCACTGTATCCCCAACCCCTGGTACTCCGCTGTATCCCCAACCCCTGGTACTCCACTGTATCCCCAACCCCTGGTACTCCACTGTATCCCCAACCCCTGGTACTCCGCTGTATCCCCAACCCCTGGTACTCCACTGTATCCCCAACCCCTGGTACTCCGCTGTATCCCCAACCCCTGGTACTCCACTGTATCCCCAACCCCTGGTACTCCGCTGTATCCCCAACCCCTGGTACTCACTGTATTTTTAGTCGCAGTGATTGAGGCTGCATTGCACGGAACAGCAGCTATTAAAATGTATATGTATCGCTCTATATCAGTTCCTTCCCCCAGGGGGCAATAGCGCAGTGACAGTAAATGGCAGATAATATGTTTTCCGCTGTTATGATGAAGAGTGTTTGCTGTTATATTCTCTTTGTATTGATATTGAAGAGCTGCGCACAGCATTATGAATTCCATTTTCTTTTCTCATATTTCCTTTATATTGTGCATTCCGCTATTCCGCCATCACCTCTCTCGCTGCACAGGGCTCTTCTAACGGAGCTTCCCACATAAAACCTAACTGCCCTCTGCGGCTCTAATTGGTCCCACGCCCATGTTTGCCAGACTGGAGGTTTTTGTTTGTAAAATAAATAAGTAAAAAATGAAATAATAGGTAAAAAAGTGTAAAAAATTTTTTAATATGGATGGGTTTTAATTTTACTGGTTAAATATTACTGGTGACCCAAAATTGTGTATGATTGTAAGGAGCAAAGCTTGGGGGTTGTGAGAACGGGAGGGGGGGTTGGTGATGCTCCTGCATATTTCCCTTCTTTACGGCCACTGAACATGTGCAATGTATCATCGTCTGCATGTGGCTTTAATGTGCCTAACTGATGGCAAACAGCCGTGTGATAATGGGTGGAGGGGGGGCTTTAAATGGTGTGCAGCCGTCGGGAGACCGACTCCACTCAAGCAGAAACGCCCAGCTTAATTAGCTCTGTTCCTCGCGCCACAATAGTTTAATCGAATGACAGATCTGATGAAAGAGATCCTTTAAAAAATAATAAATAAATAAATAAAAATAAAGCTGGCAGGACAGATTCGGCACATGGAGACTGACAGCGGAGGTTTGGGTGAGAGAATCCAGAGGCGGTGTGTGGGCGAACAGATTAAACGTGTCTGTGCTTCTCCATCGTTCCAAACATCACCCACCATTCCATCTACCAGTACCTGTCTGGTTCTCCAGCCAGCGAGACAAAGCACACAGCGTTACAAGAAATGCCCTAGAGCTGGAGGTACCGGGTTCCAATCCTCATGTGCTCGTTCTGTATCTGCAGCTCTACAATGCAGATAATCAGGTATTCATCCGTCTTAATCAGCGAGCAAGTGCTCCCGCAGCAACCTGTGGATTGTGATTAGAAGTTGATTGGTCCATTTGTTCTTTTGGAAACGGTTCCCAGGAGAGCCCTGCATTGAACTGATCAGTGTTCTCATTAGCGAGGGTCGTGCTGCTCCGTTTTGACCTCGCCATGATGAGCTCCAGATGGGTGGGGTGGGTTGGGCGAGTAGAAGAGTGTCAATAGTACCACCTACACACCACTCAGCAACACCCAACATCCTTTGTGGTCTCGATATTTCTTGGTTTAAATCAGTATCATTATATTTATTTTTTTGGATAATACTTTTTTTTATTTTTTAAATAATCCTAAAATGGGGGTATACAAAACTGAACTGGTGTTGGTAGAATATGTCTGTTGACTGAGAGGTAACTTCCCAATGATTTCCTGCTCAGTTCATAATGACAGTAGCTCTCCCTGCCAGTTGACCAATGGCCTTTTGTTTCAGGAGTGCTCATGTGTGATTCATGTTACAAAAGCCAGGTTCTGTGACATCATCAACAGTAGCCCTGTGTCTCCCCATTTCATTTGTGACATCATCTGCAGTGGCCCCTGTATCTTTCCTTGTCCATTGTCTCTTAAAACGTCCTCAGTTACCACAAGCCGTTTTTCGCGGCCCCCATTATTACTATTACAGATCCTTTGATTATTTTTTTTTTTCTTTCAAAAGCTCTACAATACAAACTTGAGATGGAATTACAAGATACAAGAAAAGCTGAAAGGATTCAGATAAAATGTGGATGTGAAGCTATCTTATCACAAAGGTTCAAAGCCCATTTGTAAGTTGCTGAGGAAAAGATTTTTCTGTGATTCTTTTGGGGGTAATTTTAGTGTTTACCTTTAATCCTTCCTTTAAAGAGAGAGAGAGAGAGAATATGCACATCATCATTACAGTTAGGCTTTGTTGCTCTACTGTAACCCTAATGTTTATTCTGCCTTTACAAATGGAACCAATTCCTTGAACAATTGAAAGCTGAACGTCTTCAAGGTCACTGAACCCATTTATTTTAAGTTCTTCTGTAAGTTCTCCCATGTGACCTTATTTTAGCACAATGCAGACTTCCCTTCTTGAAGTTTCATTTGTCTTTGAACTCTTCTCAAATGGCTTCAGTAGCCTTTAGGACCCCATTTATTTAACCCATCAGACCCATAGATCTTGAGAAGGGTACAGAAAAATCTCTGCAGCATTACAGGTCCCAAAGAGCACAGTGGCCACCATCATTTGTAAATGGAAGAAGTTTGGAACCACCAAGAATCTTTCTAGACCTGGCCGCCCGGCCAAACTGAATAATCGGGGAAGACGGGCCTTAGCCAGGGAGGTGAGCAGGAACCCGAGGGTCACTCTGACAGAGCTCCTGCATATCCTTGTGGAGATGGAAAAACCTTTCAGAAGATCAACCATCCAGGCAGCACTCCACCAATCAGGCCTTTATGGTAGAGTGGCCAAACGGAAGCCCCTCCTTAGTAAAAGGCACATCACAGCCAGCTTGGAGTTAAAGGCACCTAGAGGACTCTCAAACCATGAGAATCAAGATTTTCTGGTCTGATGAAACCAAAATTGAACTTTTTAGCCTGAATACCAAGCGTCACATCTGGAGGAAACCTGGCACCGCTCATCACCTGGCTAATACCATCCCTACAGTGAAGCATGGCGGTGGCAGCATCATGATGCTTCGTCTGTATGTGGTGAGTCAAGCTTGGCACTGAGCTCTGCTGGTGGTAGGCTATGCTATCTAATGTTAGCTAATCAAATTAGCTGATTTAGCAGAATATAAATTGAAGATAACTGAATGAACGTTAATTATGTGACGAATACCACACATTCAATGCGAATAAATGACACAGTAAAATTGATGAAAACTAAATGTTAAATGATAAAACATTAGCAACTTAAAGAAGTTTACCGCAAGTTTGTTTTGCACAATGATGGGTTTGGTCAAGTCATGGGCTTCTCCACCCCAAACTGTCAATCATCTGTGCCTGGACCATGAAGACCATATTCGGTTGACCCTGCTCCAAATAAACGTCACTTGGGCTCTACGGAGCAGACGCAGATTGTACAAACACGGCGATAAAGACATCCGGAGCCTTAAAGCTGTTTTTACGAGGCCGTGGGAAGGCAATGGGTGACGTCACAGTGACTTTGTCCATATTTTTATACAGTCTGGGCAGAGCAACACAAACCTTTTAGGGACTAAAAATATTCGGGGCTAGGCTCAAAACCTTCGGGTCCCGAACCCCGAATGATCGACCGAACGACGCCCCTGGCTGAGCATGTAAACACACGGAGGTCCGCTCCTTTCACGTCTGTGTGACGGTTTGATTACACGTCCCAGCATTGGCTGACAGTTCATTGGTTAAAATGGGTCACCTGTAATGCACCTGTTAAGCCCAGCACCCTGCTGGAGTCCTGCAGCACACATCTCTCGAGATACAGTCGCAACCTGCCGACACCGATACCCGACCCCGTTCAGCCCCTCCCCTACCCCCCCTCATCCTCCACGCTCAGATCACAGAGTAAAGCCAAACAGCCCCTCCCCTACCCCCCCTCATCCTCCCGCATATCCCGCCAAAGCTCTGGATTAATTACTCCGCATGAACCCAATCCCCACATTGAAGCCAGACACTTCTCCATCCCCCGATCAATAATGCATTTCTGTGTACCGCCGTTTCATTCGCTGTAGGAGACGCCTCTCTCGGCTCACCCACCCCCATCTTCGCTTCTGATCCTGCGCTAATGCGCTACCTTACACAAAGAGAGAGGAAAAAGAGCCTCTGATTGAGAGACATGATCCGATGCCACAGGTGATGTGCAGCCGGAGAGTGGCTTTACCTGGAGTTTAGAAATGCTAGCGCGTGAGCAGGTGTGCGAGTAGGACCAGGTGTAGCAGAGGGAGCAGGGCCGCACACCGCACGCCACGCACAGCACACCGCACAGGGTCTTCTGCAGCTCTTCATTAAATGGGGTGGGGGTGGGGGGGTTGGGGTGAGGAATGGATTGATGTTCCAGACAGGTAGGTGACCTAAGTTAGCTTTTGTTTCTGTGAGAGACAAGCAGACATACAGACAGACAGAGAGAGAGAGAGAGAGAGAGAGAGAGAGCGCGCGCATATCTAGGCGTGGGATCTTCTTCATTAAGGCTAATCCTGTGAGGCAGCAGAGTTTCAGAGGGCACGAGATCAGCGCTGTTAATTCTGCTTCAGCCTCCATGTTCATGCATGGATGTGGCTGCAAATGAATGGCCCACATGATCCCTCCGTTTGATAGCGATGTGTTTCATTAGGGTATACACGCACAGTGATGTGTTTCATTAGGGTATACACGCACAGAACAGTGATGTTTAATTAGGGTATACACGCACAGTGATGTGTTTCATTAGGGTATACACGCACAGAACAGTGATGTTTAATTAGGGTATACACGCACAGTGATGTGTTTCATTAGGGTATACACGCACAGAACAGTGATGTGTTTCATTAGGGTATACACGCACAGTGATGTGTTTCATTAGGGTATACACGCACAGAACAGTGATGTTTAATTAGGGTATACACGCACAGTGATGTGTTTTATTAGGGTATACATGCACAGTGATGTGTTTCATTAGGGCATACACGCACAGAACAGTGATGTGTTTCATTAGGGTATACACGCACAGTGATGTGTTTTATTAGGGTATACATGCACAGTGATGTGTTTCATTAGGGTATACACACAGTGATGTGTTTTATTAG
>CM040400.1:1377467-1422467 GCA_022702515.1 Ilyophis sp. 1 JC-2022 | reverse complement strand
TTAAAAATTTTTATTTAAATAACAGAGAGTTTGATTTTAATTAATAGAATTTCATACTCTACTTTCTTCCCTTCTCAGTTCATGTTGCTTTCGGTTAACCAGTCAGCCAATAGAAAGTCACCTTCCAGCCAATCACTGCCCACTTGGGAGTCACCTTCCAGCCAATCACTGCCCACTCGGGAGTCACCTTCCAGCCAATCACTGCCCACTCGGGAGTCACCTTCCCGCCAATCACTGCCCACTCGGGAGTCACCTTCCCGCCAATCACTGCCCACTCGGGAGTCACCTTCCAGCCAATCACTTCTTACTCGGGAGTCACCTTCCAGCCAATCACTGCCCGCTCGGGAGTCACCTTCCAGCCAATCACTGCACACTTGGGAGTCACCTTCCAGCCAATCACTGCCCACTCGGGAGTCACCTTCCAGCCAATCACTGCCCACTCGGGAGTCACCTTCCAGCCAATCACTGCCCGCTCGGGAGTCACCTTCCAGCCAATCACTTCCCACTCGGGAGTCACCTTCCAGCCAATCACTGCCCACTCGGGAGTCACCTTCCAGCCAATCACTGCCCACTTGGGAGTCACCTTCCAGCCAATCACTGCCCACTTGGGAGTCACCTTCCAGCCAATCACTGCCCACTTGGGAGTCACCTTCCAGCCAATCACTGCCCACTTGGGAGTCACCTTCCAGCCAATCACTGCCCACTCGGGAGTCACCTTCCAGCCAATCACTGCCCACTTGGGAGTCACCTTCCAGCCAATCACTGCCCACTCGGGAGTCACCTTCCAGCCAATCACTGCGCACTTGGGGGTCACCCTCCGGCCAATCACTGCCCACCTGGGATTTTTTCCTCCAGTCAATGAGCTTCACATTAAACACACCGCCTTATATTGACTTTATTAGCATGAGCTCATTTGCATATTTCAATATCCCCTCCCCCCCAGTTTACTGTCACTGTTCATTGATCGCAGGACAGTAAAACACAAATAAATTTGAACAATAAACCATAAACACAAAGGTCAAATTAGGCCAATAAACCATATCATGCAGAAATCATTCACATTTCTCACAGGCAAACTAATACACATACCCTGTCTGTCGTCAGACAGTAACAAAACAGAATAGTAATTATAATAAATAAACAAACTCCTGATGAAATTAAAATGAGTAAATAAACAGCTGATTGGGTAAAAAGGCAGCTGGCAGGAACATGCATATGAGATGACATCAGACAGAAGGCTCTAGAAGCCACGACGTCCACTGTTGGGAACAAACCAAAACCTTTTTCTTTTTTTTCCACACTTGAGAATGGCAGACGACCCCAGAGAACGTGTCTTAGCTGAGAGTGCACGGCAATGCATGGTGGGATACATGGCTTATTTAAATGAGCTGTATAAACCAATCATTACAAGCCATTCTCAACATGTGTTTTAGCCTGGAGATCTCTATCCTGTGGGCATTACAGTAGGACTTTAGCATTGTGACATGCTTATTTATTTGCTATTTTTATTATTATTGGCGAAGGCGTTTGATAAGCGCTTAATCACTTCATGAAATCTTTTTTGAGGTGTTAAGCTTCTTTGTGTTTAAAGCAGCTTGTGGATTGGATACCCTTGAGCAGTTAAAATTACCTGATAAAATATAAAGGTTTGGCACATGATGTTCCATATTTTTTATTTTATTTTATTTTTTGCAGATAATGTTGGGGGGGGGGGTTGCCTTCATGTGAATCCATTTATTTACTCTCTTATTAACTGTTTATTTTATTTATTTTTTTCAACAATTCTGGGATAATCCCCTCCCAGGAGGGGTTTCTGGATAATATATGTGGGTACATAACATGGCATCCCAGATTCTTAGAAAAAAATGGCCCATGATCATTTCACATTTTACACCTTTTTCAAACTGATACACGCATTTCCATAAATCTCCCACACACCTGAGCTGCAGTCATTTTGACTGGCTCATCTGGAGAAACATAAAATACAAAAACTATCCCCATTCTCATCAAAGTCTCATTCACATTAGTGCCAGAAAGCGCCGTTTTCACACAGCTGTTTGAACGCTGCGTGGAAGTGAACCGTCGGCTTAGTGCCACTGTGTGCTTTGTTATTAAGCAGTGGCTGTTGGGTAAACCGCAAGGGGTCTTGGGTCGACTCCAAAGAGAAGAAACGGCATCAGGGGCTTGATCTTTAGAGGAGTATGAAAGCTAATCTGCTCTTGTAACATTTTCACTCAGCCTGCCCTAGAGACTTGACATACAAGATTCCAAAAAAGAAAAACACACAAAGAAAGGAAAAAGAAAAAAAAGAAAAGATAAAAAAAACATGTTGATTCAAAGGCTGCCGTCTTACTCACACAATGACCTTTCCCTTTCCACCCGGGACATCCGGACCTGAGATCAGCAATCACCAGGAGAAAAACAGAACCTTTCCCTTTCCACCCGGGACATCCGGACCTGAGATCAGCAATCGCCAGGAGAAAAACAGAGCCTTTCCCTTTCCACCCGGGACATCCGGACCTGAGATCAGCAATCACCAGGAGAAAAACAGAGCTGTGTTCCATGAGCTTCTGTGGCCTGTATTAGCAGTTTTTAGAGCACAATCAACCTGGAGTTTGGATGTGACATAGACCAGCAAAATGGCACTGTGATTTTAAAGTGGCTCGCTCACTCTGAGAAATTAATTTAATATCCAATAAATTTGACATAGTGGGATTCATTTTCAGAAGCGACGATGGGATCCAGGTACAGAAGCTTATTGCATCTGAGCGATTTTCTGAAGCTGCGGCTGAGCGGGTGTCCTGAAACGGCCTCCTGTACAGAGCTCCAGTCCTGTCCAGTGTGTACAGAGCTCCAGTCCTGTCCAGTGTGTACGCAGTCCGGTCCTGTCCAGTGTGTACGCAGTCCGGTCCTGTCCAGTGTGTATGTACTCCGGTCCTGTCCAGTGTGTACAGAGCTCCAGTCCTGTCCAGTGTGTACAGAGCTCCGGTCCAGTCCAGTGTGTACAGAGCTCCGGTCCTGTCCAGTGTGTACAGAGCTCCGGTCCTGTCCAGTGTGTACAGAGCTCCGGTCCTGTCCAGTGTGTACAGAGCTCCAGTCCTGTCCAGTGTGTACAGAGCTCCGGTCCTGTCCAGTGTGTGTGCACTCCGGTCCTGTCCAGTGTGTACGCAGTCCGGTCCTGTCCAGTGTGTACAGAGCTCCAGTCCTGTCCAGTGTGTACTTACTATGGTCCTGTCCAGTGTGTACAGAGCTCCAGTCCTGTCCAGTGTGTACTTACTATGGTCCTGTCCAGTGTGTACAGAGCTCCAGTCCTGTCCAGTGTGTACTTACTATGGTCCTGTCCAGTGTGTACAGAGCTCCAGTCCTGTCCAGTGTGTACAGAGCTCCAGTCCTGTCCAGTGTGTACTTACTATGGTCCTGTCCAGTGTGTACAGAGCTCCAGTCCTGTCCAGTGTGTACTTACTATGGTCCTGTCCAGTGTGTACAGAGCTCCAGTCCTGTCCAGTGTGTACAGAGCTCCAGTCCTGTCCAGTGTGTACTTACTATGGTCCTGTCCAGTGTGTACGCAGTCCGGTCCTGTCCAGTGTGTACGCAGTCCGGTCCTGTCCAGTGTGTACAGAGCTCCGGTCCTGTCCAGTGTGTACAGAGCTCCGGTCCTGTCCAGTGTGTACAGAGCTCCAGTCCTGTCCAGTGTGTACAGAGCTCCAGTCCTGTCCAGTGTGTACTTACTATGGTCCTGTCCAGTGTGTACAGAGCTCCAGTCCTGTCCAGTGTGTACTTACTATGGTCCTGTCCAGTGTGTACAGAGCTCCAGTCCTGTCCAGTGTGTACAGAGCTCCAGTCCTGTCCAGTGTGTACTTACTATGGTCCTGTCCAGTGTGTACAGAGCTCCAGTCCTGTCCAGTGTGTACTTACTATGGTCCTGTCCAGTGTGTACAGAGCTCCAGTCCTGTCCAGTGTGTACAGAGCTCCAGTCCTGTCCAGTGTGTACTTACTATGGTCCTGTCCAGTGTGTACGCAGTCCGGTCCTGTCCAGTGTGTACGCAGTCCGGTGCTGTCCAGTGTGTACGCAGTCCGGTCCCGTCCAGTGTGTGTGCACTCCGGTCCTGTCCAGTGTGTACGCAGTCCGGTCCTGTCCAGTGTGTACGCAGTCCGGTCCTGTCCAGTGTGGACCCACTCCGGTCCTGTCCAGTGTGTATGCACTTCAGCTGTTAAAGCTACACCTTCTCATGTGCTATTTACAGCAGGTCTACACTACAAAACACAAAGAAATTGCCCATCTAACAAGTATTTTATTTTTATATTTATGCTTAAAATCTTATTTATAATACTTTTTTGCTAAAAAAAGATTGCCAATGAGGTCAGTTTCAAGATTTGCAAATGGGGTAAGACAATTTTAAACAATCAAATGTTTTCTACAGAGAACATAAACATGATTTTAAGTCACATTTCAAGACTAAAACACATCTTAAGACAGACTTTTTTGCAGTGTAAGAGGCTAAAGCCAACACAGTCGATTCCTGCAAATAAGGAGCTGTCAGAGTTGCTCATGGCTAAGGGATCTATGAAGCCCCAGAGTAAATGAAGGAAGGGCTCTCAAACACTAATGCATTGTTTTGTTCTGCTGAAATGCGTGGGGTGGAAAAGTGGTTAAATCTTAGCGCTTGTTCTGATCGGACCGCTCTCCGGGAAATCCCCCCTTCCCACCGACAGCAATTTGGTTCTGTAGGGCTGTGCTTGGGCGGTAAGTTGGGTTCTGTAGGGCTGTGTTTGGGTGGTAAGTTGGGTTCTGTAGGGCTGTGTTTGGGGGTAAGTTGGGTTCTGTAGGGCTGTGTTTGGGTGGTAAGTTGGGTTCTGTAGGGCTGTGTTTGGGCAGTAAGTTGGGTTCTGTAGGGCTGTGTTTGGGCGGTAAGTTGGGTTCTGTAGGGCTGTGTTTGGGGGTAAGTTGGGTTCTGTAGGGCTGTGCTTGGGCGGTAAGTTGGGTTCTGTAGGGCTGCGCTTGGGCGGTAATTTGGGTTCTGTAGGGCTGTGTTTGGGCGGTAAGTTGGGTTCTGTAGGGCTGTGTTTGGGCGGTAAGTTGGGTTCTGTAGGGCTGTGTTTGGGCGGTAAGTTGGGTTCTGTAGGGCTGTGCTTGGGCGGTAAGTTGGGTTCTGTAGAGCTGTGTTTGGGCAGTAAGTTGGGTTCTGTAGGGCTTTGCTTGGGCGGTAAGTTGGGTTCTGTAGGGCTGTGTTTGGGCGGTAAGTTGGGTTCTGTAGGGCTTTGCTTGGGCGGTAAGTTGGGTTCTGTAGGGCTTTGCTTGGGCGGTAAGTTGGGTTCTGTAGGGCTGTGCTTGGGCGGTAAGTTGGGTTCTGTAGGGCTGTGTTTGGGCGTTAAGTTGGGTTCTGTAGAGCTGTGTTTGGGTGGTAAGTTGGGTTCTATAGAGCTGTGTTTGGGCGGTAAGTTGGGTTCTGTAGGGCTGTGTTTGGGCGGTAAGTTGGGTTCTGTAGGGCTGTGTTTGGGCGGTAAGTTGGGTTCTGTAGGGCTGTGTTTGGGCGGTAAGTTGGGTTCTGTAGAGCTGTGTTTGGGCGGTAAGTTGGGTTCTGTAGGGCTGTGCTTGGGCGGTAAGTTGGGTTCTGTAGGGCTGTGCTTGGGCGGTAAGTTGGGTTCTGTAGAGCTGTGTTTGGGCGGTAAGTTGGGTTCTGTAGGGCTGTGCTTGGGCGGTAAGTTGGGTTCTGTAGAGCTGTGTTTGGGCGGTAAGTTGGGTTCTGTAGAGCTGTGTTTGGGCGGTAAGTTGGGTTCTGTAGGGCTGTGTTTGGGCGGGAAGTTTGGCCCTAGACTTGATGGCTAGCTGGTCTGTGCTCTTTTGATGCATGTGTATCTTTAGTTCTGCACAGGTTCACCCACAGTCAGATCTCTGGCACAGACAGGCTCCCCCATGCAACTTTAAACACCACTTCTGTCACCCGGCCTTCAGAGGCTGCTTATCAGCGGCTCACTCAGCTCAGGGGTCAGGGTTCGACAGATGAGAGACTGGCTCTCGCCCCAGAGCAGCAGCCTGCCTGCTTACAGCCTGTGTGCCCTGCCCTTCCACACACAGGTCAGGCTACTCTACCACACACTTTCAGCTGTGAAACACACACCAGGACTGCTACAGCCAAGCTTTTAAACACACATACACTCACACACACACACACACACACACACACACAACCGGACTGCTTCAGCCAAGCTTTTAAACACACACACACACACACACACACACACACCAGGACCGCTACAACCAAGCTTTTAAACACACACACACACACACATCAGGACCACTACAGCCAAGCTTTTAAACACACACACACACACACACACACAAACCAGGACGGCTACAGCCAATCTTTTAAACACACACACAAACAGACACACAGACCAGGACCGCTACAACCAAGTTTTTAAACACACATACACACACACACACACACACACACACACATCAGAACCACTACAGCAAAGCTTGTAAACTGTGTAACACACTAACGCACACACACGCACACACACACACACACACACACGCACACACCAGGACCGCTACAGCAAAGCTTTTAAATTGTGAAACACACACACACACACACACACACCAGGACCACTACAGCCAAGCTTTTAAACACACACGCACACACCAGGACCGCTACAGCAAAGCTTTTAAATTGTGAAACACACACACAAACACACACACACACACAAACACACACACACACTCACACACACACACACACACACATCAGGACCGGTACAGGAAAGCCTCTAGAACAAGACTTGACAGATTTTGAGCCGTTTATAACTGTGCTTTATTTTCTGTGATTATTATAAATTGTGGATACAGCCTTTATATTCATCACCTTGTTAATAAATAGTGATTTCTATATTCTGAATGTCTTTCAACATTTTTCTGACTTCAACTCATAATTAAACAACAATACATATAAATACATAACAGTTTTGTAAATTATCACCATAATAAACTATAATTAAAATGAGAAAACATGTTTTGCCATTATTCAAGTCAAAATTAAGGATAAGTGTTCATTGAATATTGACCCTGTAATCCTATAATATATGAGACAGAAAAATATGGAAAATATGGAATTGATGATTTTATGTATCTAAAACTAAAATCACAAAGCAAGGCTTTTGCCATCTCACAGTGTGCACACAGGAAGCTGTCACAATTCATATCTTGTGTTATATTGACAACCCCCAAATGTATATACCCTTCATAAGATCTGCATTCTGCTTGAGGGGTTTTCCATGGGGTGTAAAGCCATGTGTGTGGATAAATCACGTGCAGTATCGCACTCTCTCATCCCGCCCCTAGAGGGCGGACATTTTCTAATGCCCTGCAGCACACTGACCAGCTGGGAAAAGGGCTATAATGGAAGCCAGTCTAAAGTTAAATCAGTGTACTGATGAATAATATGCAGGCTGTGGAGAGCGGCACAGTAGATCACAGCTCTTACCTTGGCTCCTCCGCTCTATAATCAGCCTTTACACTTGTAGTACGAGTTGTAATTTTGGTAATTGTAATTAATGAACTCCTTTTAATTAGTTGGCTTTCAGTAATTCTGTGAATTATGTTCAGTGCAGAATTACTCAGACATTCATTCTCCTGTATTTCTGGCTAGAGAACCACAAAGATTTTTTCAGCTGTCATAACATCAGTTGCATGCTGGTGTGATTGGTGCAGGTTTGACTTATTCAGGTTTAACAGCACACTCATGCACCTTGCTCAGGTGTTGCAACCCAGTCCTGATTTTTTGTTATTTATTTATTTTTTGGTGCTTGCCGCACAGTTGTGTGGCTTATTCAGATGCTAACAGCACAGTTATGTGGCGTATTCAGGTGCTAACAGCGCAGTTGTGTGGCTTATTCAGATGCTAACAGCACAGTTATGTGGCGTATTCAGGTGCTAACAGCGCAGTTGTGTGGCGTATTCAGGTGCTAACAGCGCAGTTGTGTGGTGTATTCAGGTGCTAACAGCGCAGTTGTGTGGCGTATTCAGATGCTAACAGCGCAGTTGTGTGGCGTATTCAGGTGCTAACAGCGCAGTTGTGTGGCGTATTCAGATGCTAACAGCACAGTTATGTGGCATATTCAGGTGCTAACAGCGCAGTTGTATGGCGTATTCAGATGCTAACAGCGCAGTTGTGTGGCGTATTCAGATGCTAACAGCACAGTTGTGTGACGTATTTAGATGCTAACAGCACAGTTGTGTGGCGTATTCAGATGCTAACAGCACAGTTATGTGGCGTATTCAGATGCTAACAGCACAGTTATGTGACTTATTCAGGCCTTATCGGCACAATCTGCCAGTTTACCTGATTTTAACAGCAGTCACGTACGATTTACTCTCATCAGACGGAGCCAGTTATCTGTGTGAAGGATCTCCAGAACTTCACAATGAAAAGGTCAAAGAGACTCCCTCCCTGCTCCACAATGATGACTCAGCCCCCATACAAAGGAAATCTGGGAGATCTCTCCTTAGATGTATCATCAAGGGCACTCTTAGAGAAATGAATGAAGTAGTCGACTTGAACAATGTGCTGAACCTTTCTAATGTACTTTACTGCAGGTGATATTTTATATAAGATATGTACTCAAGCATTATTCATACTTTTTAAAAAGTAGAATATCATTTTTTACTACTTTTTTCCACTTTTTAGATTCCATATAAATTATCTTCAATACAAAAGTCAACACCGTACATGTTTTAAAAATTACATTTGAATTTCAACACCTATACTCAATAATCCGCCCTGGAAAAGTAATTTTTTACCAGGTCAGATATAAAACGCCGTGTGTAAATTATGCTAAAACAAGGATTGATTGATTGATTGATTGATTTAATTACAGCATTCTAGATTGTTTTCAGTAGCTCTGCTGTTGAAAGCACTGGATTGTGTTGAGTGGTGTTTGGTTTCTGGGGCTTCTGCATTAGGCTCAAGGCCCTGATTGAATGCACTGGATTGATTGAATGCACTGGATTGATTGAATGCACTGGATTGATTGAAAGCACTGGATTGTGTTGAGTGGTGTTTGACTCTAAATAGCTGAGTGCTTGTCCCCCTCCCATTCCCCCAACTCCTCTTCTGAGTGATTTTTCTTCTGAGATTCTATAGATCCTTTTGAAATTAGCATTTTTGTGTCTCTTAAACATATTTAGTCTTAAAACCGCCTTGCGAATCAACATCCCCTCAGCCCCCGAGCATATTATTACTCATCAAATCACACATCTGCCCTGTGTTCAGTCTCACATCTGCCCTGTGTTCAGTCTCACATCTGCCCTTGTTCAGTCTCACATGTGCACCTGTGGGGAAAGTTTGGGTTATTTGAATTAAAAAAAAAATCTCTGCTGATTAAAGTTTTCAGGTAGTAACAATCTGTGACAGAACAAGGTGGTTTGGACCCAAAATGCACGACTCAGAAACGTGGGATATAATAAATAACCCAAGGGTTTTTATTAATAGGAGCGTTCAAGTTCGTAATCAATATCCAAGCAATGGTCATACACAGGAAATCCACAATCAAAGCACAGGTACCGAATCGAGAAGGCAGTCTCATAAACGGTGTCACAGGCAATGGTCAAAATCCAGGGAAAGCTGTCAGCGAGGGCAAAGGTACAGACAAACGGCAGGCAGGCTCATAGTCAACGTCCGGGCGTGGGTCAGAACCGAAGTTCTACCGCGGAGTAGAAGTACTGTACACAGCAGGCGATTCTCGTAGGTCAGGCAGGCAGTAAACAGTAGTCAGGGTACAGGCGTGGGTAATAACAGGAATCAGGCTTGGAAATAAACGCTCAAAAGTGCAAGACAAGTCAAGGCAACACTCAGAATTCACCCCGTTCCACACTCAGAATTCACCCCGTTCCACACTCAGAATTCACCCCGTTCCACACTCAGAATTCACCCCGTTCCACACTCAGAATTCACCCCATCCTACACTCAGAATTCACCCCGTTCCACACTCAGAATTCACCCCGTTCCACACTCAGAATTCACCCCATCCTACACTCAGAATTCACCCCGTCCTACACTCAGAATTCACCCCATCCTACACTCAGAATTCACCCCATCCTACACTCAGAATTCACCCCGTTCCACACTCAGAATTCACCCCGTCCTACACTCAGAATTCACCCCATCCTACACTCAGAATTCACCCCGTTCCACACTCAGAATTCACCCCATCCTACACTCAGAATTCACCCCTTCCCAGACTCAGAATTGTGTTTTTGTTTTTATGAATGTGAAGTTAATAATCTGAGACGATTTTAGGAGCAGGAATGGAAGCTCTATAAGGATGTAATTATAGCATGTAAATTAAAGGTTAGGTTTCACACAGTTTCCATGGTAGTAGGGCTGAAATTGGGCCTAATTAAGTTAAGATTCAGCGAAATGGCAGTGTAGGGGAGCAGGGGAGGCGCGTTCCTCCTAGATTACATGTTTGATAAACAGAAGGTTTTACCAATCTGTCTATGACAAAAATCATCACTGTTCCATTTATTAGAAAGCACATTTAACCCAGTAAGCAAACAGGAATGACAAAAATGCAGCTTGTTTTTGTTTTTATAAATGTTTTTGATGCTGCTATAATAATAATAATAATAAGACTCAGAAGAAGAATACACTTTAGATGGACTCAGTCCATTTCTGGAAAGGTGAATGCATAAAGATAGGGCGTTTACATGAAACCTGAAGAAATACAGACCCATAGAAAGTGTGTTTGCAGTAGGGATGGACTAGTATCGATTAGACTTTGAACACAACGTTGTAGATGTAGTGGATTAGAAAACGGGGCTCATTAATCGGACATCCCTGTTCTGAGATTAAGGGGTTTGCCAGTGTATGTAAGCTGAAATGATCAGACCTGTGCTTCCCCTGTAGTAGTAATAAGGGCCATTGGAGAACACAGGCTTTCAATTACGCTGCTTCAAAAGATACACTTAAGCTTCACTTAAGCCACATTTGATCAAAGTAAATTGGAAGCCCAGCTATTGATCTTTGCGGGACAAAATTAGTCTTAAGTACAATTTGTTTTAGTTATTTAAAAAAAAAATTTTTTAACAATACATAAATCCTGTTGGTGGATATAGTGCATCGCCCTAAAGGTGAGAGCATGATTTCACCAGCAAAACCAGGATTGAACTGAACACATTGCGTAAATGAATAAATTGCTAAACTGTTAATGAAAAAAATAACATGTGCTTTAAAATGTCAGATTTAAGGACACATTTTCTTCTGGCTGGCATGCTGGCATGTGTGTCCATTCGGACCAAAATCGTAAAATGCACAATAAACCAAAACTTATCAAGAAGAGGAATTTCTGCAATAATGCTGAATTACCAAATTAATTAACTCCAGTAAACAAACCCTTACGAGTATTAGGTATGAGAAATTATTTGAAACTTTTTAGCTCACTGAACCTGCCTAACTGTGTGTGTATTAAATATTACATATCTGACCGATAAGTTGTAATATCGGTGGTTGGTAAGTGCCACAAAACCCCTTTCCAATGCCTGGCTTATTCACAACTGTCATAATTGTTGAGAAAGACCTTGTTTTCACTTTAAGGGAAATCCTACCCTTCTGCGCAAAGATCATTTAGAGAGTTTGGAATAGCTCAACAGGAAAGTGGGGTCACTGTAAAGTGGGGTCAGGCAGTCATAATTAGTGTTAGTTTTCTTTGATATGTTTGCTTTAAAAAACTTTGGGCCACCAGCACTTGGCTCTCTACCCTCTGATTTAACGGATGACCTTTGACTTTATATCCTGGGAATGATTGTTGACTTGTTGAGTACACAGATGCCCAGAATCTCATCACATGACTTTAATTTTCTCTGTAATCCTCACAGACTGAAGTGTTTTAGTGCTGCAGCAGTTTTGACAGGAAGGTTCTGCATCATTTTGTATTCTCAATGGTTTATAGCTGACAATATACCCTTGTAATTATATTGCAACTACAGCATAACTACTGATTACCGTTTATGGCTATTGCATCTTGTTACATAATAGTATGTTTATGTAATTATGGAAATTTCCAGCCCCTAGGTTAACGCAACCACTGACTATAAATTTAACATACTCACTACAATCACGAGTGGAAAAATCTGAATTTAAACTAAGTATGATTATAACAGAAACAGCATGGTGTGTGTCTGTGTTTGTGTGTACCGTGCAGTCGGCCATTATGATGATGGTGATGACATAGTTTGTCCTTATTGGTCAAGCAGTATAACTTCCCTAAAGTTAACCAATCAAAGCCTTAGTAGGAGGAGCTTTGGCTTTATGAAATGCAGCATTTTTTTTTTTTTTTTAAGATACACATTTACATGCACGGGCACTTTTTCAGTCAACATCTTTTCTTCACTTTTACAAATAAATGCAAGAATTACACATTTTCTTCACTTTTACAAATAAATGCAAGAATTACACATTTTCTTCACTTTTACAAATAAATGCCAGAATGACACATTTTCTTCACTTTTACAAATAAATGCCAGAATGACACATTTTCTTCACAAACCCAATTTGGCAAGTTTGTTTTAGTGATTGCTGAGCTTGCCAAATTTTGTTTTTGAAGAGTAAATAATTGTTGAACAGCTTGAAGCGTTTGAAGATGTGAGGATGGATTCAGACTCTGATGAAACATTGTTTCATGAGTGGGAGACGTTTCACATCCCAGGGGTAAAATGAGGAATCTGAAGTTTTTTAGTTTTTTTCCATTTTGGCCTAAGGGAACTGCAGAGAATTGATACTGACCGGAACTGTTAGGCTTGGCTCCAGTCTCTATATTCATTCCAGAACGGTGATGTCACATTTACTGAGTGTAGGCACACAGACAGAAACACTTCATAACGCTCGCCAGCCCTGACGGGAATGTGATGGGAAGCTGCCGGGAGCGTGATACTGACACAGGGAAGCAGTGGATCAGAACTCAAAGCGCCCGGAGCGCAGGAAAGATTTCATTTTCCTGTCCTCATTGTCGCCGTTGTCATTTTCCATATCGCCAATCACGGAATCTCTGCTGGCGAGAAGTTTCCAATACTTCCCCCATCTGATCAAATTTAGAGAAAAAAAATAGAATATATTACTTTTCTCGCTGACATTTTGTTCAAATAAGCGGATCTGTGGTGATTCTTATCTGCCTGTTTTACAGTAATTTAGCAGAACTGCGTCGCTCCTGTTTATCATCGCTCAACACCCTCATTTGCACCTGTCTCCTTGGGTGGAAAATAACTATTTTTGAAGCACCTCCATGTAAATTAACCTGATAAATGATGCATGATAAAGTGAGAAAAAGCGCAGAACACGTGTGGAGGGAAATAAAACCAGGTGAGGACTCCATAGCACATTTTCAACACCTTCTTTCTCCTTTTGTCTTCACAAATGTTATTGAATAACTTCTAATTACAAACAAAATAAACTGGATCACATTGCACTGAACACAATTATTATTATTATGACTATACATAGCAATAGTACTTTAATTGCATTGTGTAATTAGCCACCAGGCTAATAATGTTGTCCAATGTGCGATTAGCCACCAGGCTAATAATGTTTAATGTTTAATGTTGTCCAATGTAAGATTAGCCACCAGGCTAATAGTGTACAATGTGAGATTAGCCACCAGGCTAATAGTGTACAATGTGAGATTAGCCACCAGGCTAATAATGTCCAATGTGAGATTAGCCACCAGGCTAATGTACAATGTGAGATTAGCCACCAGGCTAATAATGTTGTCCAATGTTAGCCAGTCACATAAAGGGTATATGGACAGTAACTGGTTTAGGCATCAGCTGCAATAAAACCATTAATAGAACCATGGTTACCAACTGGTCAAAAGGCATATAAAAAACAGCAATGTGTGGTATTTGTAGAGCTCGCTCCCCTATCCATTCATTCGTTAGTTAGCAAATCCTAAAGTTTATTATTCCTGTGAGCTAAAGCAGCTGAGAAGTGTCTTCCTTTTGATTAAGTAACTGTGAGTTCACTCGACACCTTTCATGTCACATTGTGAATTCTGACATAAAAATACCAAGTGGAAATAAAAGGATTTATTGAGTGCATGACATTAAATGTGTCGCTCTTATAATGAAAAGCAATGAAAGATTTGGATTTGAAGACATTTTATAAGATTTATTATAGCAACAAGCTATAAAAATGACACTATATTTTATAGCACAAAATCACGAGTCTAACACAAGACCGAGGTTTTCTTGTTCGTCATTCCGCACTTGAATGTGTCAGGGGGATCAATAATAATTTATATATCTTCAGCCAGTTTGTCTCACAGAAATCTCTTCCTGGTGTATCCGTGGAATAACACCTGTGACCAAAAGCCTCAGAGACACATTGATTTTCTGTAACACGGCTTCTTTGTAAATGAAAATGAAACAAATGACAATCAATACTAAAGAGCTTTGTTTTGAAAGCCCAATACGTGCTGGTTTCAGTGTGAATACAGTTGTAAACGTTCATAGCCAGATACATGCTGCGTATGGCTCTGACATTTAAATGCTGAATTGGACAAATACTGTGCTGTTGTGGAATACAGATGACAAACAAAACAAAAAATCTAATTTCCGCCTCCGCCAGTCTTTAATGTGGAAATAGTCTCTGGGTTTGATCAGAACAATCATTTTAAATAGAAGCTCCGCAGGGGGAAAAAAAGAACAAAAGTAAATGAAAGTAGAGAATGATAAATTAAGAATATCTCTAATTTGTTTTGTGTTTCCAAATGTTTTACTATTTTGTTATGTGTGATAAAAAAAGTTGAATCATCTATTTATAAAAACATAAAGAAATGCACTTTGGGATCGCTGACGCTGACTCCATTATAAAAGCACAGATGCCTGTTCTCTTTATCCAGGGGTGTCAATTTAAGTCATTGATTTTATTTAAAATCAAGGCAATCGGTTGAATTCAAATGTGTTAATGCAAATCCTCACCCTTGGCTGTTGTGGTATCCAGGGCTGTGGTTGGTGATTTGCATTAATGTGTTTGCATTAAACTAAACGCCTTGGTTTCAAATCGCATCTGTGACTGTTAAAATCTCCGCCAATGGCCCTTCGGAATGGGGAGAGCAAACAATCCCACAATGCATTGCTCCACTGTGTTTACAAACACAGCCCGTTTTATAAATGCATAACAACAACACAAAATGAAGTAATTTTTAAACTAATCCAAACGGGAGATATTATTATCCCTTATGAATATACTTCAGTATATTTTAAATATATTGTGACGATAATTGTAATATATTTACGATAGACTGCAGTATATTACATTTCCATAAGGGATTATTCTCCAATGGTGGTTCCTTCTTATATTGCTCTGTACTTTCCTGTTTAAATTGGTATAATATTATGTAATTAAATTTCACATGAAAAAGACTGATAACTAGCATCATTAGGGCTTTTTGTGACAGCTGTAATGTAATTGTCTGGATCTCAAAGGTCACATCTGAGTTTAAACAGCCATTTATACTGGTGCTGCATATAGAATGCCAGAAAGCCAACCCCTTCAGTCACTAAACCATTATTAATCCACAGATGAGTATACCTGCTGTCACCAAGGACGAGTTATGAACCACATCTTTATTCTGTGGAAACACCCTTACCACACTCACACTCACTGTGTGACCAATTACAGCGTTATTATTCTTCTGATATTCACATAACTGATTATTATGTACATGCTAGATTAACTAGGAAACACTATTGGACCCATTACACAATAAACACATATCTGTCAGAAAATGTATGTAGGGTTATTAAACGCTAATTATGGCGTAAAGGTACATATGATTGCATCCATGCGTCCAGATTGATGCTCCCTGATAGACGCCGTGTGAATGTACCTGTACAGTAAATTACTTGTGCGTATGTACCTATACAGTAAAATACCTGTGTGTATGTACCTAAACAGTAAAGTACCTGTGTGGATGTACCTGTACAGTAAAGTACCTGTGTGTATGTACCTAAACAGTAAAGTACCTGTGTGGATGTACCTATACAGTAAAGTACCTGTGCGTATGTACCTGTACAGTAAAGTACCTGTGCGTATGTACCTATACAGTAAAGTACCTGTGTGGATGTACCTATACAGTAAAGTACCTGTGCGTATGTACCTGTACAGTAAAGTACCTGTGCGTATGTACCTATACAGTAAAGTACCTGTGCAGTAAAGTACCTGTGTGAATGTACCTATACAGTAAAGTACCTGTGCGTATGTACCTGTACAGTAAAGTACCTGTGCGTATGTACCTATACAGTAAAGTACCTGTGCGTATGTACCTATACAGTAAAGTACCTGTGCGAATGTACCTATACAGTAAAGTACCTGTGTGGATGTACCTATACAGTAAAGTACCTGTGCGAATGTACCTATACAGTAATGTACCTGTGTGGATGTACCTATACAGTAAAGTACCTGTGCGTATGTACCTATACAGTAAAGTACCTGTGCGTATGCACCTATACAGTAAAGTACCTGTGCGTATGTACCTATACAGTAAAGTACCTGTGTGGGGTTCTCTCAGAAGGCTTCATATTACACTGTTGATGTGGGAAATTGCATGTTAGTGAAACACAGCAATCGGAGAGGCCCATATAGGCGTTAAGCTGTACCTCTCTCCTCTCTGTCCTGTGCTAAAGCTGTTTGGCTCTGGTGTATGGGAGAGGCCCATATAGGCGCTAAGCTAAGCCTCTCTCCTCTCTGTCCTGCGCTAAGGCCGTTTGGCTCTGGTGTATGGGATAGGCCCATATAGCCGCTAAGCTGTACCTCTCTCCTCTCTGTCCTGCGCTAAGGCTGTTTGGCTCTGGTGTATGGGATAGGCCCATATAGGCGCTAAGCTAAGCCTCTCTCCTCTCTGTCCTGTGCTAAGGCCGTTTGGCTCTGGTGTATGGGATAGGCCCATATAGCCGCTAAGCTGTACCTCTCCCCTCTCTGTCCTGTGCTAAGGCTGTTTGGCTCTGGTGTATGGGAGAGGCCCATATAGGCGCTAAGCTAAGCCTCTCTCCTCTCTGTCTTGTGCTAAGGCCGTTTGGCTCTGGTGTATGGGATAGGCCCATATAGCCGCTAAGCTGTACCTCTCTCCTCTCTGTCCTGTGCTAAGGCCGTTTGGCTCTGGTGTATGGGATAGGCCCATATAGCCGCTAAGCTAAGCCTCTCTCCTCTCTGTCCTGTGCTAAGGCCGTTTGGCTCTGGTGTATGGGAGAGGCCCATATAGGCGCTAAGCTAAGCCTCTCTCCTCTCTGTCCTGTGCTAAGGCCGTTTGGCTCTGGTGTATGGGATAGGCCCATATAGCCGCTAAGCTGTACCTCTCTCCTCTCTGTCCTGCGCTAAGGCTGTTTGGCTCTGGTGTACCACAGTAACGTACTCTCTCAGAGCTGGGATACAGGACACGCCTCGCACAGTGTGTAGACACCCTCTCATCTGCACTCTAAACCCGGGCTCTGTTACTGGAAAAAAAAAAAAAAAGTTGGCTAAATGTTCATTAAATCCAGTCCAAAGCTGAGGACAAGTGTTTATCGAATCCAGGCCAAAGTTAAGAACATGTATTGATGTAATGTGGGCATACAGGCTGTAAAGGTCAGAAGATTAATCTGTAGTGTTTCTCTTTATTTCCACCTGTTGCTTCTGCATGTTTTCTGTCGTGCCTTTTGGAGCAGCTCTGTTCCATCACTGTGGAAATTAAAATGTGAGCGTTTGGAATAAACAGAAGACCTGTTTAATACAATGATGTACCAGAGTTGCCAAGGAGCCGAGATGAAGTGGGACTCCTGAACATGTCACCCCAGACTAATCACACACACATTCTTTCAAGGTTCATCAGTTTTTCCGCTAACAGGCTTTTAATTTGAGTGGGACTTTGAAGCAGGAGAGCACAATATGGGTTTATAATTCAGTGATGGAAAATGCTCTCTCTGAGATATGTAAATCTGTTCTAATATTACATTTCAAATTTGAGAAGTTTAGCGAGTTTAATGAGCGTCACACCAGCTTTGTATCAGACGCAGTACTACAGACTCTCCCAGCCCTGAAAATGGACTAAAGTGGATTACTAAGCCCAGAGAAAACACACTGCGGTTAATTTAGCATCAGAGCCTTAATGTTAGAAGGACAGCAGAGAGGGTGTGATGGTGGGCAGTTTAATGTGCAGGCTTTTATTATTATTATTATTATTATTATTATTATTATTATTATTGTTATTATTATTATTATTATTGTTGTTGTTGTTGTTGTTATTATTGTTATTATTATTATTATTATTATTATTGTTGTTATTATTATTGGGTGAGACATTATTAGTAGTAGTATTGTTGTTGTCTCCACTGGCCCAGTGGGTGAGACATTGCCATAACTTTAAGCTTGTTAACCTCAACAAGCTGACACAATAACTTTGGTTACGCATACTTACTTACATACTCGGCCGTGAAAATAATAATGCAGAATGAGTGCATAGCTATGGCACACATACATATGCAATATGTCCCTGAGGGTAAAAAATAAAGAATAAAAACAGAGGGAGATTTACACAAATGACAGCACATTTTCACTTAAGCAGTTTGATTTAGGATAATCATGCATACATAGCATGCATATAATTCATGTAGTCTGTGAATGCCCTCGTAAACAATTTAATGTTTCTGGCACAGCAGCGAAAGTGAGCCTCAGTCATCAGTCTCCCGCTAATACACGCGTGGCGCAGTGTCATACTTTAATGGGTTAATTTCACGTTTTAGTGCGACGCACATTCCACAGAGCGCTCCGCTGCTTTTTTTTTTCTTTCTAAAACCTGTCAAGTGCCACTGGGGGATTGTGGGTAATTTGACTGGATGTGCTCCATGTGTTCATGTGCGGCTGTCTTCTAATACTTCCCATCAGGCTTAGCAAGTGGAACAGTGGAGTCGTTCTGATGCCTGTGCTTTCAACAGGACATGCAACAGGGTACATGTTCATTTCTTATATGTATTCATATATTTTATCTGTGTGTTAGAGCCATAGTTGGTTCTTAAGCAAATATGTATTCTTTTGAATACTAGTTAAAATACATATTTGCATAATGGGATTAAGATAAAATTTAAATTTAAATGTGAAATAAAAAAATTCAAATGTGATTAAAATTAAAACTATCAGAAATTAAATCATCAGTATCTCACCCCAGCTGCAATCGTTTGTTCTTATCATTGACTTACACACATAAATGAGGATTCTGTGCACACATAGCTCAAAGAGTGGATTTTAAGGATTGCTATACAATGTTAATTCAATTCTATCAGAGTTTATATGAGTCACAAGTACTCTTTCAGAGTAAATTTTAAACATATTTTACAGTGTGAAAATGTGTGTGAAGAAGCGATTAACACTTGAATTCAGTTGTACCACAAATAGTGATGAATAACGACTTTTCCCGTAGTTAACAACTTGTCTGTTTCATAATTATCTAAATTTTGCTTTCACACAAGGGGAAAATGTATTTATTTATTAATGTATTATATTTTTTTAATGGGGTGTTTCAAACTAGTTATCACATGTCATCTCATGAGAAATCCTGTGGAAACACTGAAGCCCTATCAGAAAGGTTAGACAATCATAAATGGCAGAATCCACACGGTGTGTATGTAACAGGTTAGATGGCAGAATCCATGCGGTGTGTATGTAACAGGTTAGATGGCAGAATCCACACGGTGTGTATGTTACAGGTTAGATGGCAGAATCCACACGGTGTGTATGTTAAAGGCTAGATGGCAGAATCCACACGGTGTGTATGTTACAGGTTAGATGGCAGAATCCACACGGTGTGTATGTTACAGATTAGATGGCAGAATCCACACGGTGTGTATGTTACAGGTTAGATGGCAGAATCCACACGGTGTGTATGTTAAAGGCTAGATGGCAGAATCCACACGGTGTGTATGTTACAGGTTAGATGGCAGAATCCACACTGTGTGTATGTTACAGGTTAGATGGCAGAATCCACACGGTGTGTATGTTAAAGGCTAGATGGCAGAATTCACACAGTGTGTATGTTAAAGGCTAGATGGCAGAATCCACACGGTGTGTATGTTACAGGTTAGATGGCAGAATCCACACGGTGTGTATGTTACAGGTTAGATGGCAGAATCCACACGGTGTGTATGTTACAGGTTAGATGGCAGAATCCACACGGTGTGTATGTTAGATGCTAGATGGCAGAATCCATGCAGTGTGTATGTTAATAGGCATTCTTAATAAGAGAAATAACAGAAGAGTTTCAGAATGACCAAAAAACGAGAACGCCTGCAAGCAAGACAATACTACAGCGAATCACAGATCGTTGGCGAATGTCTGGGGAAAAGCGAATGAAGTATCGACAGCAGCACGACGTCCCTAATGCGCCACACACTCGCTGGAAATTAATCTTAATCTGCCGTTATAGCGATATCTCCCACAGTCTGATAGCTGCTCGCTGGGCGCTCTGATGAAGGTCAACGATGACTTGAATGTCAGGATCTTTTCCTAGAGGGAAAAGCTTTCAGCTGTGATCTGATTCAATTGTGACTTATCATCTGTTACCATGAGCCTCTCTCTCTCTCTCTCTCTCTCTCTCTCTCTCTCAGTATGAACATTAATTAATACAAATACAATTATGATTACAGTTGAAATATAGTAATAGTAACATTTTGTTAGTATAAATTATAAAATAATAAATACATGTTGTTGCTGTGGCAGTAATATATTGTGCTGCAGGGTCATGCAGTTTCCTTCCTCCCCGAGGAGAATGGGGAGTTTCTCTTCATCGGGAAGGTTTTGAACATTTGGGCAAACCTGTCAAATTTTATAGAAGAAATTATTTTGTTGGTTTTTATATTTTGTGCAGTTTAAAAGAAAGTGCTTCTCTGTCTCGACCTCTCTTTGTTGGCACTGTGAGCACAGCCTTTCCTCTTTGGGAAGCCATGTCTGCCTGTGCCGACCGGTCTCTATGGCCAAACTGTGCTCACTGAGCCTGTACATTGTCAGTATTTTTCGAAGCTTTGTATTTTTTACCATGGTTAGGTAATCTGCCAAACTGTATCGTCTTTTTTAGAGTCAGATAGCAATTAAGTTTTCTTTGTGTTTGGGTTTGAGTGCTCCAATGGTTGATATAGTTTTCTTTGTGTTGTGATATAATTTGGTTTACTCTAATTTCCTGTGTTTTTATGGTGCTGTCCTGAGGCTGATTGGTGTTAGTAGGTGTTAGTGCAGAAAGCTTCAGGACCAGCTGACTGAGGGGACTGTTCTCTATGCTCAGCTCTTGGCATGTCAGGGCTTTATAATGGTAAGAGTCGGGGTCGCTGTGGTTTAGATGTTGCCTAAATTTAATTGCTCTTTTTTCAATATTGATTAATAGTGGGTATTGGCCTAATTCAGCCCTGCATGCATTATTGGGTGTATTGGCCTAATTCAGCCCTGCATGCATTATTGGGTGGATTGGCCTAATTCAGCCCTGCATGCATTATTGGGTGTTTTTTTTTGTACCCGTAATATCATTTTACAGAATTCTGCATGCAGGGTTTCAGTTGGGTGTTTTTCTCATTTGGAAAAATCTTGTTTTGTAAGCGGACCCCACACTTCACTGCCATACAGTGCAATAGGTTGAATGATTGATTTAAATATTTTTAGCCAAATTTGAATTAGAATGTCAAAGTGTATTCCACTTTTAATGGCATAAAAAGCCCTTCTGGCTTTCTCTTTCAGTTAATTCATAGCCAAGCTGAAATGTCCTGATTAACTAATTGTGAATCCTAAATAAGTATCATTTGTACAATGTTTTATTGTGTTTGATCCTATATTAACTGTATTTATTGCCCTGAAATCTGTTGTTTTTTCTCAAAAAAATCATTATTTTAGTATATTTAGATTTACAGCCAGGGCCCAGGTCTGAAAGTACTGCTCAGGCAGGTCCAGTTTCTGCTGTAGCCCTTGTTGTGTAGGCCACAGCAGATCCAGATCATCTGCATAGAGCAGGAATTTAATTTCTCTAACATGTAGAGTGAGACCAGGGGCTGCAGATTGTTCCAATATTCTAGCCAATTCATGAACTTTAACATTCATTCATTGTTTGGAGCCCATCTGTAGTATTTATTAAGATGATACAGTTTACTAGGCTGTGTGGTGTGGTGTTAGTATCTGTCCTTTTTAGGAACAAGGTAATTTGGCTGTGGTCCGACAGTGGGGTTAGTGGCTTGACTGTGAATGCTCTGAAACAAAATGGATCAAGAGGGTGGAATGTATATTGCACAAATGAAAATATTTTTGTGAGTATTGACAATTTGTTTAACTTATTTTAAGCCAGATGTAAGATTCCCCCTTTTTAATTTGTTCAATGTAATTTGTCAGCTCTGACTTGAACCAAATTAAAGTAGCACAGAGTCTCTTCCTCTGTTTACAGTGGGCTTTTTGATGGAAGGGACTATTAATACTCTGTAGCCTGATAGACAGTGAGTGGACATTTCTGTTCTATTAATTCTCTGTAGCCTGATAGACAGTGAGTGGACATTTCTGTTCTATTAATTATCTGTAGCCTGATAAACAGTGAGTGGACATTTCTGTTCTATATTCTCCACGTTTTAATTACATTACAGACATATTCTACAATAGATTGAATTCATGTTTTGTCTCAAAATTCTATACAAAATAGCCCATAATGACAAAGTGAAAACATGTTTTTAGAAATTTTTGCAAATGTATTATAAATCGAGAACTGAAATCTTTACATAAGTATTCATACTCTTTGCTTTAACATATTTTCATATTAAATATTTGGTCGCATATCCTTTGCATGCTATTACTTCCTGAAGTTTGTGACCCATCAACATCAAAACACTTTCGATATCTTATTTCCAGGTACTGTTACAAGCGATACTATAAGCTCTCTGCATTTGAATGGATCTCTATGGGAATTGGGGATTGAGACTAGATTCAGCTGTAAATTACACTGGTACAGTATGGGACACATGGCTGGCTAAATGGCACATGCTACCGCACACACTATCACGCATGCCTGCACACGCTACCGCACACACTATTACACATGCCTGCACACGCTACCGCACACACTATCACACATGCCTGCACACGCTACCGCACACACTATCACACATGCCTGCACACGCTACCGCACACACTATCACACATGCCTGCACACGCTACCGCACACACTATCACGCATGCCTGCACACGCTACCGCACACACTATCACACATGCCTGCACACGCTACCGCACACACTATTACACATGCCTGCACACGCTACCGCACACACTATCACACATGCCTGCACACGCTACCGCACACACTACCACACAGCCTTTACAGCAATTTACAGCTGCCACAAAAACAGAACAAATCCACCTGCATTCTATACTCAAGCTTCAGCTCCAACTCTATCATTTCTGTTTTTTAAGCATCATTTTCCCAGAATGCAACAATAGCAGAGTCTCTCAGTATTTTCTCTTTGTCGTCGCTGACAATATTCAAGGGCAATGATGTTGCAGACATTGCACTGAAAAGCAGACGCCAGCTCTGCACTGCCTCAGTTTGCATGTTTCAAACCTCCCGATGGGGCATAATTATGTAGCTATAATTGAAGTAAGTAAGAAAGGTTTGTGTGAGTTCATCATGTGTTTGACAGGCTGTCAGGCCTCAAGGGAAATGCACAAGGATGCGCACACACACACACACACACACACACAAACACACAAACCCATATGCACACACACATGCACACACACACACAAACCCATACGCACACACACATGCACACACACACACGCACAGACACTCCCACACGCACACACATGCACATACACACACGCACACACGCGCACACACACGCTTATACACAGACACATGTGCACACACGCACACACACTCTTTCTGGGCGGTAAACATCATTAAATTTGATTGATTGATCATCGTAGTGATGACAGGCAGGTTGTGTCTGAAAGAGTGCCAGGCAGCTCCTCTCTGTACTGTATATCTGGAGTGCAGTAATTGGCCTTATCAAAGCCGAGCTGGAATCAGCACTCTCCTCTCCCTGCCCTCATCTGATGCATTAAAGCAGTCTGTGTCAGATTACCTACCTTCTCACCTTAGAGAGAGAGTGAGAGAGAGAGAGAGTACCTCCTCACCTTAGAGAGAGAGAGAGAGAGAGAGAGTACCTCCTCACCTTAGAGAGAGAGTGAGAGAGAGAGAGGGGGGTGGAGGGGAGGTAGAGGGGGTCTCCTTGTCCGGTGGGCCAGCGCTGGTGTCCCACAGTTCGTGTCTGTGGCGGGTTGTACGCCGGCCCAGGCTGCTGATGCCTCAGGGCCACTCCTGGGGAATCTGTTTATATTTAAGAGAGCTCGCTTTCTCAGCCCACTGCCGCTCAACCAGCTACAGACAAGAGCGAAGGGCG
Organism: Ilyophis sp. 1 JC-2022; assembly: GCA_022702515.1. NCBI lineage: Eukaryota > Metazoa > Chordata > Actinopteri > Anguilliformes > Synaphobranchidae > Ilyophis > Ilyophis sp. 1 JC-2022. The sequence goes on along the minus strand of CM040400.1, from coordinate 1,398,024 downwards.
CTCTCGGGGGGTGCTCTGCTCCTGTAGGGCTCTCCCCGCGAAACCCCAACTGGGAGGCATCAGCATCAGCCCCTCCCTCCCATATCCCGTAATCTGCAGGTGCCTTTTCTACGTAGACACCTTTTCTCGCCGCTAATGTGTTGAGCTTGGCTAATAAGGACACTGATTAAGGAGGGTATCTGGTGGCCAAATAAGGTGATAATTGGCCTGAAGAATTCAACACAGTGTTTTTCCTCTTGTGTTGGATGTCAATGCAAAACATTTTTGGGAAATTAATGTGGACAGAACAACTAGAACAGCATCACAATAGAGTCTTTCCTTGCAGAGTCAAAGCAACATAGTTTTTAACTGTCTGAAATGTTTTGATTAATTATGTAGTTAATGTTACCTTTAAAAACAAAACAAAAACATTTATTGTAATATGTTGTGCACAGGTGATGTTTCTAATACAATGTATAGTCAGGAACGTGACAGTATCAGTGATCTATTGCTTGTTGTCCAGCTCCAATGACCTTGTTTTTACAGCTAGCAGATTGCTCATTGTAACACCAGGGCCTTGTGTCCTTCCCCCCTGATTCCCCTGATTCAAGACAAAATGAAAGTGTTCAACCATTTTTTTTCTTTTTACGTCAGACACATTTCGCTGATTGTTAAATGTATACAGGCCATAAATTCATATTGGAAGTTACTGCGGCTTAAAATGAAAGGGTTTTTTTAATCTATCAATGCACCCTTTAAAAAGTTAATTTTGGAGATGGCTGAACTTGGCAATGTGCTTGTGATGAAAAGCACACACTTGAACTAAACCGTGAGCCAATATCAAGGCGAAATTTTGACTGAATCTGGGCATATGAGAGTCTTCCAAATAAATACTGTGCACATAAACATATTAATGTCTATTAACTCATTCTGCTGGATTTGGGAAAGTTTGTGTTCTGACTGGTTGAGGTCTGATTACTAAACACATTCCAGCCTGATGTATGCAACACATGACGGTGTTTGAGGGCCCAGTCTGTGTGTAATGTGTGTGACGCATGGTAGTGTATGCACGTCCAGTCTGTGTATAATGTGTGTGACACGTGGTAGTGTATGCAGGTCCAGTCTGTGTGTAATGTGTGTGACACATGGTAGTGTATGCAGGTCCAGTCTGTGTGTAATGTGTGTGACACGTGGTTGTGTATGCAGGTCTAGTCTGTGTGTAATGTGTGTGACACATGGTAGTGTATGCAGGTCCAGTCTGTGTGTAATGTGTGTGACACATGGTAGTGTATGCAGGTCCAGTCTGTGTGTAATGTGTGTGACACATGGTAGTGTATGCAGGTCCAGTCTGTGTGTAATGTGTGTGACACATGGTAGTGTATGCAGGTCCAGTCTGTGTGTAATGTGTGTGACACGTGGTTGTGTATGCAGGTCCAGTCTGTGTGTAATGTGTGTGACACATGGTTGTGTATGCAGGTCCAGTCTGTGTGTAATGTGTGTGACACATGGTAGTGTATGCAGGTCCAGTCTGTGTGTAATGTGTGTGACACATGGTAGTGTATGCAGGTCCAGTCTGTGTGTAATGTGTGTGACACGTGGTAGTGTATGCAGGTCCAGTCCAGGTTACTGTTCTGATGTAGAACTGTGTTCCTTTCTGCTCTTCCAATCACATTTCATATGCACTTCAGATGCCTTTAAATCGATGTATAAAATGTTTAAAGTCTCCTGCTTTATCAGTTCATCTTTTGCAAAATCAAAGACTAATCCGTGAAAACTTTGCTTTGGCTCTTCTCTTTCAGGATTAATATGCTGAGAGGAGACAATTAGCCGGAGAGTGAAGGCATGGCTGAAAAGCACCAGGCTTCTCAGAGTGGTATGTACACTGGGATTATCTCCTTCTGTCACCTGCGGTCTGACTGCATTCCTGCAGCTTGTCTCAGAGGAATTCTAGCAGATGAACGGCAGCCATTTTGGCTCTAGAACTCTGCTATAAATTACGGTGTGTTGATTCAACTATTGATTGTGGCTTGATTGGATGGTTAGTGGGAAGGTTGGTAAATTGTCAAACTGAGATTGTAGAAGCTCCAGGTCATGTATAGGTGAGCACGAGAGGAAAATTGAACAGTGTTGGTTTGAAATAGCAGGTAAAGTATTTATGTATTTATTTATTATGTTTATTTGTTAATTTGTTTGTTTATTTGGTTGCTTGTTTGTAGAACAGGTGTGGCAGGCAGTGTACTGGTTCTGGATATCTTTGTTGATGATTACATAAGTTTCAGAAAAGCAGATAAATGGAACAATTATTTGCCAATTTCAACTTTCTTGCAGTTTTACAAAAATACATACATATTATAATACATAGAGTATGTTGATTGTTTTCCTTTATACAAGTTTGACTTCTTCAAACAATTTATCAAAAAGCTGAAGGTCATGAGAACAGACACTCTCTCTGTATCTCAAGGTCTTTCTGTGGCTTCAGGAAAGCAGTGATCATCATTTCTCCTGATTAACACTCTGGGGGTCTCAGCCTATTTTCCCATTGTTTGGTATCCTCGGATAGTTACTATTACATATATGTAACTAAGCCTATATGGTACTATCAGGTGTTACATTGTTTAATGATGGTTTTACGCAAATAATAAATACACATGCTCCATTCAGGAGATGCAGAGTAAAGGGGCGTGATAACCCCTGGTTTTCCTCTGAGCTAGCAGATACTATCCATGAGCGTAACATGGCTTGGGCTAAGGCAAGGACAACAGGTTCTACCACTGATTGGCTTGTTTTTAGACAACCAAAAAACAAATGCTCCTCTTTTATTAAGAACGCCAAATCAGAATATTATTTGTCTGTCAGCACTGAACTGTACTAACGCTCCAGTGTAGACTGCTCAGTCTTTCTGTGAAACCCTGTACTAACGCTCCAGTGTAGACTGCTCAGTCTTTCTGTGAAACCCTGTACTAACGCTCCAGTGTAGACTGCTCAGTCTTTCTGTGAAACCCTGTACTAATGCTCCAATGTAGACTGCTCAGTCTTTCTGTGAAACCCTGTACTAACGCTCCAATGTAGACTGCTCAGTCTTTCTGTGAAACCCTGTACTAACGCTCCAGTGTAGACTGCTCAGTCTTTCTGTGAAACCCTGTACTAATGCTCCAGTGTAGACGGCTCAGTCTTTCTGTGAAACCCTGTACTAACGCTCCAGTGTAGACTGGTCAGTCTTTTCATTTTGTACCTTTCTCTGTGCAGGAAGTTCATAAAGCCCTAAAAACTTTCGATCCTAGAAAACCCCCAGAACCTTATCTTATTGATCCTTACTTTTTGAAATTGGCAGCTGATTTTGTAGCAGGGCCTCTTGCATATATTTTTAACATTACAGTGGAAAATAAAAAAATTCCTAGGATATGGTCACCCCCTTTATTAAAAGGGGGTGACCCAGCTATTTTAAATAACTATAGGCCAATATCTACTTTATCAGAACTGGCTAAAATTTTTGAAGCTCTTGTGAGTGATCAACTAAAGGAGTTTTTTATACACTAATGCCATTTTATCAACATATAAATCAGGCTTTAGAGAAAAACATAGTACCATCACATAGTACCATTTATTTATATAAATAATCTGGGTCAAAACTTGTCAGATGCAAATTTTAATTTTTATGCTGATGACACTGTTATGTACCAGGCTGGTCTCATGCCCAAGGCGTCATAAAGTGACGCTTTGGCAGCAGCCTACAGTGTCATTCTTTAGACGCAGAAGGAGGCCTTTTGCATCAGCATCTTGACGCACTCGGTTGCAAATTTACGAATCCTACTATGGCGAAGGCTTTGCTCATGAATATTCACTGCAAGCATGCCCGCTCAGTCTTCGCCGTGTGCGCGTTGATTTTTGTGAATTTATGATTCCCGTACCCTACCCCCAACCCCAAAACATAACCTCACAGGAGTTCACGTAACTCGGGCTCATGCCCGAACTGTTAAGATAGTTAGCAAGCCCGACCACAGGAGTTCATGTAACTCTCTACTGGATGAAGAAAAAAAAAAAGCATAATATTGAAGTGCCACAACCAAAGAAAAGTTATGTGACCATAAGCTTCAATATATAACGCTAAAGGCTGCGTCAATATACGACGCAAAAGGCTGCCTTTGGCATCACATAGCAATGCTTGGGCAGAAGCGTCGCTATGTGACGAGTACGGGTGATACCATGTTGTATATACTGCTGTGTGTTAACTCTTGTACAGGCTATTGAATACTTGCAAAATGCTTTTATTGTTGTCCAAAATACCCTATTTCAGCTGAAACTCATTCTTAATGCAGATAAGACCAAACTTATGTTGTTTACACATTCTAGGAATAGGCAATAAAATATCCCTTCAGTGGTCACTCTTGAGGGAAGTGAAATAGAGGTTGTTATGGTATGACCCCAGGGCTTCATGCTAAAGGTGATTCAGGATGACCCCAGGGCTTCATGCTAAAGGTGATTCAGGATGACCCCAGGGCTTCATGCTAAAGGTGATTCAGGATGACCCCAGGGCTTCATGCTATAGGTGATTCAGGATGACCCCAGGGCTTCATGCTATAGGTGATTCAGGATGACCCCAGGGCTTCATGCTATAGGTGATTCAGGATGACCCCAGGGCTTCATGCTATAGGTGATTCAGGATGACCCCAGGGCTTCATGCTATAGGTGATTCAGGATGACCCCAGGGCTTCATGCTATAGGTGATTCAGGATGACCCAGGGCTTCATGCTAAAGGTGATTCAGGATGACCCCAGGGCTTCATGCTATAGGTGATTCAGGATGACCCCAGGGCTTCATGCTATAGGTGATTCAGGATGACCCCAGGGCTTCATGCTATAGGTGATTCAGGATGACCCCAGGGCTTCATGCTAAAGGTGATTCAGGATGACCCCAGGGCTTCATGCTAAAGGTGATTCAGGATGACCCCAGGGCTTCATGCTAAAGGTGATTCAGGATGACCCCAGGGCTTCATGCTAAAGGTGATTCAGGATGACCCCAGGGCTTCATGCTAAAGGTGATTCAGGATGACCCCAGGGCTTCATGCTATAGGTGATTCAGGATGACCCCAGGGCTTCATGCTAAAGGTGATTCAGGATGACCCCAGGGCTTCATGCTATAGGTGATTCAGGATGACCCCAGGGCTTCATGCTATAGGTGATTCAGGATGACCCCAGGGCTTCATGCTATAGGTGATTCAGGATGACCCCAGGGCTTCATGCTATAGGTGATTCAGGATGACCCCAGGGCTTCATGCTATAGGTGATTCAGGATGACCCCAGGGCTTCATGCTATAGGTGATTCAGGATGACCCCAGGGCTTCATGCTATTGGTGATTCAGGATGACCCCAGGGCTTCATGCTATAGGTGATTCAGGATGACCCCAGGGCTTCATGCTATAGGTGATTCAGGATGACCCCAGGGCTTCAGTGCTATAGGTGATTCAGGATGACCCCAGAGCTTCAGTGCTATAGGTGATTCAGGATGACCCCAGAGCTTCAGTGCTATTGGTGATTCAGGATGACCCCAGGGCTTCATGCTATAGGGGATTCAGGATGACCCAGGGCTTCATGCTATAGGTGATTCAGAATGACCCCAGGGCCTCATGCTTTTGGTGATTCAGGATGACCCCAGGGCTTCAGTGCTATAGGTGATTCAGGATGACCCCAGAGCTTTATGCACAGAGGCTGTGATTTAAAGGGGCTTCTAAAAGAAATGCTTTAGCATCAGATACAAAAATACACACTTTTCCAGATGTCCTCTCTGTCTGTATATCAGTGAATGTTACATTGTGTTTTTCATAAAGATGTCAAAACCACACACACACCACTATTAAAATAGAATGCAGCTAGTGCACAACTTGCATGCACATTGCTTGTTTCAAATAAAGCTTTGTGAACACTGAACATCTGCTCATGAAAGCTGAGAATGTTCTAATGCATTTACTGGGCAGCACATCCACATCTTTAGTGCAGTGACTAGAGGCCCTGTGAACCTTCTGAACCTTCTGAACCTTGCGCACGGTGGGCTGCCTATGTCGCACAGGGGGCTATGTTGCACACGGTGGTCTGACTATGTCGCACAGGGGGCTATGTGATGCTTGTGTATTTCAGGATAAAAGCAGGATTTTTTTAGCATTGTCTCTTGCATGAAAGATGTAGCAACTTTCATTTCACACGTGATATGTAATGAACCTGTTAGTTCAAACAGTCATGTTTATACCCAAGAGTAAGACTACAGTCATGTTTATACCCAAGAGTAAGACTCAGTAAGACTACAGTCATGTTTATACCCAAGAGTAAGACTCAGTAAGACTACAGTCATGTTTATATCCAAGAGTAATACTCAGTAAGACTACAGTCATGTTTATACCCAAGAGTAAGACTCAGTAAGACTACAGTCGTGTTTATACCCAAAAGTAAGACTCAGTAAGACTACAGTCATGTTTATACCCAAGAGTAAGACTCAGTAAGACTACAGTCATGTTTATACCCAAGAGTAAGACTCAGTAAGACTACAGTCATGTTTATACCCAAGAGTAAGACTCAGTAAGACTACAGTCATGTTTATAACCAAGAGTAAGACTACAGTCATGTTTATACCTAAGAGTAAGACTACAGTCATGTTTATACCCAAGAGTAAGACTACAGTCATGTTTATACCTAAGAGTAAGACTACAGTCATGTTTATACCTAAGAGTAAGACTACAGTCATGTTTATACCCAAGAGTAAGACTACAGTCATGTTTATACCCAAGAGTAAGACTACAGTCATGTTTATACCTAAGAGTAAGACTACAGTCATGTTTATACCCAAGAGTAAGACTACAGTCATGTTTATACCCAAGAGTAAGACTCAGTAAGACTACAGTCATGTTTATACCCAAGAGTAAGACTACAGTAAGACTACAGTCATGTTTATACCCAATAGTAAGACTACAGTCATGTTTATACCCAAGAGTAAGACTACAGTCATGTTTATACCCAATAGTAAGACTACAGTCATGTTTATACCCAAGAGTAAGACTACAGTCATGTTTATACCCAAGAGTAAGACTACAGTCATGTTTATACCCAAGAGTAAGACTACAGTCATGTTTATACCCAAGAGTAAGACTACAGTCATGTTTATACCTAAGAGTAAGACTACAGTCATGTTTAGACTACAGTCATGTTTATACCCAAGAGTAAGACTACAGTCATGTTTATACCTAAGAGTAAGACTACAGTCATGTTTATACCCAAGAGTAAGACTACAGTCATGTTTATACCCAAGAGTAAGACTCAGTAAGACTACAGTCATGTTTATACCCAAGAGTAAGACTACAGTAAGACTACAGTCATGTTTATACCCAAGAGTAAGACTACAGTCATGTTTATACCCAAGAGTAAGACTACAGTCATGTTTATACCCAAGAGTAAGACTACAGTCATGTTTATACCCAAGAGTAAGACTACAGTCATGTTTATACCCAAGAGTAAGACTACAGTCATGTTTATACCCAAGAGTAAGACTTAGTAAGACTTAGATCAGGTTCACTGTAATGAAAGCATACCTTCATACCGACTACAGGAATCTTACATACATTGACACAATGTAGCATTGTTATAGATCCCTTATAAGCAAAAAGCAATGCTTTATGAAAGATGACATAACATGTTATGTAAAATGCTATTGTTGTGAAACACGTTGTCACTTGACTTAAGAACAGAATCCCGGTACACATGATCATGTATGATCCATAAGGTGTTGTGAAACACGTTGTCACTTGACTTAAGAACAGAATCCCGGTGCACATGATCATGTATGATCCATAAGGATGCTCCCATGGCAACACACGTGCATCTTATATGTGCTTAAGAAAAGATGACTGATTCCTCTTTAGATATTCCCCCATGTGTGTTTTTTTGTGTGTTTTTTTTGTGCGCGAGTTGCTTCAGGCCCATGATGCTTTGCTCTGTTTCCGTCTCCCTGGTGACGCGCGCGTCCCTGAGGTTCTCCTTTTTGTTAGCGTCTGCATTCAGATTCCTGCCGTTTCCACGCAGCTCTAGTTCAATTTCCCCTGCAATCCCACCGGGCTCTGCCTCCTGGCGTCTGTGTGAGCAGAGGAGAACACTTCTGGCACGGCCTTTCGGAGAAACACAGCCCTTCAGCCTTGTCAGGGTGCCTTCATCTGTACCACGTCCTCTCTCCTGCTCTTTCTCACTTCCATTTAGCTTTGAGTAAATTTGGCGGGATGGGATTGAAGGCATGCGGTGCTGTAGCGACGTGACTTCCCATCAGCACGCTGATCGTGGTCTTACTGCGACACATGTAGGAGTCTTCGCTGAATGGGAATAAGCGCTGGTTTGTAAGGTTTGGTTTCAGTGTGCTCTGCATATCCCTTTTGCTCAGAACGATTCACTCAAACATGTAAACATCTGTTACTGTGAAACCAAGACTAAGTAACGACTCACAGCTGTCATTGGTGCTCACCTCGTTAGTTATGGATGTGCACGACCGATCATTACATTACTAGTATTTAGCAGACGCTCTTTTCCAGAGCGACTTACAAAACATATTGCATTTTTACATAGTATCCATTTGTACAGCTGCATATTTACTGAAGCAGGTGAAGTATCTTGCTCAAGGGTACAATGGCCATATACTACCTGGAAATCAAACCTGCAACCTTTAGGTTATCAAACATGCCTTTAACCATCGCTCTGCTGCCAGAAATACAGTAGATATGGATGGATAACTTGAAGGGTTTCTTCTAGAGTTCAATAGGAAAATTTGTCAGGAGAAACAACCCTTAAAGTGATCCATCCATATTTACTGTATTTCTGGCAGCAAAGTGATAGTTAAAGGCTTGTTTGATACATCAGTCCCTTGATGACTTAGAGCCATTTAGCCAACCATGTATTCCATACTGTTCCAGTGTAATTTACAGCTAAATCTAGTCCCACCCCCCAATTCCCATAGAGATTCATTCAAATTTAGAGATGTTATATTATCGCTTGTAATAGTACCAGAAAATAAGATATCAAGAGTTTTCTGATTGTTGGGTCACAAACATCAGGAAGTCATGGCATGCAAAGGATATGCGACCGCATTATTAAAAATATGACTTTTCCACCAAGTATTAAATACATTTAATTTTGCGTGTTCAATACTTTTTTCCTGTTTCTTTCTACTTTATTGCGCATAACTTATTTTAAAGATTGTAATGTTACAATTTATTTAGCTGTGTAGTTTTATTGAATTAATTCTAATGTCTGGTCAAAATTGAATGTGAATAGCTCCATTGAAAATATGTTTAATAAAAAAATGTTGAATACTTATTTCCCCTACCACAGCCTTTATGTACTGGATATATAAATAAATAAAATAAAGATTCATTTGACAGTGATTACAGTACATATATACCACATCCCTTATGTACTGGATATGGTGTGTGAATGTGTGTGTGAATGGGTGAGTGAGAGGCCATTGTAAAGCGCTTTGGATAAAGGCGCTATATAAGTGCAGTCCATTTACCATTTACCATTTATAAATAAATAAAATAAAGATTCATTTGGCAGTGATTACAGTACATATATACCTGTCATGGATCATGCCTTTCTTTCCTTATCTCCGCGTTTTGTATTCCTTTTTTCTGTTTACCGGTAATCTATCGGATTTTTCTGTGTTCCGTGACGGGTTTTGCTTTCGTCTCAGTAATTAGTGAGTTCACCTGTCCTGCATTTCCGCTCACTATTTATACCCCGCTTCCTCCTTTTCTCGTCGCTTCCATGTTATTTCACGTAATATTCTAGCCGGTAAAGGTATTGGAAGTTGTGCTGCTATCGACCGCTTTGCTTCTCAACGCGGGACTTGTTAGCCGTACAATTTAGAAAAAAAAGTATAGTGCGCTCTTTCGCTTTTTTATTTCAGAGCAGTGGTTTTTGTTTCTTTGTTTTCCACTCATACCGATGAGTGCTCTCACCCTAAATTTCAGGGGTCTTTTGGTTTTTTTCCTTCCTTTATTTTTGTTCGCTCCACAACGGGAGTTAGATAAGCGTGACTGCTTATTTATTTTGTTTTGCTTGGATATCGAATTCCTCGTTTTTTATCGCAAGTTTATTTGTGTTCTTCTTATTTTCCCCGTCCACTACGGATTATTGTCCGTTTTAGTGGTGTTCATTTGAACACTTTAAGATTCCTCATCTGTTGCATCTGGACCTCCAATATTTCCTCCGTGACTCTGGCATAGAGATCCCCTACAATACCACAGCCCTTATGTACTGGATATATAAATAAACAAAATAAAGATACCTTTGGCAGTGATCAAAGTACATATATACCACAGCCCTTATGTACTGGATAGATTAATAAATAAGATTCACACAGTACATATATACCACAGCCCTTATGTACTGGATAGATTAATAAATAAGATTCACACAGTACATATATACCACAGCCCTTATGTACTGGATACATTAATAAATAAGATTCACACAGTACATATATACCACAGCCCTTATGTACTGGATACATTAATAAATAAGATTCACACAGTACATATATACCACAGCCCTTATGTACTGGATACATTAATAAATAAGATTCACACAGTACATATATACCACAGCCCTTATGTACTGGATACATTAATAAATAAGATTCACGCAGTACATACCTGTCCCTCCAGCAGATATTATGATAGCCACTCCATGGAGCCTCTTCCCTTTATAAGACTATATTGCTTTTGAAGATTTTTTGTTATAATTGATTTTCTGTCTTTCTGAAATTCTATTAAACTTCTAAAATAAATTGCAAAACAAGCACCCAAATCCCCCTCCCCCCTTCACTGAAAAAGTGTTCTGGGTTGGGAAGTAACTTTCTTTGAATCTCTTCCTGCTTTCTTTGTACAAATGTTTGCAGATGAAAAGCTGAGCTTTAGACATACGATAGTCGTGCTTTGGTCCAGTTCCATGCAAAAACCAGTCCAAAACGTAGCTGTAATTTAATGCTGTATAATTCTCAGTGAACACAGAGAGATGACTAATGTAAAACAGTGGTCCCTGGTATAGAAGTGAACACAGAGAGATGACTAATGTAAAACAGTGGTCCCTGGTATAGAAGTGAACACAAAGAGATGACTAATGTAAAACAGTGGTCCCTGGTATAGAAGTGAACACAGAGAGATGACTAATGTAAAACAGTGGTCCCTGGTATAGAAGTGAACACAGAGAGATGACTAATGTAAAACAGTGGTCCCTGGTATAGAAGTGAACAAAGAGAGATGACTAATGTAAAACAGTGGTCCCTGGTATAGAAGTGAACACAGAGAGATGACTAATGTAAAACAGTGGTCCCTGGTATAGAAGTGAACACAGAGAGATGACTAATGTAAAACAGTGGTCCCTGGTATAGAAGTGAACACAGAGAGATGACTAATGTAAAACAGTGGTCCCTGGTATAGAAGTGAACACAGAGAGATGACTAATGTAAAACAGTGGTCCCTGGTATAGAAGTGAACACAGAGAGATGACTAAGGGAAAAGTTGGAAGGAGAGATTTACAAGGAATCTAGCGTTACTGCGGAATTCGAACCTCCTTCTCTACCTTGCGTCGTGGCGCGACGTCCAGTCGTATTGACGCGACCGTTGAACATACCAAACAACAACTTCACAAAAAATTACGACAAAAGGCGCATCATTGTGGTCTGCATTTCACTTGAACCGTTCGTTTTATTTCTGTTCTATTTGTGTTTGGCTGTGGAGCCACAAGGAAGTAAAACACAACAACACAACTGCAAACGGAAAACATAATAGTATTAGAATAATTCTCCAAACAAAAGTATGGTAACTTGTTAGATATGCTAGCTATGTAGCTAACATTAACACTAAACGTTAACACTAAACACTAACATCACTAAATAAAATTATTTTTAAAAATACTTAATTAGTACTATGCAACTCACTTAAAGTTAAGGGGAAATTTCTCTTAAGATATTTTATGCAACCGGGCCCAAGCACTGACCTACGTTGTGTTCTAAAACTCGCCACCTGCGGGAATCACCTGCAGCATGGGACGTTCCGAGAAGGGATAGGTCACAGGGGATTCACCTGCAACATGGGACGTTCCGAGAAGGGATAGGTCACAGGGGATTCACCTGCAACATGGGACGTTCCGAGAAGGGATAGGTCACAGGGGATTCACCTGCAACATGGGACGTTCCGAGAAGGGATAGGTCACAGGGGATTGAGAGAAGGCAAGATAAGGTGTACAGGTGGGTTAGTCTAGGTAAAGTTATGTATGTGAGTGTATGTGTTTGTACTGCACAATGATATTCCTAACTTTATATATACAGGTATGTTATCACTAGTGCACCCAAAACATAAGAAGAGGCTGTCTAGAGAGACTGTGCTCGCTCTTCCCACACAGAAACCAAAATATCAAATAAATATTTCACTTTTAGACATATCTGGGATACTGCTTTTGAGTCTTCCTTACTTGTCTGACTCATGCATTTTTTCAAAAGTTTTATTCGAGCAAAGAATATAAAGTATATAAAAAATTGTATGGTTTATACAGGAAAGGGAGCTCATAAAAGTTCAGTAGAATATATACTATAATAAATACTGGTACAATGAGTACAATATACTGGTACAATGAGTACACTATACTGGTACAATTAGTACAATATACTGGTACAATTAGTACAATATACTGGTACAATTAGTACAATATACTGGTACAATAAAAGTTGGAACAAAGCTGAACAGAGTACAACAGGGACTGATTCAGAACAGGGATTGATTCATAAATGGAGCTGATTCAAAACAGGCACTGATTCCGAACAGGGACTGATTCAGAAATGGAGCTGATTTAAAACAGGGACTGATACAGAACAGAAACTGATTCATAAATGGAGCTGATTCAAAATAGGCACTGATTCCGAACAGGGACTGATTCAGAAATGGAGCTGATTCAAAACAGGGACTGATACAGAACAGAGACTGATTCAGAAATTGAGCTGATTCAAAACAGGCACTGATTCCGAACAGGGACTGATTCAGAAATGGAGCTGATTTAAAACAGGGACTGATACAGAACAGAAACTGATTCATAAATGGAGCTGATTCAAAATAGGCACTGATTCCGAACAGGGACTGATTCAGAAATGGAGCTGATTCAAAACAGGGACTGATACAGAACAGAGACTGATTAAAAATGGGGACTTTATTCATACATGGAGCTGATTTAGAACAGAAACTGATTCAAATTTGGGACTGATTCATAAATGGAGCTGATTCTTTTTCATTTAATTTATTAGTTTATTTGACAGGGACAATGCACATTAATATCATCACTAAAAATGTGCCAGAGTTAGCCAGGAAGTCTAGTTTCCATCTGTAGTCTCTGGGCGGTCAGTAAAAACAAACAAACACAATCAATAAAATACATAGTAGACATTACAGACAGACAATACCTTCAATAAGAAAATTCAGCATATAATAGATAAAAAATGGGGAGTACTATAGTACTATGTACTATCAAAAGTAATAAAATAAAAAATATATATAATAAAAATCAACAAACAAGTAAAGGCCAAAAGGTTTATTTTGTGTGGGCCTAACAATGCTTTAGTGATTGCAACTTTGATCGTTAATGAGCCATGATCTCAACTGTGTACAGAAAGAAAGGTAACTTTGATCGTTAATGAGCCGTGATCTCAACTGTGTACAGAAAGAACAGTAACTTTGATCGTTAATGAGCCATGATCTCAACTGTGTACAGAAAGAACAGTAACTTTGATCGTTAATGAGCCATGATCTCAACTGTGTACAGAAAGAAAGGTAACTTTGATCGTTAATGAGCCGTGATCTCAACTGTGTACAGAAAGAACAGTAACTTTGATCTTTAATGAGCCATGATCTCAACTGTGTACAGAAAGAACAGTAACTTTGATCTTTAATGAGCCGTGATCTCAACTGTGTACAGAAAGAACAGTAACTTTGATCGTTAATGAGCCATGATCTCAACTGTGTACAGAAAGAACAGTAACTTTGATCGTTAATGAGCCATGATCTCAACTGTGTACAGAAAGAACAGTAACTTTGATCGTTAATGAGCCGTGATCTCAACTGTGTACAGAAAGAACAGTAACTTTGATCTTTAATGAGCCGTGATCTCAACTGTGTACAGAAAGAACAGTAACTTTGATCGTTAATGAGCCGTGATCTCAACTGTGTACAGAAAGAACAGTAACTTTGATCGTTAATGAGCCATGATCTCAACTGTGTACAGAAAGAACAGTAACTTTGATCGTTAATAAGCCGTGATCTCAACTGTGTACAGAAAGAACAGTAACTTTGATCTTTAATGAGCCATGATCTCAACTGTGTACAGAAAGAACAGTAACTTTGATCGTTAATGAGCCATGATCTCAACTGTGTACAGAAAGAACAGTAACTTTGATCGTTAATGAGCCGTGATCTCAACTGTGTACAGAAAGAACAGTAACTTTGATCGTTAATGAGCCGTGATCTCAACTGTGTACAGAAAGAACAGTAACTTTGATCGTTAATGAGCCATGATCTCAACTGTGTACAGAAAGAACAGTAACTTTGATCGTTAATAAGCCATGATCTCAACTGTGTACAGAAAGAACAGTAACTTTGATCGTTAATAAGCCATGATCTCAACTGTGTACAGAAAGAACAGTAACTTTGATCGTTAATGAGCCGTGATCTCAACTGTGTACAGAAAGAACAGTAACTTTGATCGTTAATGAGCCGTGATCTCAACTGTTTACAGAAAGAACAGTAACTTTGATCGTTAATGAGCCATGATCTCAACTGTGTACAGAAAGAACGGTAAGTGGTGTAGTTTCTTATGAACTATATTGTTCCATTCCTGGGAAGCTGTAACTGAAAAAGTCAATTTAATGAAGGTACTCTGTCTGAATGGTACAAGACAGTCTCCTCTTACAGTGGCTCTGATTATTCGTTGAGTCAGGAAGGTGCTGAGAGTGGAGGACGGGCCAAGTGATGTCGTATTTTATAAACAAAACAGAGGTTTGCAAATTTCATCATGTTTCCCCAGCTCAAGAGGTTGTGTTTTTTTAGAATATTGCAATGGTGGTCGAAGTGGCTAATCTAAGTGGCTTCCTGTCGAGTATCTTTATTGTTTGTTTGTACAGTGATTCTATGGGCTTGAGTGTGGATGAGTTAGCCTTCCACCAGTAAGTGATCATTGAGATAATCATTGAGTTCATAAACATTATGGCAGCATTGTTTGACATACAGTTTCTAGAGTATCTGAAGTTAACCAGGTTGAATTTCACTTTACGTACACATGCGGTTTGGATGATAGGTTTGAGTACAATAGTATGACGAGGTATTTTCTCTGTCTGGGTCAAATGTGCTGTTTGCTTTTTTCGTGAAGAACATGCCAACTGTTTTAGAAACATTTAGTTGGAGGCAAGATTCAGAACAGGGACTGATTCATAAATGGAGCTGATTCAGAACAGGGACTGATTCAAAATGGGGACTGATTCATAAATGGAGCTGATTCAGAACAGGGACTGATTCAGAACAGAGACTGATTCAGAAATGGAGCCGAGTAGTGAACGGAATACAAAGGTGACTGAGGCTGGAAATCTTCGTCCTACCTTGCGCTCAGAGCTTCCGTCCTACCTTGCGCTCAGAGCTTCCGTCCTACCTTGCGCTCAGAGCTTCCGTCCTACCTTGCGCTCAGAGCTTCCGTCCTACCTTGCGCTCAGAGCTTCCGTCCTACCTTGCGCTCAGAGCTTCCGTCCTACCTTGCGCTCAGAGCTTCCGTCCTACCTTGCGCTCAGAGCTTCCGTCCTACCTTGCGCTCAGAGCTTCCGTCCTACCTTGCGCTCAGAGCTTCCGTCCTACCTTGCGCTCAGAGCTTCCGTCCTACCTTGAGCTCAGAGCTTCCGTCCTACCTTGCGCTCAGAGCTTCCGTCCTACCTTGCGCTCAGAGCTTCCGTCCTACCTTGCGCTCAGAGCTTCCGTCCTACCTTGCGCTCAGAGCTTCCGTCCTACCTTGCGCTCAGAGCTTCCGTCCTACCTTGCGCTCAGAGCTTCCGTCCTACCTTGCGCTCAGAGCTTCCGTCCTACCTTGCGCTCAGAGCTTCCGTCCTACCTTGCGCTCAGAGCTTCCGTCCTACCTTGCGCTCAGAGCTTCCGTCCTACCTTGCGCTCAGAGCTTCCGTCCTACCTTGCGCTCAGAGCTTCCGTCCTACCTTGCGCTCAGAGCTTCCGTCCTACCTTGCGCTCAGAGCTTCCGTCCTACCTTGCGCTCAGAGCTTCCGTCCTACCTTGCGCTCAGAGCTTCCGTCCTACCTTGCGCTCAGAGCTTCCGTCCTACCTTGCGCTCAGAGCTTCCGTCCTACCTTGCGCTCAGAGCTTCCGTCCTACCTTGCGCTCAGAGCTTCCGTCCTACCTTGCGCTCAGAGCTTCCGTCCTACCTTGCGCTCAGAGCTTCCGTCCTACCTTGCGCTCAGAGCTTCCGTCCTACCTTGCGCTCAGAGCTTCCGTCCTACCTTGCGCTCAGAGCTTCCGTGGAGACACATTGCCAGTGTTGGGGAGTAGTAAACTACATGTAATTAAACTAGTAGTTTAAACATTTTTCAGTAGCTTGCTGGTAGTTCAACAACATTCATATTTACATAGTGATTCAAGTAGTTAAATTACTTTTTTGCCATTTTTTGTGTACTTAACTACTGAAACTACAACTTTCAAGTTTGTTTTTGTGAAAAACCCAGATGGGATTGTTTTGTTTAGGACAGGTTTAGGTATCCGGGGTATTCCAGGAAGCTGGATTGTCAGCTCACCTATACTTTTTAATGTTTTGAATCTGAATTTGTAAAACTAAACTTGAATATATTAGGTGTCAATTAGTCATAAGTATTTATTATTTCTATTTATTAACAAATGTTCAGAAAAGTTGTTGCATGCTATTTTAGAAGTTACCTGGCTAACTGAGTAATCCTGCTTGATGCAATACCCCCACCTGGACTCTAGTTTCTGGAAAACAGGTGTCTGACTGATGGACATTGTATACAAAACCAAAGCTGACATTCATTGCACTTTTCTATGAATAGTAGGGTATTTTATTTTTTCGATTTATGTATGACTTGTGAACAAGTGGGCACTTTTTGCAATAAACTGAATTGAGTGGGATTTTTTGCTGGCATGTGATTAATTTGTATTATATTTTGTTATAATTTTGTGTACATTGACAATTTGATCAGTAGTTTGAACTACTTTTTCTAAGTAGCTTTTGTTAGCCAAACTAGATTTCTCCCTAGGGTAGCTTTGCTGTAGTTCAACTTCTTCCAGTGTGAAGTAATTGGTAGCTTGCAAAGCTATGCTTTCAAAGTAGCTTCCCCAACACTGCACATTGCATTATTGGATAGACCACAGCGGTCTGAAAGAGATGGTGTCAAACGAGGATCTTTTCCTCAGTTAAGTGAGGACTGCATTAGTCTTGCCTTCAAACTGAGTCCTCATTGATAAAATGACTTTAGAAGAACTATCACACAAAAGGCACGAGGTTGTCTTTTCTATTGATTTCCTGCCTATTGAGTTTCTGCCTTTTAAAGGCCTGTGGCTTCGCGAGTTGTTTCTGCTTTTCTACACGAGGGAGATAATGGCTTTAAAGCTTATCTTCGGGAGCAACATGCTGCCGACAGCTTCAGATATTGTAGTATTTATTCAGAAACAGTTGATTAGAAGCAGAAAACACATTGGTGGTCTCAGGCTTCAAAAAGCAGTTGAAACTTCATGAGGAACATATATAACACTGTAATAAGCACTGTTACTATTTTATAACATGGTTATAGGAATTGTTATTAGGTTTACTGACAAAAATATTACTATAGGTATTATGCCTACTCTTTTACATGGCATGTGCTATGTCTCATGCCATGTTTCAGAATGTGCTGCGTGTCTTCCCATTGCATTCTTTATCAAGCTGCTATGAACTTGAAGTTATATTCAATGTAAAGTGTAAAACAATAATATAGACCACCGATGCTTTCCCTTCAGTATCAAACCAGTAATCAGAGAGTCCATGTCAAATGTCACATGGGTAACTCCAGGTCAAACGTCACATGGGTAACTCCAGGTCAAATGTCACATGGGTAACTCCAGGTCAAATGTCGCATGGGTAACTCCAGGTCAAATGTCACATGGGTAACTCCAGGTCAAGTGTCACATGGGTAACTCCAGGTCAAATGTCAAATGGGAAACTCCAAGTAATACATACAGTGAGCACCATAATTCATTGGACAGTGACACATTTTTTGTTATTTTGGTTCTGTACTAGCACTGATATTGTTGGGTCACAGAGAAGTCGTGGCATGCAAAGGATATGTAAGCAAATATAAAAAAATATTACTTTATTCTACATTATGTTAAACTGTCCAATGTACCAAAGGTTCTATAATTTCTAAACGGTTATTCTGATCGAGATGAAAATATATTTAAATTAAAGCTGACAGTCTGCACTTCAACTTCACTCATTATATTCTTATCCTTGCTAGAGTACACAACCAAAATAAATTAAAGTATGTTGCTGTCCAATGAATTATGGTGCTTACTGTAGTTTTTGGTAAACAGTGTATTTGCCCAGTATTAAGGGTAGACTTGTAAAAAAAAAAAAAAAAAACTTTTGAGTGGGCGACCGTTTCTCACAAATAGAGGCTCTTAAAATACCAGGATGAAACCCTTATTTCCAGAGTTTTGTTGAGGGAATTCAGGAGCACACTCATCCACAAAACTGTGCACTTATCCCACAATTTCAATAAGTAACCCGGAAGAAAAAACATAAAAAACATAGAGGGTATATGCATATCTATGGTTCAAGAGCGGGTCATATTACAAAGTACTTTTTTTATTTTTGTTAATTCTATCTTCATTCATAATCTACACTTTGTAACCATCGTCATATGTAAACTGATTGATATTCTCAATAAAAATAAATAAAATATTACGAACTTCCTCACTAGTTTGGTAGGAGTTTTGCAAGATTTATTTAGCACACTGCTTGCAAAGTGAGGGGACAGGGCACATAGTAAACAGGGGTCTGAGTGGACTGCAGACAGGGGGCAGGGAAAAGGGCTTGTATTTGGTCATGGCCATAGTTTTTGGTAGCAGTTTACTTGCCCAGTATTAAGGGTAGATTTGGTGACGCACTGATAAGTGTTTGTAGGTAATCATCACAAATTAGCTCTTTGGAGCTGATTAAAGCAATTCAAAGCCCTAATAAAATACACCTATATAAGAAGATAGAAATTGACAGGGGCTCATATGCAACATGTAACTATTATATGGCCTGTACTGAAGGCAGAGTTGATCATGTGGAATCAGAGCAGGGTTGTAATATACTGTAGATATACTGTAGGGCTGATTCTATCTCTTTTTCCCTGTTCCGGTAGCTTTAATCACATTTCTTCAGAGACTCCCAGCAGGACTGTAGGACTGATATTTAATGTGACAGTGTCATGTTACTCTTCTTCTGGTGCTCTGTACCTATTTCAGCTTTAGCGCTCTTACTGTGTCCCTCTCGCTCACGGGATGACGTGTGCATGTCCTAGAGCACTATATCCCAGCATCCTACGCCACAGGAAATACACACTACACTATGTCAGTCCCTTTTCAGAGAAAACTAAAAGACAGGAGATAAACCACTGAGGATCTGAGTCTAATATCACAACAAACTAAGAGACAGGAAATTAACACTATAGAAAATCTGTGACATCACAGCAAACTAATAGACAGGAAATTAACACTACAGGAAAAAAACTAAGAGAAATGAACACTCCTGGGGCTGAGATCAGGAAGTACAAACTGATGAAAAACGGAGTCCTATACATCAGCAGGAGACGGGAAGTACATACCGCTAAACACCACTCCCCCCCTCCTCTCTCCTGATAGTGTTAAAGAAGTTAATGTGTGTATAGTGTGGTTACTGTGGTATCACATTTCAATACGGTTTTATAGGGTGCCATGAATTGTATATTAATGACACCCATTTGAAGCTGTGATCAAATAATAATGATCATATACTGAGAAACGTAATTTGAGGTAATGAAAATGTTTGTACAGAGAACAAAACAGGAAGGGTTTTTATCTTTAGCTAATATCTACAAGCAAGTTTATATGATGTGTATGTTTTTAAAAACATAGGGGAGCTTTAAAAATGGTTTCAAATTTAATTTATATTGTCACATTGCAAAGACCAAAATAAGGTCTTATTTATTTATGTATTTATTTATTTAGTTGGGGAACTCAAGCTGGCATACACAACGATGTGCTTCATCTTAATTAAGACTGTCAATAAAGCGACTGGCCTTCTCTCACCTGTGAGAGTTTATACCTGTAGAAACCACACGCACGCACGCACACACACACGTCCAGCAGTTAATCACACTTATACCTGCAGAAACCACACACACACACACACACGTCTAGCAGTTTATCACACTTATACCTGTCCAAACCACACACACCTCCAGCAGCCCTTTGCCTTCTCAACTCTTATGAGTCTCAACT